>CM046665.1:137458263-137777764 GCA_025594165.1 Tamias sibiricus
TTTTCTCCAGTATTGTGTTGACTCTTCCCAGTCCTTTTCCATTGCACATCAATTTTTAAGTCAGTTTGTTAATATCTACAAAATAACATTCAGGATTTTAGTTGAGATTATTTGGACATGTACATCAATTTGCAAATAAGTGACATCTTAACTATTCATTCTTACCATCTATGACCACACAATATGTCTGTCTTTAGATCTTTGATGTCTTTCTCCAAAGTTCTAGAGTTTTTAGCATAAATTTTATTAGGCAGATTTATGCCTTACACACACTCCTTTAGGGTTTTATTGTAAATAGTATTATTTATATTTCTATTTAAAATTGTAATCATTGCTTATTTATAGGGAAGCCATGGACTTTTTTAAAATGGGCTTGAATCTTGTGACCTTGTTATTTTCACTTATGAGATACAGGTTGTTGGATGTCTTGTTTTTGTGTTTTTTCTTTCCTAGATTATCTGGGGCTTACTTCATAGGAAAGTTCATAATTTGCAAGTAGAGCTTTATTTATTGCTTTCAATTTACAAGCCTGTTATTGCTACATAGCTAGGTCTTCCATTGTGCTGTTGAATAGAAATGGTAGAAGTACATCCTCTCTGTACTTCATTTAAAGAAAGAGTTTATTTTGCCATTACTAGTGTGATGGTATCTGTAGGTTTTAATTTAATCCCTTTTGCAGAATAAGGAGTGCCACTTTATTCCTGGTCTTGGAAAGTTTTTATTATAAATGGGTGAGGAATTTTTAATCAGAACGTTTAATGCATCTGTTGAGTTAATGATACTTTTTTAAAAAAAATTTAGTCTACTGACATAATAATAATTTTGATGATTTTGTGAATACTTAACTAGTTTTCCATTAGTAAAATGAGAACCACTTGGTCATGATGTACTATCCTTTTTATATAATACTAAATTTATTTTTCTAATATTTTGTTAAGGAAGTGTACATGTATAAGGGTTAGCTGACTGTTGTTTTATGTTCTTGTAATGTTTTTATCTGATTTGGCTTTGGGGTTAATGCTGGCATTACAAAATGGGGTGGAAACGTGTAATGTGTGTGTATATTTTTTTTTTCTGTTGTTTTCTGTAAGATGTTGCATAAATTAATTTAATTTTCTCTTTAGATGTGTGGTACACTTTTTCAAAATCATCTATTCATAAGAATTCCCTTCTTTGTGTGGTTTTAAACATTACTTCAATTTTTAACATATATAAATTCTTTTAGGTGTATATTTTTCATTGAATGAGCTTGGTAATTGGGATTTTTCAGGAAACTCACATATTTTATGTGAGCTATCAAGTTTGAGAATATAGTACAGTTTGCAACATTATTCTGTTAATGTTCATAAAACCATTAGTAATAGTAGTTGCTTTATTCCTAATAATGGTTATTTATGGTTTTCCCCCTCCATTATGTTAATAACAGCTAAAAATTTGTCAATTTTATTAGTTTTTTAAAAGAACTAGCTTTCAATTTCATTAACTTTCTATATCATTTCCTTTTTTTTAAAAATTTCATTGATTCATTCTAATTTTAAAATTTCTTTTTTTTTACATTAGGGATAAATTATATTTCTTTCTATAGATTTTAAAATGGAATCCCTTAATTATTGCAAATATATACATTTACTTTTATGACCCTTTCTAAGCAATCATTTATCTTAATTCCAAAATATTTTATAATTTCCATTTTTGTCTAATTCAAATTACTTTATAGTTCTTAAAACTTTTTTTGATCTATGAATTAATTATCATTGTTACTTAATTTAATTGGGGGGGGGAGTGGGCATTCTGGAAATTGAAGCCATGGAATTTTACCACTGAGCTACATGCCCAGTAGTTCTTATTTTTTATTTTGAGACAGAGTATCACTAAGTTTCCTGGCCTTGAACTTGTAATTGTCCTGTCTCAGCCTCCCAAGTGGCTGGTATTACAGAGGTTCACACCACACCTGGCAACTTAATTTTCAAGATATTTGATAATTTTTTTCCTGTTTTTAATCTGTTATTAAGTGCTTCTAACTCTTACTTCCACCATGTTCCAAAAGCATAGTTTGTATCATTCCTTTTTTTTTTACATTCAAGCAGGTGTGCAGGTATATTATGAAGTTTACAACATGGTCTCTCTTCAAGAATGTTACATCAAAGCTCGAGAAAAAACAATTCTGTTGTTGGACAGAGTTTTCTAAATATGTTATTTTGATCAAATTGACTGGTAATGCTGCTGAAGTCATCTCTGCCTTTACTAATTATTTCCCTGATGACTTATCAATTACTGATTGAGGTTTTTGATATGTCAGAGTATGAGTAGATTTGTCTTATTTTACCTTTTATATTTTGACACTTTGTTGCAAGCTGCACATAGGTTTAGGGATGCTAAGTTTTCATGGAGAATTCACCTTTCTTACCTATTATGTGATGCTTCTCCATTTCTTTGGCAGTCTTTCTTGTTCCTGAGTTTGTTTTATTGGAGATGGATATGCATGTTTCATTTTCCTTATAATGAATGCTAGCATGGCTTATTTTAACTAATTTCTTTCTTTTTATCTTTACATTTAAGGTGAAGGTGAATTTGATGCCAACAACACATGCATAATCTTCTTTTTCTTAAATTCATTGTATCATTCCCTGTTTTTTAATGGGTGTTTGTGTTCCACTTAAATTTTAAGAGTTTTAATAAAATTGGATTTATATCTACCATCAATTTGTTACTCATTGTATTTTTTTTAATCTATCAACTCTTTTTGGTCATCTTTATTTTTTTCATTTCTTCTTTTTAGTTACACATGACTGTAGAATGTATTTTGACATATTATAAATACATGGAATATAACTTCCCATTCTTTCAGTTGGCCATGATGTGGAATTATACTGGTCATGTATTCATGTACAAACATAGGAAAGTTATGTGGGACTCACTCCACTGTGTTGTTTCCTATTCCCATGCCCTTTTCCTACTCCAACTCCCATTTTCTATTTCTCACTTCCCTTCATTCCCCTTTGTCTAATCTAATGAATTTCTATTCTTCACCCTACCTCCTATTGTGTGTTAGCATCTACATATCAGAGAGAACATTCAGCCTTTGTTTTTGGGGGGTTGGCTTGTTTAATTTAGCATGATACTTTCCACTTCTATCCATTTACCAACAAATGGCATAATTTCATTCTTTATGGCTAAGTAATATTCCATTGTATATTTATACCACATCGTTTTCTTTATCCATTCATCTGTTGAAGGGCACTAGGTGGGTTCCACACTTTAGTTATTGTGAATTGGGCTGCTATAAACATTGATGTGGCTGAATCATTATAGTATGCTGATTTTAAGTCCTTTGGGTATATACCAAGGAGTGGGATAAATGAGTCAAATTGTAGTTCCACTCCAAGTTTTCTAAGGAAACTTTATACTGTTTTCCAGAGTGGTTGCGCCAATTTGCAGTCCAAGAAGCAATGTATAATTATACCTTTTCCCCCACATTGTCAACAACATTTATTGTTTCTTGTATTCTTTTTTGAAAAATATTTATTTATTTGCTTTAGTTGTACACAATGCATTGGTCTTTACGTGGTACTGAGGATCGAACCCAGGTTGCGCACATGCTAGGCGAGCGCTCTACCGCTGAGCCACAACCCCAGCCCTGTTTCTTGTATTCTTGATAATGACCATTCTAATTACAATGAGATGAAATCTCAGTATACTTTTAACTTGCATTTCTCTACCTACTAGAGATATTGAACATATTTTCATATATTTGTTGGCCAATTATATTTCTTCTTTTGTGAGGTGTATGTTCAGTTCCTTTGCACATTTATTGATTGGGTTATTTGCATTTTTGGTGTTAAGTTTTTTGAGTTGTTTGTGTAACCTAGAGATTAATGTTCTATAGAGGTACAGGGGGTAATGGTTTTCTCCCATACTGTAGGCTCTCTCTTCACATTCTTGATTGTTTCCTTTGCTGTGAGGAATTTTTTTTTTTTTTTTTTTTTTTATTTTAAGACCATCCCATTTCTTGATTCTTGAGTTTACTCTTGTAACTCTTGTACTTTAGAAGTCTTGTTAAGGAATTTGGTTCCAAAGCTGACATGATGGAGATTTTTGGCCTGCTTTTTATTTCAGTAGACTAGGCACAGGATCTCTGCTCTAATGCCTAGGTCCTTGATGCACTTCGAGTTTTACGCAGAATAAGAGACAGGGGTTTAATTTCATTTTGCCACATACGGATTTTCAGTTTTCCCAGCACCACTTGTTGAAGATGCTATCTTTTCTCCAGAGTGTGTTTACAGCACCTTTGTCTAGTATGAGTCATCTCTAGTCTTAATTGAATGTTTCATGTAATACATTTCAACTCCCTTCTGAATGTATGATCCATTTGATTTTAAAAATTACATTTAGTTTTATTTTAAAATGATTTTACAATTCATAACATGGAGCCAGTTGTTTAGAGTGGTAAATAGACCGACCTCCCTTTTATCTACTTAAATCACATATAATAAGGATATTTTCAAGAATCTGTTTGAATTCTCTGGATCTTACTTTTGTCTTGTTGTTATTGAAAGACTGGATGGTCGCATATTTTTGAAGAATTATCAGGAAGTACAAATATAATAAAGTTGCTGACACATCTCTGACAGTTAGAGGAATAAGACATAGTACTTACTATTGTCACAATCATTAATCATCACCAGAACATAGTATAATCTTATGCTGTTACAGAAAGGCAGACTTTCCAGACATTTGATGTGAACAGTAAATTGATGAGGCATTTCTCTTTCTAGTGAAGTAAGCTTTAACTTTTCTCCTCAGAAAATAATTCTAGCAAAACTTTTTATAAAGTTTAAAATACCACTTCAAAGACCAGAATAAGAAGAACACATAGACAACCTGCCAGAAAACAATGTTCAAATAAAGGAAGATAAGACTTCAGGGTTGTTCACACAGAAAGCCATTCTTGCTGTTAAAGCAAACTGACAGAAGCTGCATCTATTTGGAAAAGACTAGTAAAATTATGCCCATAAACTGAAAATTTTGAAATTGTTGAAAGAGTGCCAAAACCTGACAGAAGACTCTATGCATATACTTTGGGATATTTTCTGAGAATATATATAGCATGGGTCACCCAGAAAATAGGAAGATTTCAGAGTATCTAAAGTGATGAAATTGGGATTTAATGAGACAGAACACCTTGTGGTTACTCTTTCTCAGAAATGATTCTGTTCTAAGTGAAAAGTTGTCCAGAATTAATTTTCATATTTGTTGTAATATTTTAAAATATGCAATAAGTCAAGTATGATTCTTTTAAAATGTGTCAATGATCAATTCTCAACAAGTTTTGTATTTTATTTTCTCATAAATCCCATAATTAGAAGTATTTTTATCTTAGGTGTGATATGATGAATGTTTACGTGTTTTTCTATGGTAACCATACTTGTACACACACCCAGACACATGTATCTTAAAATCATGTTATATACTTTAAGCATACAAATAAAACTTATTTAAAAATAAGTTAGAAAATGTATAACAGAGCATTTTCATGGTAGTGAGATTCATCTCTATGATATTATAATGATACGTACAAGCCATTGTATGTTTGTCTAAATATTCAGAATATAGGAACCCTAGAGGCCAATTTTAAAGTAAACTATGGGCTTTGGTGATAATAATGTATCAACATAAGTCCATCAGTTATAAGAAGTGTAGCCTTCTGGCAAGACATATGGATACGAGAGAGAGAGAGAGAGAGAGAGAGAGAGAGAGAGAAAAAATTTTTGTTTGCAGTTAAGAGGGAACATGTAAAGTCTCTAAAACTTTCTTTTAATTTTGCTGTGAACCCAAAACTGCAATAGAAAGTGGCCCATTTAAAAATGGAATATATTACAAAACTATACACACACAACCACAGTTTTCTTTCTTCAGATGGAACTACCACAGTCTTCTTTGCCCTTGGGAGCAACTGCATTACCACCCTTGTCATAGATAATCGTATTTGAGTTCTGATTATATGTAAGTTGGAGTCATGTGCAATTTCCATTTATAATCAACATTTTTTTTACTGTTAACAATTTCATATGCTTTAATCAAATAAAGCCATGAGTACTAAATATTTCCTTAAATAATTTGTTTTTAATCATGACGTACTGAAGTAAGTAAAAATTATTTCTATCATGCATGAGAATACTGAGGGTGTTTAAAAGGCATAAGTGATTTGGTTAAGGATATATATATATATTTGGAATCATGAGGACAACACCTGTGACTCCCTAATATTACCCTTGGAGGTACAGATAAGCCCTGTATAAAATATCTCTCAATCTGTGTTCTAAGAAAATAATTCATTAAAACATATGAAAATAATTTAAAATGCAGGAATTAATTTTAAAAAGTGCATAGAGACAGGTGAGTATGTTAAGATCATAGCCATTGTTAATTTTATTTGGTAATATTCTTAACTCATTCTCAAATAGGAGATTTAAAAGTAATGCAGCCAAGCACCTTGATGCACACCGGTAATCCCAGAGGCTCAGTCGGCCTTGTTCAAAGCCAGCCTCAGCAGAAGCAAGGTGCTACGCAACTCAGTGAAACACTGTCTTTAAATAAAATACAAAATAAGGCTGGAAATGTGGCTTAGTGGTCAAGTGTCCCTGAGTTCAATCCCTCATATCCCCAAAAAACAAAGCATAAACATAAAATGTAAAATTATATACATACCAATGATTCTAATTTTAACATGAAAACAAACTGTTCAAAACATACATACTAAAATTGCTCAAAGAAATCCAACTAATCCTAAAATAATGATTTGTTTTAAAATTATTGTAACTCAATATATTAACATTGACTATATATGATCATCTATATGTAACTTAAAATTATTAATTCATGTTGTGTTAAACATTAATCAGTGCCTAAGAAACCTTCCAGTTAGAGAAGAAGAACTCTAAAGAATGTGATAATGAAGGAAATGGAGAGGGGAACTGCACTTTACTTATCCAATCTCTGGGTCATGAATCAAAACATAGTGACATTATATTCAGCCAAAAAAAGCCAAACTCAGAAGGTCTAGGGTCCCATGTTTTCTCAATATGTGGAAGCTATAGAGAAAAAAATGAAAAGAAAGATGGGGCTCTCATGAAAATCAAAAGGAAATTAGTGGAGTAGGAAAAAAAAATAAATGGACCAGGGAAAGGAGGAGGAAAGGAAAATGGAAAATACTAGGGAATGATATTGGCCAAATTATATTGTTTTATTGTGTGCATGTGTGCATGTACAAACATATAACAATGAATCCTAATATTATATAAACTAGAATACACAAATTAAAAAATGGAAAAAAAAAAAAAAACAGAATGACCTTGGTTATAAAAGTAAAATAATATACTCATTAAATTTCCAAGGAAATGTAGTGGGTGCAGTGCCACATTCTCTCTCTCTCTCTCTTTCTCTCTCCTATCTATCTATATATATATATTCCCCTGGTTCTAGGCATGGTGGGGTCCTTTACTGAATCCCAGTCTGCTACTGCTGAGGAATGCATGAGTAATGAGATGCCTGAATCCTCTCTGTTGAGCCCTGTAACTACTTTCTTTGTAATCCTTAAACAGCACACTGTTTTTTTTTTTTTTTTTTGTTTTTTTTGTTTTTTTTTTTTTTTTTTTTTTTTTTTTTTTTTTTTTTTTTTTTGTTTTGTTTTTTTTTAATCCTGGGGCTGAGCAGTTGGTATAGCTGGCAGAATCCCAAATAGGAACACGCCGAGTCAACTTCAAAGTTAGAAAAGGACTTGGGGTCTTCAGGTTTAGATATGAGGTATCCTCCAAAAGGCTCATGTATGAGAAACTGCAGGAAAATTTAGAGGCAACATGATTAGATTATGAGAGCTTTAACTTAATTGTTGGGTTAATACCCTGATATTTATTAACTGGGGGGTAACTGTAGGCAGGGAGGTTGTGGATGAGGAGGTGGGTCACTGGGGGTGTACCTTTGGGGTTTATATTTTATCCCTAATGAGTAGAGCTCTCTCTCTCTCTCTCTCTTCTTCTGGTTACCAAGTTTTGAGGTGATGTCCTCCACCACACCCTTCCACCATGATGCTCTTCTTCTCCGTGGGCCCAGAGTCATGGAATGAGCTGACTACAGATGGAGACTTCTGAAACCAGGAGTGCAAGTGAACTTTTCCTGCTCTTCATGGTTCTCATCAGTTCTTTTGGTCACAGCAATAAAATAAAATAAAATAAAAAATAAAAAGGCTGACTAAATCATGGGGACTCTGGTGGAAATGCTGGGCTAGCCATAAGCCTCAGGGTTGTTGGAGATGGCTCCCCCAATGAGGGGGTGGTGGGTGCTGCAAGAGTTGGAAGGAACACCCACAATGTTGCAGGAAAGTGAAAGAAATTCAAAGTAGCCAAGGAAATGAGAAATGAAACAAAGCCAATGCAGGATAGTGGCAAGGCCCTTGATACATGCACTAAAGTCAGCCACAGAATAGGAGTGGGCTACTCAGGCAGAGCTCCACAAAGCACAGAGAGTTAACACTTTAGAAAGAGACCCTCTTTCAGTGCAAGTTGATGGCAAAGATGTGCAGTCACAGTGTTTAGAAAATGCAGAGGAATGATTGCAGTTCTCTGTCTGACATTAGGCTAAATTAAGGGCACCTCATGGGCCAGAGCCTGTGTCAGAACATTGGTGACTAGTGAAAACTGGGACCCTGAGGTGCAGGACCCACTCAGGGAATCTACTGTTTTCAGTGACTAAAAAGTCCAGGTGCAAGACACAACCATAATGGAAGCAAGGCCTGTGATGGCCCCAAAGTTAAAGAAGACCCAGCAGGATGACCTGAGAGGGAGGACACTGAACTCCCCACTCCAAAGTGACATTTACATACACCCATGAGATCATGTACCCCAGCAGAAAATGAAAAGCTCACACAGAAAATGAAAGAATGCATACCAGCATGGCAGTTCTGCTTGTGGGAAGTGGAGCAGATGGGATAACATAAAATGGTATAAAGCTGGACAAAAAAAGGGTTCAGTAACTGTTCACCCTGCTGCGTATCAGTGGCTTTCCACCAATACTGCTGATGGAAGGGTGGGGTCATTATGAGTTGGGTTGCTTTTTGCCACTACCAGTATGTGACCAAATTTAAGAAGTATCCAATGCCCAGAGGCACCTGGATCACTATGGAAGAGCTACAGGGCTTTCACAGGAGCTGGAGATGAAATATGCTATTCATACGCAGTCTTTCCCAGGACTCCACAGTATGACTTTCACTGACAGAATGAGGGATGCAGTGTTACATGCCGTCTGTCCATCCATTTACTATGCCCTACTTGGTATCAATATTAGCCCTATTAGTAGGTCAGCACCCCCTCCCAAACAAGTAGCACAACTGAGAGTGGATCTAGGGGAGTCAGAAAATTTGGGGCAGAAAATCTATAAAACCCAGCCTAAAGTAGGAAGATCTTTCCAAGTTTCCTATGAATAAATGTGGGTGGACTTAAAAACAGCAGACAGAAAAAGATGTAGAAAATACAGAGAAAGCCTAGTGCTACCCTGGTAGGGTTCTGTGGTGATCTCCAAAGGACAAGGTGTTTCAGCCATTGCCTCAATAATGAAAAGTAAAGGAAGACAGGCAGAAATACAGAAATGGAGTCTTACTCTAAAAAGCATCAAAGACAAATCTATTAGGAGATGCAATAAAAGCAGATCACACAGCTCCCCCGGGGGTGGGGATGGGGATTGTAAATCCTTGGTTTTGGGTTGACTAGGGGAAAAGATCAAGGTTCAGGATCTGAGTCCTGTCTCTGGACCAGAGGCCAAATATAGAAATGGCAATACATTGATCTTCACACAATATTCAGAGAGTAACAGCATTGGTAGACATGGGAATAGAGTATACACTGATAATACGTTAATTGTGACAAATTCTCAGACAGTTGAACTGCTATTGAATACAGTGGAAATGCAGTCTGAGCTATAATGTTGACACCATGGCTTGGAAACCTGACACCCCCACCCTCCCACCAAGTGTTCATAGCTTCCATTCCTGAATATATAATGGTGTTGACATCTTGTAGGCTACCATAGGGGAGTTCCCTCTTCATTTCTGAGAGATTAAACATGTGTCAACTATAAAGCCAATATTAAATGGACATGCCAAACACATCCACGCAGTTTTTGCCTGCACCGTGCAAATTGTTGTCACCAACCAGTGTTGGCTCCCCAGTGGCCATCAAGAGGTAACAGAGACCACGTGTGAATTGGTTAAAGTAGACATAATTCACTCAACTCAAGGTCCTTTTAACTCCTCTGTGTGGCCAATAAAGGAGGTGGCTAGAATTTGAAGCATGACATTGGATTGCAGGGAATGAAATAGGTGATTCTTCTACTTTATGCAGTGGTTTCCAACATAGCCACCATTCTACAAGAGCTCAGTGTTCAGCTGGGAACAGATCTTTAAGTATTAGATTTTACTCATGCCTTATATAAAATAGATACAACCCCTGAGAGTCAAGACCCATGGATCTTCATGTGGGAAGGCCAAAAATCCATGCTTATCATGTTACCTCAGGGATATCTTCATTGTCCCACCTGTGTCATGGTATAGTAATGAACCTTGTCCTCTTAGCTGTAAAAATGCTTACCAGTTTATCACATCTGATTCTCCTTCAGTGCTTACCAACGCTACCCCCATGCTTTTGATTCGCTTGCAAAGGAAAGAATAGGCAACAAACCCTGACAAGATGCAGGCTTCTGGCTTATTGGTGAAATTCTTGGATATTGTCTTGTTGGATCAGACAAAGGTTATACTCCAGTCTATGAGTATCCATTTCTGGGAGTGATATATTCCAGAGGTGTCTTGGTCTTTCTCTACCTCTGAAGAGCAAACAGATAAATTGGTATGTAACACTTCCTGAGACTATACTGTGCAGGCTACTTTACTAACATGAGATCACACAAGACTCAGGGAGCTGATTTATCATTATTGGTGTCTATTAAATATTCACCATATTCTCCATGTGTTTCCATCCTGTGACAGAGTAAAGGAAATGCAAGAATTTGTGAGGCTACTCAGTGACTTCTCACTCGATTCAGTTATTATGACCCCTGGATAATTCATGAAGGATGGGGTCAGTAAGCAACTGGCCTGACCAGCATACTGCAACATTTAATCAAGCCAAATGAAACAGTAAAACTGGCACAAGCCCTTGGGATTTTAGTCACATTGAAACCCGCTGAGCTTGTCATCCATGTAACACTGGATGACTTTGGATAGGATTTATGGAAGCATACTAAGGGACATAAGGGCCAGCTTAGATTTTGGTCACAGTTGTGGAAGGGGAAAGAGGAATGTTACAGCTTGTTGGAAAAATAATTGTGTGCTATTTATGGTGCTCTGCCTGCCATGGAGCTCATCACCAGAGAAGCACCAAGCAGGGCTGTACAGCTAGTGAAGAGGAGATGGCTAGAGAAAGCCCAGCAGAAGAAATTGCCACTTGGCTACATTGTAGATGAAAGCATGCAGGACAAAATACCTGGGCAGCTATGACATGCAGTAGACTGCCCCTAAAGAGGTCTGATGTTGCTGCTGCATGCCATAATTGTCTTGCTTGTTCTCAGTGCTATTCTTCATGATGGGATGCCACTGAGGATCCTATCAAAGCAGGTGACATCCCTTTACAATGATGGCAGATAGACCACATTGGCTCTCTCCTGTTTTCATAAAGGTCTAAATATACTTTGACTTGTATGGACACAGATACTGGCTTGATGCAAACCTTCCCCAGCAAGAGTAGCAATCAAAAGACAACTATTAAGGGACCGATTTGGCTGAGTGCCATGTATGGCACACACAGGTAATTAGAAGTGACCAAGAAACTCATTTCACACACCATGAACTACAGCAGTGGGCTCAAGATCTGGACATGTGATGGATTTTCCACCTGCCATACAATCTAACAGGAGCAGGATTAATTGAAAGAATAAATGGCTTGCTGAAACAAGCCCAAAAAGACTGAAAATAACTCTATGCAGGGGTGGATGGCTCATCTGCCTGAGGCACTGAAAATGCTGAATTAGAAACCTGGACATCAGCAGCCTGCAGCCATTTCTATATTATCTTGCCCTTAGCTACCAGCATTAAGGTTGCAGATAAAGGACATTTTAACCAAACATCCTAAACCAGCCTGGGGCATGAGTAACAACTTACCATTGCAAGCTCTTCAAGATATCTGTAAGAAGAGAACTGGCAAAGAGTGTTCAGTTCCCATGACTGTATAAGTAAGCCCAGGGTATTTCACCTCACTGACCCCTTGGGGAAGGGAGAATGTCTAAATTTACAAGTGAAGCTTACGATATTGGGAACTGACCTTCATAAGTGTAGGGGATGTTACTCTTGGATGTCACCACCCAAGGAACACTCCGTATCCATTTTTGGAGTGATATATTCCAGAGGTGTCTTAGTCTTTCTATACCCCTCAAGAGCAAACAGGATAGATTAGTATGGAACACTTCCTGAGATAATACTGTGCAGGCTACTTTACTAGCATGAGATCACACAAGACTCATGGAGCTGATTTGTCATCATTGGTGTCTATTAAACATTTACCCATATTTTCCATGTGTTAGCAACAATAACCTATCCCTGGATTGGCAATGGAATTTACATATTATGCCAATCAGACTGACAGTTGGATTTGCTCAGTGCCTTAGAACTTCCTGTGACTGTGGCAGGAGGACATCCCTGGGTAGTCCGACCTACAAATGAGACCAAAAGAACTTGAATAAAACAAAACTGGACTAAGGACACAATATCACTCGTGCTTTAACCCAAGTGTCTAAACGAATGAATGCTATCTTAATTACTGCAACATGCTTGCTGGTAGGTTCTACCTCTTTGTACTGCTGTTGTCAGATATGAGTGCAATGGGCCTCCAGAGCCCTGTCCTGAGAACTTCACGCAAGACATGGGTGTTATTTCCTGGGACACTGAAATGGTGGACTATTAGACTAAGCACTAATCAGTGCCTAGGAAAACTTGTACTGAGATAAAACAGGTTTCAAGGAATTCAATAATAAAGGAAATGGAAGAGAAGCTGGCCACTTCTATTATCTCCAAACTTGAGGTGAGATTCAGCACAATGATCTTGGTGGTAAAATAAAAGAAGGCACTTTTAAAACCTCTGAAGAAATCCATCTGCATTGTGGGCATGTGACCTCTCCTATATATTCCTGTCCTCCACTGCATCCTGGCCTGCTACCAAAGTGGAGAGCAAGCATGATAGAATGTCCAAAACCTTCTCCATGGAGTTCTCTAAGGTCTTTCTTTGGGATCTGGAAACAGAATTCTTGGGGATATTCGCAGCCCTGGGGTTAAAGACTTCATTATAAAAAGGGTGATGTGACAAATCCAAAACAGACTTAATCATAATAGTCATATGTTTTCTAAAAATTTTCCATGTAGGAATCTGTTAAAAGAAAGTTATCAGAATGAGATATTTAGATTTTAATACCATAAAAAATTATAAAGTATAATATCTATTAACAAATCTGTTAATTATATATCTTTTGAAGACAGCAAATTTTCCTTTGGTAACTATTCAGAGAAATTCTAATCATTTTTTCCAGAAAATTTCATATAAATAGCATTTGTTATTAGCATTCTGTAGTCATGAATTGCTTTACATTATCGCATTGGTGTCTATGTAGTGGCAACCCCCTTTTTTACAGAAAAAAATCTTAACTAAGCTTCTCCAGAAATTTTCACCATGGCTGATTTTAGGACTGTCAGCAAAAGAGTTTCTACAGAAGAGTTCAATGTAGATAAACTTCCTATTTTCCTGTCTATTACTTGGACACTGGCCTGCAATAAATCAGCACTCCAGGTGCTGGCAACCCCTTTACTTATTTTTCACAAAATGTATCCAGTAGTTTTTGGAAGGGTGTTTGCAAATTCAAAATGTGACAATAAAAAGGCAGATTCTTTAACAAGGCCTTGAGCTGGAGCTTCACAGATATGTCTACATTTCTAAGATAAGAGAAGTTACTAATTGGGCTCCATGGTAACAGCTGGCAGGGGGAGGCAAGAAAGGGGAGAAAAAGCTCTCCCCTCCTCAGGTGTTGTCCTTGAAGAGTTAACCTTCCCAGAACAGTGAAAGAAAAAACTGCTTTTATGTGAACTTCTGTAAACTGTGAACTTCTGAACGCCTCCCCTTACATGTTGAGTATAAAATTCTGAAACTCCCTGAACTCAAGAGTTCAAAGGATTAATTGATTACAGGGAGAGCTGTACCCTCTGAGCCTGGCTGCAGCCAAATAAAACTGTTTCCTGCTATCTTAGGTGCCTTGCCTTGTCTGTTCCTACAACATCTAAAACTCTCAACATTTGGAACATTCTATTTTAACAACTTTTATATAATGAAGGGGCTGATAATTAAGAATACCTTATAATTTATTTCATTTCATTTCATGGTTTATTTTAATGCAATTCATAGCTTTTAGGTCTTTTGCTTTAAATTCAGGTTGTTTTTTTTTTTCCCAAGGTTACCTACAAAATAAATAAATTGTTGTTTATCAAACTTTCACTATGAATTAGATATTAGCAGATTCCACAAAATATACAAAGTAGAAACATAACAGTATCACTAGTTAAGGAAATATACAGGCATGGACAAAATTTAAAACAAAAAAATGTTCAGGAAAATCCTAAGAATAATTGTAAAATAAATGTTTCAGAAAAAAAGAAAGTCTTAGTATTTTAAAATACAGAGAGATTATATTGAATTGATGCATGGAATATTTGACTGAATGAAGCATTTTATGTTATCTCTTTTAGTGCTAAGATTATCTCCACAAAGTATTTTAATGTGTAATCTAAAAATGTGATTCTGTTTTTAAATACTTTCAAAGTAGATAGGGCTGTGAATTTCCATGTCAATTAGAATAATATAAAGAATGAAAACTGGCATATTGAATACTTACCATATGCTCACAAATATAAAGTACTACTGAAAGATGCACTACCCAGCCCCCCAAGGGAAGTTTCCATATCCTGAGCAAAGCAATCTTGTTTCATTTTCCAGGCAGGAGCCAATGGGCTTAAAGGTCACTCTGTTCTCCAGATAGGATGTTTTTTTTTTTCCCCAGGCAGGAGCCAATAGGCTTAAAGTTTGCCTTGTTCCATGGGCAAAGAGCCAATGTTGTTGGGGTCGCTCTGGTGCACCCCCCACCAGAAATTCCTATATAGGGTCCCATTTGAGAGACTCTCAGACACAACAGCTTGTCCCTGTGGAGAGGAGGAAGCCACTTCACCAGCCTTAGACCCATTGCCTCCAACGCGACAGCAGCCACCTCAGCGAATAGCTCCAGACCCACTGCCTCCAGCCTGATGGCAGCTGCCCAGCCAACAGCTCCAGCCTCCAGCCTGACAGCACCTGCTTTAGCCGACAGCTCCAGAGATCCCAGCCAGCACGACCAGGCACCCACTTTCCATTCAGAGCTTCCACACTCCCCTCTCCCTGATTCCCCTCTCCCAGCACCTCTTCGACTCTGACCAGCCACAAAGGCTGTTGAATAAATCTCTTGGCTGCACAGCTGTCCCTGGTGTGATTTTTGCCCTTTAACTACTCTTGTGGGTCTACTTAAAAACACTCTGTAACATTTTCTCTTGGTAAAAGAGAATTAAACCTAAAATTGAATAATAGATCTCTATGCAAATAATAATAATGATGATAAAGAGGAAATAGTAAATTTAATGAAAGTCACATTTTGTGGAGAATTCAGTGTATGGACACATGGCATTTGAGCCAAAGGTTCAGAAAAGGCCTTCATGGTTACTAAAGCTAAAAATGTAAAATTGATTGGTGAGACAATATTGTATTTCATAAAGAGAAAAATAAACAGAAGTAGAAAGGGTAAAGCTTCTTATGAAAATAAATAGAAGCAGAAAGAATAAAGCTTCTTATCAGATAATGTATGACCTTATCTTGATCATTTTAAAATATAAAAGTGAAAAATATGTGCTTATTAGATTAGTGAAGTTTGGATACAGTAAACTGAGAGTGAATTAAAATATACTAATTTTGATTAAAAATGTGTTACCAAAAAAAATCACTGTAGTTTCAAAATAGCCCACACTTACATCTTCTGCACTTGAAAAAATATATATTATAGAAGAGCTGCTTCTGTAATTTATCATAAACACCCAAGAGCCCATACTTCATTTTATGTTGATTATTATAATGTGAGCATGCTAATTCTCCATTGGCAGTAACAGATTGGTTTCAGAAAGCAAGAAATTAATGGCAACCAAAGAAAATACATTCAGATCCCTTGCCACTAAAATCAATAAACTGACCAATTTTAAAACTGAGCTGTTTTATTATGTAGTAATGAAGTTTATTTAGATTTTTGACAACCACATTATAACTCAGGGATTTATCAACCACTATAAAAGTATATTTACATACTTTTTTTTTTTTTTAACTAATCCAATTCCTCTTCAGACAGAAATATTCACTTTTTATTTTTAGGATATTTAGTTTTTGGTACCTTAGACCTATTCCTTCTTCTCAGTCTTAGGCCTTTTGTTTTGGTGTTTGATTGTGGTAAACAAAACAAAGGAAACAAAACAAAGGAAACAAAATTTGTCTAAAATTTTCTATTATGGTATGTATTTTCTTAAGATTTGCATCACAAAATTTCTGGATTCAGTTCTATTATGTCAATTCAATCAAATTCCTATTTACTAACATCGTAAGCACATATTCCTGCCAAGAGCGACTAATCAGAGAAATCATGCTTTTTATTTGAAACAAAATGAAGAGTCCTAATCTCTACCTAGATGTGTGATATTCTATCAACATTTTATAGAAAATAATTGGGTTTTGTAAGAATATATGTTTTGTTTAAAAAAAAAAATGCTATCAACAACCAAATTTCATCCTTTAAGTAGGACCACTAAATATGATTGTACATTTTGTAGCAACTGCATAGAAGAATCTGAATTCTGACATTGGTCTTTATTAATACTCCTATTTCTGTGGAAACTTCTAAAGTTATTCTGGCCTATTCAACTACCCCAGTGGAGAGAGGATGGTGTCTACTACCCTCCTTCCCTTTTCCTTTGTTGCTGCCCTGGTTTAAAACCTTAGCAACTCAGAGCTAGGCTGTCAGCATGCATTTTAATGTTTATGTAAGTTTTTAGTCTACCTTTTCACCTGGTGACTAGCAGAAGAATTTAATACTGCCACCTCACTTGTAGTGAGGAGCAGTCTCTGTCAGCTTTGGCTGAATTAGACTCCCTGTTTCCTAGTACTCAGGGAGTCTCCTGTGATGCTGTCATATACTTTGCCTTATTAATCTCTAAGGATAGGACTGATTTGAAATTCACATCACTTTTATTTTATCAATAAAGTAATATCCTGTCCGAGAATAACTAGCAACTGCTCAGCAGATCACCTTTATGAACAGATGAACAGAGAAAAAGACAACTTCGGTGAGATGAATGTTTTCGATTCCACACCTTAGATCATACCAGAGGCAGGGGTGGGAGGGAAAGCAATAGAGAGGGGATGTTTATCAAAAGATACAAAGGTTTCAGTTAACTGGAAGAAAAAGTTCTACTAGTCTATTGCACAGCATACTGAAGATAGATAATAATAATGTATGTTTCAAAACTGCTAAAAAGATGTTTCTAAATTTCTCCTACAAAACAATGGCAGACTATCAGGTGATACATATGTTAATTATCTTTGTTGAATTTTTTAAATATTATGAATATTTATTCACCAAGAAACACAGCAACCACCAATGCAAAACAGACACATAGGAGATGTGAGGAGACACAGATGCATAGTAACGATAGGCTTTAACCAAACCACTCTCAGAATAAGTCAGAGCAAGTGGACAAACCAAGCCATAATATAAAATACAAATACTATAATTTTATATCAAATTTTATACCCAGATACAAGAAAATACAAGTTCTTAAATAATGATGATGTTTTCCGAAAATAACTACATATTATAAGAGTCAGTAAACTTTTTCTATGATGGAAAAGATGGTAAATATTTTAAGCATCACAGGCATAGAATGTTGCAAATCTGCTGCTGTCACACAAAAGAAGCCACAGCTAATACAAACATAAATGAATGTATTCTAATTAAATTTAATTTATGAACACTGTGATCTGTTTCATATATTTTTCATGAAATATTATTCTGTGAAATTTTTCCTGATTATTTAAAAATGTACAGATCACTTTTAGTTCCTGGGTCACACAGAATAGGTAGAAGACTGGATTTAGCTTGAGGACTGCAATTGCTGTCCACTAAGACATAAAATGAGAAAGAAAAATCAACAAGTTCTAAAGCAGAAATTTTACAAACACCACAACTTTGTTGCCATAATAATATTAAAATTTGCAACAAAATTTAAAGTGATTTTTCACATGAAGAATGGTGGGGGAGCTTTGATTACACAACATTTTGGAAAAAATTGAAATAAAAACCAAAATTATAAAAAATTTCTTTAAAAATAACAAACAAAACACCAACCTAAAACTCTGTGAAATCTTTAAATCCTTAAAAAGTAGAAATCTTAAAAAAAAATAAATATATATCATGTGCTAAGAGTGGTGACATAGAAATAATCAATGCTTAGTTAAAAATAGAGAAAAAGCCGGGCACGGTGGCGCACGCCTGTAGTCCCAGCACTTTGGGAGGCTGAGGCAGGAGGATCGCGATTTCAAAGCCAGCCTCAGCAATGGTGAGGCACTTAGCAACTCAGTGAGACACTGTCTCTAAATAAAATACAAAAAAGGGCTGGGGATGTGGCCCAGTGATTGAGTGCCCCTGAGTTCAATCCCCAGTACCAAAAAAAAAAAAAAAAAAAAAAAAAAAGAGAAAAGATAAAAAGAATGTCTTCTAGACTTTAATAGCATTAATGTCCAAATGTAATTTTATTGGTATCTGATGTATTATGCTTGTATCTGTTCTGTTTTGGTTTGTACCTTTGAAAGGTTTGTGAAAAGTGTGGTGTCCTCAGTGATGGAGCCCTAGTGGAGCACACTGTCATCTACAGGTGGATCTTTAATAAATACTTTTTCATTAAAAAAATAAAAAGAAGAGCAAATGCAAAGAATCCAAAATAAGTATGAAGATGGCATTTTCATTTGAGTATAATAATAATAATCACTGAAAACATGAATGGTTTAAGTCCCCAGTTAAAAGCAGAAGTTTTCAGATTAAATAATAAAAGGCCCATCTATAATACTGCTTATAAGAAACAGATTAAAATATCAAAAATAACTAAGCATTCTACTGACACTAGTCAAAAGAAAAAAAATGGATTAGTTATGTTAATTGAACACAGTAAAGTTCAGAACAGCAAAACACATCTGAAATGAAGAGTAATGATACATAATGATGGAGTTGGTGTCCAATGAGTCAACAACCCCAAGTGTCCATGCAGGCCACAACCCAGTGTGAACGGACACAAAATAAAACCATCGTAGAACTGAAAGGAGCAACAGACATGTTTGTTTTATGTTGGGGAACTTCTACACTTCTTTGTCAGGGGTTGATCAGGTATGCAAAAATACAGTCAGGATATAAATGACCTGAACAACATTATCAATAAATGTAGTCTAACAGACATTAATAGAACATTCCATGTGCCAACAGCAGGATACATATTCTTCTCAAGCACAGGATGAATACATATGTTAATTACATTCATTGGATTTTTCTACAGTGTATTCAAAGATCAAAACTTCACATTGTACCTCATTAATAAATTATTGTTCATTAAGATTAAATAAATTATTTCAAAAATGATAATTCCAGTATCAGGAAAAATAATTTAAAAAGCATTGTTTTACTCACTCCATTGATGAGTTAAAAGAAATAGCTTGGTCACCATGAGCATGTAGAAAAATAAATATTCTTATTTAATATGCAATAGAATGGAAATCAGTACAAAATTTTGAAAGAAGAATTTTAGAACCTATAAATATAGGGAAATAATACCTATACCTTCTCATTCAGTAATTCTATCTCTAGCAATATTTTTATAAAATATTCACAAGGGCATATGTATGTTTATTATACCTAACTTAAAATCATGTGATTTTATTTAATATGAAAAATTATTTTATATTTTAAAGCAGACATTGTATGACACATTGTCAAAATAGTTTTCAACAAAGGAAACAGCAGTCATACAATGTGCTGGAACGAATCTAAAAAACATTGGCAACCTTTAAAAAATGAAGTGAATACAGATACCCAATGGTTCTGGTCAAAGAATTAGTAAAATTTACACATGTTGATTTTCCTTTCACTCTTTTTTTCATATACTTACCCTCCAAAGTTTAGCTTTCTTTATGCCAATGATAAATTTAATTATTTCACAATTGAATCAAAATTATGACATAATTTCATTATCTATCACACTTCTGTATAAGTATCACAATATTAGTATATGCTACCAAGAATTTTAAACCTTATCCAATGTCAGATCTTACTTCTAATGCCATTTTGCAGGTAAAATAAATGACAGAGTAAAACCAGTAAATTTATTCAAGAGAAAATTTATTCAAAAATTAGTGAAAGATAAAGAAAACTCTATATACCAACCATTATTAATCATTTCTTGTGCTCTTAAATTCTCCCCCCCAGATTTGAAGTGCAATTATTTGTCACTTCTTTACTCTGAAGTAGCCGCTTCTCTTCTCTCTGTCTCTTTGTACTGTTTTTATATATCTCTGCATGTGATAGAGCCAACCTTACAATTATATCGGCAGTTTTATACAGGATTTTATTTGTTTAAATTGTTTAATAGAAGAAAGAAGAAAATACGACTATACCGTTTTTCACCAACATCCAAGTATTTTTCTTTACTCTTGCTCTCTACCTTTTCATGATTCACATTATTCTCTGACATAATTTATTTCAGTATAATGGGTATTTTCAGTATTCCTTGTAAAGCTGCTCTGCTGGCCACAAACTACCTTGATTTTTTTTTTTTTTTTTTTTTTTTTTGTGGTACCAGGGATTGAACTCAGGGGCACTCGTCCTCTGGGTCACATCCCCAGCCCTTTTTTGTATTTTATTTAGAGACAGGGTCTCACTGAGTTGCTAAGTGCCTTGCCATTGCTGAGGCTGGCTTTGAACTCGCGATCCTCCTGCCTCAGCCTCCCAAAGTGCTGGGATTACAGGCGTGAGCCACCGCTCCCGGTGAAACTACCTTGATTTTTGTTCACATGTTGTGTCTTCATTTCACTTCCCTAACTTTGATGAATAATTTATATAACATATAATTTAGGGTGCTATATTGACTTGGATTTGGGATTCTAGGTTGACTCTTTCCCTAGCAATGGTTGGGATCCTTGTTCCTGAAGTTGCCTGCCAATGTCATTAAGGACTCCCTGTGTATAAAGAGCACTCTTTCTCCTGCTGATTACCAAGTTTTCATTGCCTGTGGTCACCAACACTATGAGCATAAAATCTTCAGCTGCCTTTGCTTTGGCATCAGTAAAATTCTTGGGTTTTGCTCAGTCTTTTGATTCTACTTGTTGATGCCTCCCATCAAATTTGAGAACTTTTTAGCCGTTAGTTCTTTTAATAATTTTCTCTCCTTTTCTCTGACTTCTAAAACTCCCATTATACATATTAGGATATGCTCAATCTTTGTCATACATAATTTAAGTCGCTGCTAATTTTGTATTAGTTTCCTCTCTGTTCTTCAGCTTTTGTGTTCTCCATTGATCCCGTGTTTTGTTTGCTAATTCTTTCTTTGGCCAGCTCATATTTTCAGTTGAGTACCTATGAAATGTTTCATTTCAGTTACTGTAGTTACTAATACCTGAAAATGCATTTTAAACAATTTCTACAAATATTTTCCAGTATGTCATTGTCTTCATACATTTTTATGCCTTGAAACTTTTTCTTTAATCTGTGTTCTTTGAACATATTCATAAGAGGTACCTTGAGGTCCTTGTCTGTGAAATTCATACCTGGATTTCCTCAAAAGTAGATCATCTTCTTGCTTGTTTTTCATTACCATGTATAGTTCTTAATTCATGTTTGTTTATGTTTCTCAAGATCTATTTTTTTGTTGAAAATTATATATTTTATATCATATATAACAACAACTTTGAATTTTCATCTCCCCAGGATTTTCATTGCTATTTTATATCAATTTGATTGTTAAATGGCTTTACTCAATTAATTCTGGAAAATCTATTTTCTTCATACAAAAAGGAAACAAGATGTCTTTATTATTTTCACAGTACTGCCATAACAGAATATCTCAAATTTAACAGGTTAGAAAAATATAAGTTTATTATGATATATATTGCTAGTCAAATCTGTAGCATCCTTTTCTTGGGCAAAAATCAACTGTGGGCAGATCTTGGCTCCCTGTGTTATTTCTTGAAGAAAGTCCATTTACTGCTTTTCAACCTCTGGAGATGGCCTGAGTTGCTTGGCTCATGCACCTGCTCCAGTCCACAAAGACAGCACAGTGTTCTGTGTTTTCTTTCTTTGTAACACCAGGATGTCTGTGGCCTCAGATGAGGACCCTTGGGGCTTCACTATGCCTTCCCATCTTATGCAGTATAATCTCTCCCCACATCTTATCCTCCTTACATCTACAAAGTCCCACTTGTCATATAAGATGACATATTCACATTTCTGGGAAATACGATGTGGATACCTTTGGTCATTATTCAGATTACCAGAGTACCTAAAATCGGTCTAGTTAAAACCAATCAAACATCTTTGAAAGAGTTTTTCAAAACAACTATTATCAAAATAAGAATATTATGGCAGCTTATTACATTTTCTGCATTTAGTAGATAAGCAAGTTATAGCTACACTCATAGACTATATATTCAACTTAGTATATTAAAATATGATTGTATAATGTAAAGTATATTTTCTAAAACTGATAAGCTTCAGTGTTGTCTAATGAATATATTTATAAATGTGCATTATATGATTAATTTCTATTACATCACTAGGTTTCCATTTTTAATAAATCCCAGAAAGTTATGAATCACTTGAGACTTCTAATTCTGAAAATGGTTTTTATATTAGATATATTTTGGTTTTATTCTGGATACAATAACTATAACCCCCAAATTGGCACCCAAATCTTACACACAAACAGAAAAGAGCCATAAACTTACATACTATAATATCACAGAAGCACCAAGAAACACAATGACATAAATAAAAAAAATTTAGCTGAGACTCTGAAAACTGAAGAAATACATTCTAACATAAATTATGGTGTTTTGTACATTATTTTATACATATTAGGCAAACAAATTCATTGAGTTTATTATATTAAACAACTCTAAAATCATTAGATATTTATTTTTATAATGGGATTATTGTTATGATAGAAAATGTTAAATGAAAAGGAATAAGATCTCCATTGCTGATATATACACTCCCAGAAAAAAACATTGGTAAAAGAGCAAATAACCACACACACATACAAAAAGAATTCTAGAACATAAATATGAAGAATACTAATAATTCTTTTTTTTCTAAAGTGTGAAACATGAATATGTTTAATAACTCTTAGAGGACACAAAAGAACTTACTTTGAGAGAACAGTAGTTGTAAATGACCTTACAAGTATTGAAAGAATAACAATTTAAAAACATTAATTTACATTTTACCTCCTCAATATCAATAAATATTCTTTATTTAAGAATTTTATGTATGAAATTTTAGTTCACTATACAAAACTATTCGTAATTTTCTAAAAAAAAAATTTTAGATTGATGAATGTTGGTTTGTGAATTTGGAAAATGGCCAGCAAAATCTATTTAAGCATAAATAAATTCTTAGGGGAACTATAAAATTTTGCTAAACAATTAATTATATACTAAACAAATATTGAGTCCTCTAAAGTAGATAGAATGAGTTAATTTTGCATCAAAATATATTCTATAAAATGATAATGGTTTTATTATGATTTTCTTTTTAAAAAAATCTAAGGATTCGTAATTTTTAATAATTCAGAAGATCACCATTCCTGTTACTAGCTGATAGAGATAAAATTTAACTGATTTAAATAAAGTTGTTTTTTTAAATACTTGTGATATATATGTAAGTGTTGGCTACAAATTTCATAGGTCATGTCCAACATTGTTATTCAATATATCTAAATATACAACATTTTGATTTGCCAACTATTCTAAAACCCAATAATTTTGCATATCATATGTAATGACTTCACTGTCAATCACAAAATAGTTTTTTGACATATTTTTGTTCTCAGAATTGTGAGCTATAGATGACTGATGTATTCCTCTGGATACAGGTAAGTATCACTTTAAATGGTTCAAGAGCTTAGAATTTTGTGACAAAGCTCACAGCTTTATAAATATTTGAAAAGTTTGACAGCAACCTGTTTAAGTGCTGGTGGGGTTTGCAAAATTCAAGGAGCTGTGAAAGTCTGAGATTGAAAGCATTTCCTATGAACTGCTGTGGGAAAATTGGTCAGTTTCACACACCTCAAATACAGATATGAATTGTAAGTCTTTGGTCACAGGCAATATTATTCAGTTGCAAAAATGCTTTTATTTTTCAGCTTAGAGAGCTGTTTTTCCCAGTTATTTATATTTTCATTCTGCTGTTATGAATCACCAAATTTTATTTAAAATTTATATTTTTGATTAATAAATGCTAATACTACCAATAATAATTTTGAAGTTATATATAAATCTGTAAGCTCTTCTCTTACTGACATGTGGGAAGAATACTGTTTTTCCTTCCCATTTTCAATTTTTTGGTAAAGCACTGAGATTTAGCTCTGAAATAAGCAGCATGTATTATCACTTATCTCTTCAAATCTGCCTGAGAGCATGCCTGCACATGCAAAATGTATTTTCCAAGGTACCCTTTGAGTCAGAAAGCACATGGGAAAGTGCTATTTCGCCATCAAAAATACTCTTTATGTTTTCTCTAAAGAAAGCAATTTACAGCATTTCAATTTTAAATGTTTGATAGCATAACAGTGAATTCTCTATTACAACAAAAAGTTATTGATAAATAAGTTTTCTTTTGAAAAGAAAAACTGACAGAAACCATTTATATTATCAGAGTTTGATTAATATTCTTTGTACTCCCCAGAGACACAAATATACTTATTTCATAGTGTTAATGCAAATTCCTGATCTACTGTTTCTCAAATTTTGTATTATGAAGATGTTCAGGCTAAAATGATTTTTTTAAAGAATGCTGTCTGAAACAAAATTGTCTAAAATCTTTAAATGGTTTCAAAATTCATTTGTTAAAAAGGAACTAAGAATAGAAAAGGTAATAGACTGTCCAGCCAACCTCTTAAGGAAATGGTTTACATGCCATGAAAGCTTATTTTACATTACTGAAGTGTTTTAAGTAGATATTGACAGAATGCATAAACCACTTGAACATGAGATGTACAGCCAATCATGGTAGTGCATATGTTTGCAGATCCTCAGTTTAGCAAGTAGCACCTAAAGAGACAAGTGGTGATTTTCAGCCAAACTGGGTGTTATGGGTATTGTCCCCTCTTTTCAGTTCACTAGAATAATTTGAGTGAAAAAGAGCCTCACAACTCTGAGGAAAGGGAAGCACACCAATGTGAGTTCCATCATCTCCCCTTTGCCTTGATGATTCTGTCAGTTCCCAGCTAAGAATGGAGTCCCAGCTAAAAATGGAGACTCTTTGTGGTGGAAGGGTAGGGAATGCTGGTGACAATGCTAATGTGGCTGGTCCTTAAGCAGAAAAATCCTAGAAAAGAAGGAACAACAGAAAAGGAAACCCCCAAGTCTGCATGCAGTTGTATCCCGTTGACTTTTCCTCCTTTGTGTTTTAAGCTGCATGTGTTTTATAGAATAAGTTTCCAAGGCTGATATCAAATGGAAGTAACTTAGATCCTAAATAATTAAGTAGAAATATCAGTAGTTGGATTATATACAGAAACAGGGGTTGGCATCCTCAACTACCGAAGGCATAAGAGCTCTTGGAGTAAATGAAATTCTAAAACTTTATCTGTGTTCATCTTAGGGGAAGACCAACATCACACACACACACACACACACACACACACACACACACACACACACATATATATATATATATATATATATATATATATATATATATATAGTATTAATCTCTTTAGGGTGAAAAAAATAATAACATGAAAGCCCAAATCTGCATAGGACTAAAGAACACCAGAATAAATACATATATCTATTACCTAATTGAGCTCTACACACAATGCTTGATTGTCTGCACTTGGGAGCTCCTATCATGGTACCATTTGAAAGAAAATGAGTAGAAACCTCTCAATATAAAATGTTTATGCACTGATGATTTTCACAATCAGGCAATATTGAGAGTTGCTGGTGGTTCATGGCCAGCATTACTATATCTCCTTTTACAATGGAAAGATCTGTCATGTGCCTGTCTCACCACTGCATTTTGGATCACATATCTTGTTTGTTTTCACAGATTCATAACTGAGGAACATCTTATTTAAGGAAAAATCATTTCTTGAATGCCACCTATGTCTGATTAGAACATGAAAATTAAAGTTTGTTAGTTGGAAATTAATAAATTATGCCTTTCTTTCAAGAAGGTTGAAAAGTAAATCAAACTCATCTTTTTATGGTCTTTGCAATACATAAGGAAATGTCACTGAAACACAGTGGGTGCAATTAATGGCTCAGTTGAATCAACAAATTTTAACCCCCATTTTAGATGATACTCAAAAATTTAGGCCCAAGTGATTTTAGATATGGAACAAATTAAGAAGAAAAAATTTTTATGAGTGAAAACATAAAAGCATAGACTGGAGAATTTATGTTAAATGTTAAATGAGAAATCTTTTATGAGTGAAAACATAAAAACATATATTGAAGAATTTATGTTAAATGTTAAAAGAATTATTTGCACATGACAAAAAAGCTCTAGCAGTAGAATAAAAGGTTGATATATTGAAGTTCATTACAATTAAAAACTTGTCAAGAACATTATGAGAGTGAAAAATATAAAGTATAAAAAAAGGCTTCTTTTTGAAATGTGATTTTTTGAAAAAAATTCCTACAAATTAACCATAAAAAGAAAAGATAACAGGCTTTACACTCTAAATAACAAAAGTAATGGTGAAAACATTCAAATGGTCATGTACCATATGCAAATATGGCAAAACAACATCAGTCTCCATGGAAAAGAGAATCAAAGACCACAGGGAAACACTGTAATACAGAGACCTGTACATAAAAGCTGAGGACACGACAGGAGCTGTTGGTGAGAATGTGGATCCAGAAAAAATCCCAATGCTTCCAAAAAGTAAGCCAGTTGGAGTGAGTAGTAAACTTAGCCTAAACTACATTATACACCAGCATTTTTTTTTTTTCTTTTAGGTAAGCAAACAACAAAAATAGCCTGGGATGATCAGTAAAATGGTAGAATCATTCTATGATCACTATCACCGTTGTCCAGAATAGCCCTGAACTGGAAATAATCCAAATGCACATCAACTGCATGAACTAAATTTTTTATAAGGTGGTATACTAAAAATACTAAAATTTAAAAAAAGGAATTTAAAAGAAATGTGTCTTATAATGTGTATGCATTTCATTGATTTAACACTGAATGAAAAAGAGACTGACAGAAAACAGCATGTATTCTTTATATGGAGTTGAACAACAGGCGAAGCCAGAAGCTCTGGTGTTGGGAGACAGAGCACTGCTCAGGTTGCGTGGTTACAAACCCATGCACAGTTCATGTTTTTATGCTTTCCCCTTCTTATCATTTTTTGTTTTCTTTTATGAAATTTATATACATTAGGGGAGTACAACATAATGCTTGATATATACATATGTTATGAAATGATTAAATTCAGCTTAATTAGCATATCTGTCACCTCATATTTATGCTTTTTTTGTGATAATGACAATTAAACTAACCCATTAATAATTTTCAAGCATACAGGATATTAATTATCATCACTGTATCTCTTCAGTCTCATTCCTACACACTTAAAACTTCTGTTACCACAGATCTACTTTTTACTTACGTAAGTTTAGCATTTTTTAGATTATACACATAAGTGAGACCATTCAGTATTTTTCTTTCTGTGCCTAGCTTATTTCACTTAGTATAATAAAGAAATTAAGATAGAAACTACATAGCATCTAAGGTGAAAGCAGAATGTTTAACTGTCTCTGTTTACATATTGCATGATATTATGCAAAAGCACCCCTGAAGACTTCACCAAAACACTGGAAATTCAATACAGTGATCATTAGCATTTTTATACAAGAACAACAAACTATCCAGAAAGGAAATCAAGGAAAGAATCTCACCTGCAATACCACAAAATATACTTTGGAATTCATTTCACCAAAAAAGTGAAAAGAAACATCTGGACACTGAACACTACAAATCATTGATCAAAGAAACTGAAAATGTCAGAAAATAAACGGAAATACATCTCATATTTAGGAAGCAGAAGAATCATTATTGTTAAACTGTTCATATTACAGATTTAAGGCATCCCTATCAAAATTTCAATATTTTCCACAGAAATTAAAAAAAAAAAAAAAAAAAAGAATCCTCAATTATGTATGGAACTACAAAGTTCCATGCGAAAAGCCCTGACTGAAACAATCCTGAGCAAAAAGAACAAAGATGGAGACATCAGATTTTGACCTCATAACCTATTAAGAACTCCAATAATCAAAATAGTGTGTACTGTCCCAGAAAAGTAGACATATGGCTGGGTGCGGTGGCACAGGCTTATAATTGAAGCGGCTTGGGAAGCTGAGGCAGGAGGTCCGTGAGTTCAAAGCCAGACTCAGAGAAAGCAAGGCTGTAATCAATTCAGTGAGACCCTATCTCTAAATAAAAAATGCAAAATAGGGCTGGGGATGTGGCTCGGTGGCTGAGTGCCCCTGAGTTCAATCCCTGGAATCAATCAATAAATACGTAGGTAGGTAGGTAGGTAGGTAGGTAGGTAGGTAGATAGATAGATAGATAGGCAAAAAGACATATGGACCAATGGAACAGAGTAGAGAGCCTGGAAATAAATCCACACATCTGTGGTCAACTCACCTTGAATATAGAGAATGGGAAAGGACAGAGTAATAAGTGGTTTTTGAAAAACAGAAAATACACATGCAAAAAAAAAAGAATCGGACACAAATCATATCATATGCAAAATCAACCCAATATGATTATGAACTTACTGAAACATCCATATTATCTTACAGTTCCACTGCAGGTGACGTAACCCAAGAAAACAAAGTCAATGTTAGAAACCTGCATTCCCTTGCTTATTGTGGCACTAATGACCATGGCCACCCTAAGGGTGGAAAAACAGGGAAAATGTGGTAAACGTGTATACAATGGCATAGGACTCTGCCTTGAAAGAAGCCCTGCTATTTGTTAAGATGTGGATGAATCTGGAAGGTATCTTGCTGGGAACATCACTTATTTTGACATTGGTGGTGTATGTGAGTGAGGAAAAATTTTAAAACCCTGTATAATTGATATCTTTAAAATTGATTGTTGTATATAAATTTTTTTGTTGAAATCATCTTTGTCCCACCAATCTGAAACAATGTGCTTGACATCATTGGCATATTGACGTTAAGCTCAAAGTAGTACAGTTCTAATCTCTTCTGCTTTTTAATTTTACAATATTTAAATTACTAAGGCACATAGAAATCTTTTTTTTTCAAATATTAACTTGTCTAATTCACACAGGTGGTTTAAATAATCCCAATTTACAGACATGAACACCAAGATGCAGGAAGGTGAAACACCTGTGCAACGTGAGGTGTCTATAGTAGTCAGCTGGCACTCAAACTTGCACCTTGGTGCTGCAGTCCATGCTCCTGACACTACATGTTTACCTTTTCTTCAATCTCTTCTCCTTTCTCCCTCCTCCATTTTGTTATTATTTGGGTTTCATTTGATTGCTTCATAAGTTTTTGGTTTTCTATAATTTTGGTCATTTTTCAGTAACCACCTAAGATTCTACTGCACTTTTATCAAAGAACTATTCATTAAAATTTTAAGGAAAATTTTGACAAAGAGTCCCATATTTGTTCCCCAATTTTCTCAGACAATACATGAGATGATATATAACAGGAATAGGGAAAATGCTACTTTATTAATAAGAAAATTGTGTGATTTATCTATGTACTATTTTGTTACACCACTAAATAATTTGTAATCAAGCTTCTTAAACATCTTTTAGTACCAGGCATGGTGGTTCATGCCTTTTTCCCAGCAGCTCAGCAGGCTGAGGCAGGAGGACTGTGAGTTCCAGGCCAGCCTCAGCAATTTAGCGAGGCCCTAAGCAACTGTGAGACCCTGTCTTGAAATAAAATATAAAAAAGGGTGGAGATGTGACTAAGGGGGTAAGTGCCCTTGTGTTCAATCCCTAGTACAAAACAACAAAAAAATTTTACTATTCTTTTCCATGTATTTGTTGGTGGTGTTAGTTATGACCATCATGCTTATGCTAGAAAACTCATAGAATTATTGTGATGTTCACTTGGTTTAAAATCCAGGAAGGCAATATGCAAATAATGATAGTGGTGTGGAATACAACTATTTATTACTAATGCTGTTATATGGAGGGCTGGTGGACTATGTTCACCCATATTGCTTCTTAAAATTCCTATTTCTTCTCTATGATCATCCTCAAAACCATTCCAAGGAATCAAGAGTAGATCTGACAGGTCAGGAAGGAGCTGAAGAGGACAAACCTACTTGTCACAGCTGTGCCCTTAGGATACCCAAGATGAGAGGATGGCTGAGCAGGCTGTCCTGGTGTGTGCTTAGATGCACATCTGAAACTACAAAATTCCTAGTGAGGCACATATTGTCAGCTATTTCATAAGTGTTTCTCCTTTCAGAAAAAAAAAAAAAATAAACTTTCTAAGGAAGGGGGCTAGCTCAACTTGGGGAACTCATATTTATTTAAACATGTTTTATTCTTTATTCAAAATTAATTAGTGGGAAATTTATGAAACCAGGAAATTGTAAAACTCAGAGTAGAAGTTGACAGAGAAGTGAGAAGTGAAGAATTCAAAATTGCCTTGGATTGTGCCCATACTTAAGTTTTTATTAGAGTCATATTATTCAGATAGCTATCCAGAAGGTTCAAATGCCTAGCCACTGGAGACAATCATAAATACGCAGTACAGCAGAAATTTCCACATAATGAGCATAAATATCCTTTGAAAGAGAAAATCATAATCAAGCCTGCTGTAATCAAGTCTGCATTGTTGCATAAAGAATGCTAAGCAGCTGAGTGTGAGGAGATGTTGAAAGAAAACCAGAGAGAAATTATTTTGAAATGTTTTTCAAAAACCATTATAATCCCTAGTTATTCAGCTAAAAGTAATTATGTTATAATTTATAATTAGGTGAGAGTCTGTATTCTTGCTAATAAAATTCTGAAATGAGTTAAAATTACTTGAAATGTCACTTTTTCTATACACACTTAAAAAGATTTTTGTCGTAGAGTGAAACTATAACTCAAATTCCAAAAATGTTAATAAAAAGTGATAGAATTTTAAATGGTAACTTTTTGCTTGTATGATGATAAATATATTCAATGTAAAATTTGCTCTAATACAATGCAGTAGATATTGTAATCATATTTCTCATTTTGAAATGTCTGGTGTCATATCTTTAAAATAAGAGTGGAAACAATCAGAATAACATTTGGAAGGACATTCACTGGCTCCATGAGACACTTGGTTTATTTGTAAACCTGGTAAGAACTAATGAGGAGACTTCTAAATATGGATGGGGGCTTGTTTTCCTATATGAGTATCTCCTTCCTACTTATTTTCTTTCATGTAAATCAAATTTGAATTGTACAGTAATTGGAGAAATATTAACCATGGTCTTTTAAAAAACATTCCTTTCTTTCAAAGTTGAAAATCTAAAAGCCTCATACTGTGCAGCTGGAGTATATACTTATTCACGTTAGGCTTTTCTCATGCTGTATGTGTTTTTTATTTTATTTTTTTAGATCTTTTTTTATTCAATGTATATATAACAATAGCATTCATTACATTTCATATTACATATATAGAGCACCTTTAATGTTACACTATTTGAATACAAAGAATATTCATACTATTCAAGTCTTCACTCATGTGTTTAAGATATCGATATCCATCTCACTCTATCATCTTCTTTTTTTTTTTCCTTTATACCCGTTTGTTCCCTCCCTTCCCCTCCCTCTCCATTGACCTTTCTAGAGTTCCTCTACTCTTCCTATGTTCCCTAACCAAACCCTACTATGAATCAGCCTACTTATATCAGAGAAAACATTTGGCATTTGGATTTTTGGGATTGGCTAACTTCACTTAGCATTATATTCTCCAACTTCATCCATTTACCTGCAAATGCCATGATTTTATTCTTTTTTATTGCTGAGTAATTCTCCATTGTGTATATATATACAACATTTTCTTTATCCACTCATCTACTGAGGGGCATCTAAGTTGGTTCCACAACCTAGCTATTGTGAATTGAGCTGCTATAAACATTGATGTGGCTGTGTCCCTGTAGTATGCTGTTTTTAAGTCCTTTGGGAATAGATCCAGGAGTGGGATGGCTGGGTCATAAGGTGGATCCATTCCCAGTTTTCCAAGGAATCTCCATACTGCTTTCTGTAAGTTACCTGGTACCGAAAACCGGGATGAAAACTCTCGGAGGCAGAGTTAAGCTTTTACTACTTTTACTTCTACTTTCTTAGAGCTTAGAGAGGGAAAGAAAGATTTTTAGAGAGAAAGATTAAAGTGAGATTTTCTTCTTGTCTTAGCTTAGAGTAGAGTCTTAGAGAGAAAGAAAGAAAGAGCTTAGAGAAAGATTATTTTTTAGAGCTTCTTGCTTCTCTCTTCTTTCTTCCTTCTTCTTTCTTCTGTCTTCTGTCTTCCTCAGGAGCCTTGGCCTAACTCTGACCAGTCATTACTTCTTCTATCTGGTTTCTCTTCTGTCTTCTATCTGGTTTCTCTTCTGTAACCGCTCTGCCTACCTTCTGGCCGCTCTGATTCTTCTGACCGACCGAGTGACTGCCCGGCTGACTGAATTCTCCGTTCTCCTAACTCGGACCACTTTCACCCGGTTATATACCTTCAGGTTTGCGGGTGCCTACAGGTGCGTCACATACATATCAGGTGGAACTTATGGCTTCCAGCTAGCTGCAACAGCCCTTCCTAATTAGGGCTCCTTCAGCTTTCCACAATGGCTGCACCATTTTACAGTTCCACCAGCAATGCCTTTTTCCCCACATCCTCTTCAACATTTATTATTGTTTGTATTCTTAATAGCTGCCATTCTGACTGGAGTGAAATGAAATCTTAGAGTAGTTTTGATTTGCATTTCTCTAATAGCCAGAGGTGTTGAACATTTTTTTATGTACTTGTTGATTGATTGCATATTTTCTTCTGAGAAGTGTCTGTTCAGTTCCTTGGCCCACTTATTGATTGGGTTATTTGGTTTTTTTTGGTATTAAGATTTTTGAGTTCTTTGTATATTCTAGAGATTAGTACTCTATCTGAAGTACATGTGGTAAAAATTTGTTCCCAATTAGTTGGTTCTCTATTCACCTCACTGATTGTTTTTCTGAGAAGAAGCTTTTAAGTTTGAATCTATCACATTTATTGATTCTTGATATTAATTCTTGCACTACATGATTCTTAGTAAGGAACTTGGGGTCTAGTCTGAAATGTTGGAGATTGGAGCTTACTTTTTCTTCTATTAGGCATATAGTCTCTGGTCTGATTCCCAGATCCTTGATCCACTTTGAGTTAAATTTTGTGCATCGTGAAATATAAAGGTTTAATTTCAATTTGCTACATATGGATTTCCAGTTTTCCCAGCACCATTTGTTGAAGAAGCTATCTTTTCTCCAATGCACATTTTTGGCACCTTTGTCTAAAATAAGATAATTGAAATTATATGTATTGGTCTCTGTGTCCTCGATTCTGTAGCATTGGTCTACCATCCTATTTTGGTGCCAATACCATGCTGATTTTGTTACTATTGCTCTGTAGTATGATTTAAAGTCTGGTATAGTAATGCCTCCTGCTTCACTTTTCTTCTAAGAATTGCTTAGCTATTCTGGGACTTTTATTCTTCCAGATGAATTTCATGTCTGCTTTTCTATTTCTATGAGGAGTGTCATTGGTATTTTGATTGGCATTGCATTAAATCTGTATAGTACTTTTGGTAGTATGGTCATTTTGACAGTATTAATTCTGCCTATCCAAGAACAAGGTAAGTTTTTCCATGTTCTAAGGTCTTCTATAATTTCTTTCTTTAGTCTTCTGTAGTTTTCATTATAGAGGTCTTTCACCTCTTTCGTTAAGTAGATTCCCAGGTTTTTTTTTTTTTTTTTTTTTTTTTTTTTTTTTTTGATGCTATTGTAAATGGAGTGGTTTTCATGATTTCCCTTTCAGAGTATTTGTCACTGTTGTTCATAAATGCCTTTTACTTATGGATATTGATTTTGTAACCTGCTATTTTGCCAAATTCATTTACTAGTTCTAAAAGTTTTCTTGTGGAGTTTTTTGGGTTTTATAGGCATATTATATAGGTATAGAGGTCTATTATAAAATTAGCAAATAGTGCTAATTTGAGTTCCTTTTTTCCTATCCGGATTTCTTTAATTTCTTTTGTCTAATTGCTCTGGCCAGGGTTTCAAGTACTGTGTTAAATAACAGTGGTGAAAGGGGGCATCTTTGTCTTGTTTCTCCTGTTTTTAGAGGAAATGCTTTTAATTTTTCTCCATTTAGGATGATGTTAGCCTAGGGCTTCACATAAATAGTTTTTATAATGTTGAGATATGTTCCTGTTATTCCTAGTTTTTCTAGTGTTTTGAACATAAAGGGGTGTTGTATTTTGTTGAAAGCTTTTTCTACATCAATTGAGATGATTATATGTTTTTTTTTTCTTTAAGTCTATTGATGTGATATATTACAATTATTGATTTCTGTATGTTGAACCAAACTTGCATCCCTGGAATAAACCCTACTTGATCATGGCATACTATGTTTTTGATATATTTTTGTATTCGGCTTGCCAGAATTTTGCTGAGAATTTTTGCATCTATATTCATTAGAGATATTGGCCCGAAGTCTTCTTTTTTTGCTGTGTCTTTGCTTGGCTTTGGAATTAGTGTAATAATTGCCTCATAGAAAGATTCTGGAAGAGTTCCCTCTTTTTCTATTTCCTGAACTAAATTGAAGAGTATTCGGATTAGTTCTTCTTTGAAGGTCTTATAGAACTCGGTTGTGAATCCATCTGTACCTGGACTTTTTTTGGTAGGTAGCTTTTTGATGGAATCTTCTATTTCCTCTCTTGAAATTGATCTGTTTAAATTGTGTATAGCCTCCAGATCTAGTTTGGGCAATTTATATGAATCTAGAAATCTGTCAATACCTTTGATATTTTCTATTTTATTAGAGTATAAGTTTTCAAAGTAATTTCTAATTATCTTCTATATTTCTGAGGTGTTTATCGTGATATTTTCTTTTTCATCATGGATGCTAGTAATTTGAGTTTTTTCTCTCTTCTTTTTCATTAACATCACTAAGGGTCTGTCAATTTTATTTATTTTTTCAAATCTGGTTTTGTCAATTCTTTGAATTGTTTCTTTAGTCTCAATTTCATTAATTTCAGCTCTGATTTTAATTATTTCTTGTCTTCTACTTCTTTTTTTTTTTTTTTTTTTTTTTTTTTTTTTTTTTTTTTGGTACCGGGGTCACATTTTTTTGTTGGTACTGGGTCACATCCCCAGCCCTTTTTTGTATTTTATTTAGAGACAGGGTTTCACTGAGTTGCTAAGTGCCTCACCATGGCTGAGGCTGGCTTTGAACTCGCGATCCTCCTGCCTCAGCCTCCCAAAGTGCTGGGATTACAGGCGTGCGCCACCGCGCCCAGCTTACTTCTTTTAACATTGATCCACTCTTCTTTTTCTAGAGCTTTGAGATGTGATGTTAAGTCATTTATTTGTTGTTGTTGTTTAAATTTTTTTTTTTTTATTTTAAGGAATGAGCTCAGTGCAATAAATTTTCCTCTTATTACTGACTTCATAGTGTCCCAGAGATTTCTATATGATGTATTTGTGTTCTCATTCACCTCTAAGAATTTTTTAATCTCCTCCTTGATGTCTTCTGCAACCCCTTGTTCATTCAGTAGCATGTTGTTTAGTTTCCAATTGTAGAAGTAGCTTTTTTTACTTCTTGCTTTAACATTGATATCCAATTTCATTCCATTATGGTCTGACAGAATGCAGGGTAGTATCTCTACTTTTTTATATTTGCTGAGAGTTGCTTTGTGGCATAATATATGGTCCATTTTAGAGAATGTGCTGCTGAGAAGAAAGTGTATTTGTTCACTGAGGGATGAAATATTCTATATATGTCCATTAGGTCTAAGTTACTAATTGTGGTAATGAGGTCTAAGTTTTCTTTGTTCAGCTTTTGTTTGGATGATCTATCTACGGGTGAAAGAGGTGTGTTGAATTCCCCTAGAATAATTGTGTTATGGTCTATTTAATCTTGAACTTGAGGAGGGTTTGTTTGATGAATGTAGGTGCTCCATTATCTGGGGCATATAGATTTATAATTGTTATATCTTATTGATGCATTGTTCCCTTAAGCAGTAAGAAATATCCATCTTTGTCCCTTTTGATTAACTTAGGCTTGAAGTCTATCTTGTTTGATATGAGAATGGAAACCCCTGCTTGTTTCCTCAGCCCATATGAGTGGTAAGATTTTTCCCAGCCTTTCACCTTCAGTCTATTGATGTCTTTTTCTATGAGGTGGGTTTCTTGGAGACAGCAAATGATTGGGTCATTTCTTTTAATCCAGTCTGACAGTCTGTGTCTTTTGAATGGTGAGTTTAGGCCATTAATATTCAGGGTTATTATTGAGACGTGATTCGTATTCCCATCCATTTTTATTTGATTATGGTATTTAATTTGATTTGGTTTCTCCTCTGGTTGGTGATTCCTTTAGTTTAAAAATTCCCTTTATTGATTTTCATTGTTATTTTTCTTTTCTTCTTCATGGAATATTTTGCCCAGGATATTCTGAAGTGCAGGTTTTCGAGTTGTGAAATCTTTTAACTTTTGTTTGTCCTGGAAGGTTTTTGTTTAATCTTCAAATCTGAAGCTTAATTTTGCTGGATATAAAATTCTTGGTTGACATCCCTTTTCATTCACAGCTTGAAATATGTTGTTCCAGGATCTTCTAGCTTTTAAGGTCTGGGCTGAAAAAAACTGCACATAATCTAATTGGTTTCCCCACCACATGTAATCTGATTTCCTTCTCTCACAGCTTTTAATATTCTCTCCTTGTTCAGTATATTAGGCATTTTCATTATAATGTGCCTTGATGTGGATCTGTTGCGATTTTGTACATTTGGTGTTCGGTAAGCCTCTTGAACTTGGTTTTCCTATTCCTTCCTCATGTTTAGAAAATTTTATGCTATTAATTTTGTTGAATAAATTACTCATTCCTTTGGTTTGGAACTCTGCATCTTCCTCTACCCCAATCACTCTTATATTTGTTTTTGTTTTTTTTTAATGCTATCCCATATTTCTTGAATTTCTGCTCATGATTCCTTACCATTTTTGCTGTGTAATCTACATTTTTCTCTAGGATATATATTTTGTCTCATTATCTGAGGTCCTTTCTTCCAAGTGGTCTAATCTGTTGGTGATGCTTTCAATGGAACATTTAGTTTGGTTTATTGCTTCTTTCATTTCCAGAATTTCTGTTTGGTTTCTCTTTAGAACCTCTATCTCCCTGTTCAAGTAATCTTTTGCTGCCTGTATTTGTTTTTGAAGTTCTTTGTCAAAATGTTCTTTTACCACCTGTATTTGCTCCCTCATTTCATTTTTAATTTTATTCTCAAGATCCATAAACATTTGGAATATGTAATTTCTGAATTCCCACTCTGGCATTTCACCAACTGTGCTTTCCAGGGAATCTGCTGAGGAGGTATGCTGATTTGTTTGAGTCCCTTTCTTCCCCTGTTTCTTCATATTATTTGTGTGACTTTTCTTCTAGCTCTGTGGAACCTTGACTATTTCGTTTTTACCTTAAAGCCTTGAGGCTCCTATAGTACAATACTATCAGATCCTCTTATAAATACTTTACACTTTAAAACCAGACACTTTCTATTCACATACTCACAGATTGATCACAGTGTACAGAATTAGTTAATTCAGATATTGTCTCCAATGTACTCCGTATGTTTCTGAAGGGGTTTATACTTTCAAATATTGGTCACAGAGGTGATATGTTTAGGAGGAAGAGAGTGAGGGTACTGAGTTACTTTTCCTTAGGAAGTGTAAAAAGAGGAATCTATGGAAGTAGTTTCATATTAGCAGAAGAGACAGGAGAGAAATTGGAGTGATGAATTTAGTGTAAAGACTGATATATATACAAACCAAACTTGTGCATACATTGAGAGAAGAAAAAAGAGAGAAGAAAAGTAAAAAAAATAAAATAAAATAAATTTTAAAAATGACCATGTAGTAGGAATTAGTGGAAAAGAGAAGAAAGAGAAAGTGGGTAAAAAAAAAAAAAAAAAAAAAAAAAAAAAAGAGAATAAACTACATATAACATCACTTTGATGTATTATTCAGTTGCCTCAGTTCTAGAAATCCTGATTTCTGCATAAAACTTGTTTTCGCCTCTGTTGAGAATGCAATGGCAGGGTGTAAGTAGGAAAGATGAGGAAAGAAGAAAACAGACAAAAAGAGAGAGAAGGAAGAAAAGAAAGAACGCAAAGAGGAACAACAAAAAATAAAAATAAAAAAAGACAACCAACAAATAAATAATAACAACAAAATATAAAAAATAAAAAAAAAAAAATCAAAATCAAACCCACTAACAATTCTCAAACAGCCCCCAGGGGAGCCCTTCTTTTATTTCCTTCCAGCTAACAGGGCATCTGTCTCGGAACACACCCAGGCAGTCACAGAAAACCTGTGGGTGGGGTCAAGTCTGTACCTCTGGCCAGAGGAAGAATGGTTGGGGGTGGGGGGGATGTGTCAGCAGGTGAATGGCAACAGGAAATAGTCCTTCCTGAAGGTGTCCACTTCCCACGCTTACCCAAAGTTGCAGCGTCCCAGGGCCGCAGTGCTGGCCTCAGACTCACCCTCCCCTGGTCTCAGAGCACTGGCCAGAATCCTTGGATGCCCGCTGGCCTCTGCATACAGTTGTTTGGGCTTTCTTCTTTGTTTCTTTCTCCAGGACTGTCCCAGCCCTCCTCAGCAATGGCCGCTATCCCTCTCCTGGGTCCAACTGCACTTCCTCAGACCCATGTGTGTCGCTCCCTAGTGCGCAGCCCAGCCCGGTAATTTGCGTGGAAACTTCCCTGTCTAGCTTTCTTCCTACGGTTCTGCGTTGTTCAACTTTAACGCTTTTGCTCGGGCCTTTCACCCACCACGCTGTTACCGCAGACTCCAAAGTAGAATTCTTGTGTGTGTGTGTGGGGGGGGGGGGGGGCACTACGCACCTGCGATCAGGAGTTTCACCCTTGCTATATTTCACCGACTCACCGTCCCAAGAAGCATGAATGTCCCAGCTCCCTCGCAGTTGCAGGAATAGCGTTAGCAACTTGTCCAAACTTCCCACTAAGCCTTTTTTAGTGATTGACTCCCTAAGGCACCTCCCTCCTGTCTGCCCTCTTCCCTCCGACCCCCACATGCTGTATGTTTATTAACACAGGAATTTCTGGACTCAAGTCTTCATCTATATTTAATCAACTAAATAACAACAAACATAAAAGGAGTAGACATAATGAAATCCAAATTTCCTCACCCATTACAATTTTCAATCTACTGATTTTTCTGTGAGTTTTATAATGATCACTGAAAGATTAAAATGCATCAATGCACATCATTTCACTAAAAAGTGGCTACATGATTGCACTGTAATGTATTTTTATAATTAAACTAACAATATCATGTTTGTTTAATAATTGTTGGGAGGAAATGTTTAGTTTAGAAGTGAGATTTGCTCTAACTTTGTAGGATTACTATGTGAAACTAGCTGTAATCAATTACTTAATCCTAGACAGTGTGGTGAGCTAAATAAAGCAACATGCTAAATGAAGTATACAGCTCTGGAAATAGCAAAGTTGAATAATGTGCTAGTTCTTTTCTTCAGATGTGAATGAAGCCAGAATTAGACAGGCAGTCAGTATGGATAGGTAAATGGAGTCAGGTCAGTTCAAGTTAGGCCAATTTTGAGGGAGTCCTGGGAAGTTGGATACTGTCCCCTGGGGGATTGAAATGTTAATTCCTTCAGAGCTCTTTTCCCACCCTTACCTGCCCCTGCTCCTTGTTGCCAAGGTAACAAGGAAGTGTAAAAAGAGGAATCTATGGTTGTTAATTAGTGTGTCCTGGGCTGCACCATCCTGCCCTTCCCCCACTGGCCCACCTGGTTCCCACCTTTTGGCCATCCCACTGAGCATTCCTCCCCCTAGTCACTTACGCAGGAAGGAGAAAGATAAGGGGAAGTGGGCAGGAGAACAAAGGAAGCCTAGGACATATAAAAAGACAGACCTGCCTCACTTTGTGGGATACCAGGATACCAGCAATGGCCCCCTTCTCCCTCCTGAGAGAAGTCTATGTTACCCCATTTTAAATAAACCCTGCTTTATATGCTTGCCTTGGCGTGCTTCTCTAATGTTCAAACTTCAACATTTGAGGGAGTAGAACTCATCACCGGCAACTGGTGGTATGATGAATAGCTGGGAAGGTCGGGTTTTTTTTTTTTTTTTTTTTTTTTCCCCCTAATGAAATGGATCAGTCAAGCAAAATAACATTATAGTCAATTGTAGATTTATAAATTTCATTCATCTACAAAATAATATACATTATAGAATAAAGTTTGAAGAAGTGTCAATGCTGCTTCTGGCTTCCCTCTCCACATTTGAGAGGACATCATTCTTCCTTTGCCAATATTTCTGGGAAATAGGGATCAGGTGATGTTAATATTGACCCAGGAATGCTTGTACAAATGTGTTTTGTCAATCCCCATTGTGACTTAGTTTGATGTTTCTTACAATATATATCCATGAGCCATTACTCCAAACTTAATTTCTTTTTCAGAGTAAGAGTAACATGAGCTTTTTTTTTTTTTTTTTTTTTTTTTCAATTGATCTTACTTCTTCTTTTTTTTCATCTTACTTCTTAAAGCTTCTCTTCTAAAAGGTCTACTTCATCTTTTCCCCCCAAATAAAGAAAGTTCTGATTCACATCGTGGTCGTGGTATTGAAGAACACACAATTTATCAATGCAGATTTTTATCATTTATATTATGAATAAAACTTGGTTTTCCTTTTTGAAGACAAGAAAATTATTATGTCAGTAATATTGAGCACAATGTTAAATGCTACTAAATAAAGGAAAATGTGTTTATTGGCTTGTAGCCTGCTCAACATTTATTTAAGAAATATGTATTTTCACAGCACAGAACATATATCAGGGACAATACTGGCACAAGGCAAATAAAAACTGATAATGCTGCTGACAGTTTCCATAAGGGGCATAATTTTAGATAAAGGTGGATATATAAGCAAGAGAGTGTAATAAAATCCTTTGGCAATGCAGGGAAGCATACAAAAGAGCCACACAAGACCATTGGGGGTTTCCTCCTTAGTGACTCAGAAAAGACTTCACTGTGGTCAGGCTGGGCTCCTTCGAGAGCTGATTATCAGCAGGTAGTCCTGAAGGTAGTATAGATTGTGTCTTGGAGAAGGAGGAGGCATGAGGGTTTCTGCCACAGGGGCAGCTTCTGCAAAGGTGCGGATAAGCAGCTTCTTGGAGCACTGGAGAGTACCAGCTCAGTCTAGAGCAGGCAGCTAGTAGGAGGTTGCAGGAAGAAGTAAGTTTGAAGTATTAGGCAGTGGTAGGATAAATATAAAGCTTTTATTATGTAAACTCTACATCGTAATAATGAATAGTTTTAAAGTAACACCATAGTTTTATTATGTGAACTCAGCAGTTAATTAGTAGCTTTTCAAAAGTATAGGACATTAATTGATTGTTATATTCTAAAACAACGACATATAGAATTTTGATAGGAATATAGATATATTCTGGAATCTGTGGGAAGGGTAGGGAGACCAGTTAAGAAAATATCAAAATATCATAAGCGGAAACACACAGCAGACTCAACTAAGACAACCATGTTGGAAACAGAAGAAAGGATGGAGTCAAATCCTATTTAGTGATTTAAATGGGATTACTACCACTGATCTCTCAATAACTGTAAGTACTCTGGGGTGAATATGTTCTGCATTTCCCAATCTCACAGTACTACCTCCACATGACATATCTAATCTCTGTAGCTGACTATGGACCATCTTCCAACATTTTTGTATTTTCACCTTTTCCTTCTGGTGCACACCTGTGAATGCAAACACCTCTCACCTTTATGGCTCCCTTTAGTTCATCAGCTTCTTTTTTTTCCTTCTTCTTAGATCCAGCTTCTTTCACAAGAGACCCCCCCCCCCCCCGTCAATATCCATTCTGTTTTATCCATTGCTTCTTCAACACACAGAGAGCTGCTTTAAACTCAGAGCAAACTATAGGCAAAAGACGATAATGTTTCCTTCATTCCTTTCACTGGAATTTAAGATAAAAAAAAAAAAATGGTAGTCATGGATTAGACACAAGGAATGACAGTATATAATTGTTTCACATACAGAAATCGAAGTTGGGTGATGGGGTTTTCTGTGATGTTTCTAACCAAGAGGGGAAATAGAAGATGGAAAGTATGACTTCTTATTTTATTTTATTTTATTTTATTTTATTTTTTTAGGAATCTGAATAGAGTGAAGAGAGCTGGACAGCTCTGTCAGTGTGGATGCTTTGATGAGCTTTACAGCTGTGGAGGTACCAGGTGACAAAACTAGGCCTAAATGTGAGATTGCCCTTGGCATTATCCAGCTTCTCTGGGGTGCTCTGTAGTAGAGGATTAGGAGGCTGAGGGGTTGTCTGTGACCCAGTGGAACTGCTAGCTAGGGATGGGCAGGGGCAGCTGCTTAAGGGAAGTGCACAGTGCTCAGGTGCACTAAGAGCACAGGTTTTGTCACTGCACAAACCTGTCCCTGAAAATAAATAGCCCTAAAGATGACCCAATTTCTCAACTTCTTTAGCATTCAATTTTCTCATTTCTAAAGAGAAAACAGTAATGCCTAGCTTCAAAGCTAATGTGAAGCACAAATGAGAGACTGAATTTAGAATAGAAGATCACACAAACATCTAGGTCAGGAATTTAGCTCATGAGCAGTTATTGATTTGTGAACCATCATCACACAGCTATTATTTGAAGTCAGGAGAATAAATTAGGTAATTCATCTAGAATATGGGTTTAGTTTCTTGGAAAATCAGTGTTAAACTTTAGGTGAGAGCAGAAGAAAATCCTACAGAGTTACCGTTAGCAAAATAGAGTTAAAAGTGGTTAAGAATGAAGTAACCAAAAAGACCAACTCATGAAAAAGTATGTATATAATGTTTAAAGTGTCTGATTCTACAAAGGGGCATGAAATTGGAGTGCTGAAGAGAGGGAAGGTACTGAAAAGAATTAAAGGGATATCAGTGTCATTTGCCAATAGATTGCTTTGAATGGAGAGCAGCCTGCTGCATGTCAAAGAGAGAATGAATGAAACAGAAGGAGTAGAGTGGGATATTTTTGTGAAATAACATGTATATAAAAGAAAGGAAAGCATTAAGGTCAGGACTAGAGGAAGGCACAAAGTTGAGGTGTGCTGTGGCGTGAATTGAGACATAGAAAAGAAAGGCGGAAAATACAGAAAAGTGAGATGATGGTTCTCAGAAAAAAAAGAGATTAGATAAAGATCACAGGCAGAGTAGTAAATAGGAGGCCAGCAGAATGTGGAACTGCTGCATCACCTAGGATATATTTGCAATTACAGGAAATCCAGTACTAGGAACCTATTTTTTCCCCTTCTGTTTGAAGCAAATCATGGGCTGAGTATTGGTTGAAAGTACAAGAGGCTCTCAGGAAGTCCCATGCAGATCTGTCAGTGACAGAGAAATAAATGCCCTTTCATAACAGTTGAGCTTATTTTACAATAATAACTCAAAGCATCTTATTTTTGAAATTTGTTCTTCTTTGGATCTTTGTGAGAAAAACACATCAATGATAAGAATAACCGACTAGAATTTTTAATTAATCACTTAGTTGTTTTTTGTTTTTGTTTTTGTTTTTTTTTTTAGTTTCACATAGTATTAGACTGTATGGGTTAATATCCATTGGGACTAAACTAGGAGGTAAATTGAATATAAGCATCATAATTTGACTTTTAATAAAAACGTTTACAAAAATAAATTATTTTACTGATGAACATCAATGTTGTCCAATGTAATGTTATGGATATATATATATATATATATATATATATACGTATATATATATATATTTAATCTGTAATATTTAAGTCTATATTCTCATCCTATCATGTAAATAGGTCAAAACCTGATGCTGGAATCAGATATACAAAAAGGGAAGTTATCTTATCTTGAATAATTGTTATATATAAAAATATACATTTAAATATATTCAAGGAATATATACATGCATATGTATGAATATATATGTATATATGTATATATATATATATATTTTCCACATTTATGTTGGTTTAAATGGCCATTATAATGATGGAACTAACATCTGAGAATTATCCCACAAAAATATAACCAAATAATATTACACAATGTGTTTAGCTAATAAAGCAAAATGAACCATGTGCCCTATGTGTTAATAAGTGAGAAATAGATACAAATGTGAAAAGCAACACTTTGAACTTCTAATCATGGCCTTTGACATCTATGCAATCACAGTTCTGTCACCAAATCAGTTCCTTAGTGTCACTTGCACCAGACATACTCTGCACCTGAGCCTGATTTTTACCAGCTCTCGGTCAGATCAGCTGTGTTTTGGAAAGAGTTGTCAACATCAACCTAACCCGCTTTGTTGAGCCCACCAGTTCAAAAGTAAAATTTAATTGGAATATTTATTGGGCTGGTCCATTTTAGTTTAAAAGAAAGAAAGAAAGAAAGAAAAAGAAAAAAAGAAAGAAAGAAAGAAAGAAAGAAAGAAAGAAAAAATAAATTCAATTAAAAAAGAAAGAAAGAAAGATAAGAAAATTCAGTAGCTCTATATTTTTTCCATATTTAATTTTGTGTGTGTGTCACACCTGGGGATTTATTTTTGTCCTTTATGTTGATATGTGTTTTGAAAACACATTTTCTCAGCTTATTAATAATAATAAAAACAAAGAAAGTACTTTTTAAAAGTGATAACTAAAATCATTTCTTATAACAAATCATGTTTTATAGCATTTTCAAATTTATTGTGATATCTATCTACCTATCCATTGGTAAAAGTAAACTCAGGTTACTTTTGCCAGTTACATTTTATTTGTTTCTAAGAAAGAATCAAAGCCATTCAAATATTAATTTTAAGAACCTATACTTCATAAATAATGAATATTAACCTTCTAGATAGTCAAATGTTAAACATAAAGACTTCAGTTAAGTATGGATATTTGGGATCTAATGAAAATAAAAGATACACTGTATTCAGAAAACGTTGTGACCATTGTGGATAGTTTTTATTATTATATGATCTATGTTCTTCTGGCTCAAAAGAGCAAATTGATGGAGCTGGGGTTATAGCCCAACTGTGGAGAGCTTGCCTTGCAAATATGAAGCACTGGGTTGGATCCTCAGTAACACATAAAAATACATAAAATAAATAAAGTAAAGATATTGTGTTCATCTTTAAAAAAATCTTTGAAAAAGAGCAAATTGATGAATATGACATCAAAAACATATTTGTCCTTTTCTTTTATCATTAAATCCTAAATCAGTGAGTGGTAATCTTTCAAAACTTTTGTTTAAGTGAATATAAAGCAACAGATTTTCAGAACTTACTATAAGATTCTTATTTAAAATTTATGTTTACATAAAAGGAAGTTTTAAATAGAATTGTTGTCTTTGAGTACAATGTAATCTTCCCTTTAGTTTTTTTTATGTAAATTTGCTCATGTCATCTTTAATGCCAATTTTTATTTAAATTCTGTTGCATGCGTTAGCAATAATTCTGTTTAGTTTACTTTGAATCTGTAAAGGAGACAAATGAATTCGTAACAACTCACCACTCACAAAGAGGCAAAGCAGGACAAAGATAGGAAGAATACTGTTCCATTGTTTTCAAACAATTGGGGGTGTCAAGTTAGTGAGGATGGCTGGGAGCCAACTTTGCTTGTCGTTGTGTCCATGTATTGGGCTGTGCTTAGTGTTAATTGTAAGTTTTGTGGTATGCAGTTGTGCACCCTTTAACATGCAGTCTGAGAACTGACCACCAGGTGATTTCCTTGTCCTTGGAACACCAAAGAGATCTAAGAGTGTTTAATATTGTGCATTTAAGCCAACATGAATTTGGAAATAATAATAAGTATATATATATATATATGTATATTCAAATTAATTTCACGACAACATACCTAGGTGACACAGTCTTATAGGGCCACCATCATGTGCAGTCTGACCTTGACACAAATGTCACACTGTATCACATGGCTGTACATGGATGAGGTTCTTCCATTTTCATAGAAAAATAAAGATTTTTTAGATCAGTTTTTTAAAATCCCTTTGTAGTCCCAAATCATAAACACTGTGAATTTTAAGTGTGTGTGTTGGGGTAACAAAAACTGACTTTTAAGCCTTTCATATTTATTCTATATCATTTTTTAAACATCTTTTACTTAAGTAAATTTCTAATTGACACATAGTAATTATATATACTTGTGAGATACAATGTGACATTTAAATTCATTTATGAAATGTGTGAGAATCAGATCAGGTCAATTGACATATCTATCACCTTAGACAATTATCATTTCTCTTTGTCTGAAAAGATTCAAAACCCTATCTATTGCTATTTTTAAATATTGAATTAGTGTGTTTCAAACATAGTTACCTACTGTACTATAGACTATCACAAGTTATTCCTTCTAGCCAACTGCTCTCTTGTATTCTTTAACAATCATCACTTTTTTTTTTTTAAGTGGCTTTGAACCTCTGGTATTTTTAATAACAGAGATAATCAGTTCGAGAGGTGCCTGTCTTCTTGGTCCCCAGGACAGTGATTAAACTACCTATTCTGTAGTGTGGTGTAAGAAGATCCCCAGAGTTCTGGGTAGTGGAGCTGTGCCTCCTAGTGATGTAAATGTGAATAATCAGAGCTCTATAGTAAGGAGGAATAGGGTGTAAATGAGAGGAATATTCCCCTTTGGTGGTAAGCAAACTAGAAGTCTGGGTTTAGAAACATTTTCAAGAAACTGAAAATTATCCTTTCATTTTAGCTACTCTAGAGAATTGCAAAGAAATTTGAAAACATTCTTTCCAAGAGGAGTTTAAAATTTACTAAAATATGTAATTAAATAATGCATATACCTATAAAGCTGATAACAGAAAAACATATAGTATACAATAACAAACCTTTAAAATAGACAAATAGTTGCAATAGGCCAAGTATTGAGCAAATTGCAAAGTAAATAGTAACTGTATGCACTGTGTTGATAGTGATATTATGAACAAAGAAACAAGTGATGAAGTTGAAGAAACTTAATTCTTTCTTGATAAAACCATGAGATATGGTTTGAAAGCTCATGTATCATCAGGCAAATTGAAGGTGTGATGTCCTGACATTCTGCATTCCATCAATGACTAGAAAGGTGAAAAGAAACTATCACTTTACTGAAGTTGAGCTTATTTTGATGCCTAAAATAAGGCAAACAACAGCAACAACAAAAATCCCTCATGAAAGGCCCACATTGAGAATATCTTAAGCACATTTGACATTCAGGGACAAAGCCTAGGTACTTTTTCTCGTATATCTAGAGTGGGGTGCTCTCTCTACAGGTTGGTGTTAAATGGATACAGGAACACATAGTACTTTCAGGGTTGTTGCTTTATTCAGGTTACAAAAACATAAAATCACAAAACAACAATGCATGTAGTTTTGTTTTCATAATCTCCTTCTCTACCTCATATTAAAATCCAGAGTAATTTTCAGGTGAAAAGAAACAAACTTGTTAGTTTTACCTTATTTACTTCAGGCTAAAATATTTTAATCTATATGAGAATATTCTTTGGTGGAAAACTAGTCTCCAAGTGATCAGAATGTGTCTGATCTAACTCATGGCTCCTTGATTTCAATTCCATTAATTTAACTGCCTATGTGACTTTACTTTCTTCTTTAAGTCTTTAAATTCTGTGCTCCTGAACCCTCTTTCCAGACTATCATTTCAGTAGAGGATTTTCATTGAGGACTTGAATTTCTCTAGTACATTATGTGACTTCTTGAAATCACTTAGTGCAGGAGCCCTGTTTGGGGAGATGGCTTAAATTGAGGTTGACTACGGGCTTTGGACATGTTTGGGCATTGGCGCCTTCCGTAGTCTCACGGGACTTGGCCTGGGATCTTGCGAGACTTGGCCGAAGATCTCGAGGGACTTAAGCGAGATTGCGGAGGAGGTCTGCGCCATTTTGGAGGTCAGAGGAGCGTGGACAGCATGTCGGGGTGTAATTAGAGCAAGAGAGAAAAGTTATCAGAATAAAGGGCTATTTGTTTCCAGTTCGTCTCTAAACTTCTTCCCGTGGCTTCTTTGCTCCAAGCGGCCATCGCTTCAGGTGACTACAACTTAGACTTTATAATATTTTCCTATGCAAAATGGGAATAATGTGTTTTTTTTAAATCCTGCTTAGATATTTTTGGAATTATTTTGAAGCTTTTGAGACTTTAAAGTTACGCTTATCTTCAACTATCACTTTGCTGAAGTTGAGCTTATTTTGATGCCTAAAAAAAAAAACAAGCAAACTCTAAATCATGGGTTCGTATCTGAGTTTTCTTCTATCGCAGATTTTGACTCATCAATTCCTTATTACATTGGAGATTGTCCATGCCCTCAAAGATATATTCCCAAATATTCCCCAGAGTTCATAGTTGTTCTGAGTTGCTTTTTGATGTGATGCTGTTGTATAATCACCATACTACTAGCATCCAGAAATCTAGTTGAGAGTTGTGGCCTTATTTTAAATACCATTGAAGATTTTTAGTATAAGGCTATGAGGTTGCACAAGCCAGGCAGAAAATTAGTCATTGCAATAAGTTTTAAGTAGTAATATTTTAGCAGATTTTATCATTACAAATGTGAAAATATCATAACTAATGATGAAAATCAGTGATGCCATTTTACAGAAGAAACTGATGTCTATGAGACTTAGTTTTTCACAAAACCCAGAGTGATGTAATGGATAATAATGAGCTAATGTTTCAGTTTTCAATCATTGACTATCTCCATTATATAAAAGGGTGGGTAAAAAGAAATCCACAATGTTAAATATTAGAAATGTTCTAGAGTAACTAATTTCTCAAATAAGAAAAGCAAGATTCTTTTTTAACAATTTTTTAAATTTAATTTAATTTGTTAAAACATGTTTTTAGAGTACAATTCCTTTCATATTACATATAAAGAGCACAGTTTTCCAAGTCATTGCTTTTACACAAAGTATTTTCATACCATTTGAGCTTTTATACATGCACTTAGTATATTGATGTCCAATTCCTTCTGCCATTATTTCTATCCCCTTGCCCCCACCTCTCCCCTCCCTCCCCTTTGTTTTATTTAACATTCCTTCAGGGAAAGCAAGATTCTAAGAGATACATTTGAGCCACAAAAAAAACTAGAATTGTTTGCCATTTTCTCACATTAGAGTTTGTTCCTTTGAATTTAAGCTTTTGAGGAGAAAATTTAAATTGGATTCTTGATTTTTTTTTTTTTTTCTGAATAACTTCATGAAAAAATGTGTTAGTGCTAACAAAAGTGTCATTTAAAATAATTAAGTAAATTTTGTGTGGGCCAATTGCAATAAATAAATAAATAACTTGAAAAAGTAAGAAAAAAAAAAAAGAACAAAAAGACAACTTGATAATGAGATAATAATACACGCTGTGTGAAAGCCAGTTAATTGAAGGTTTGTCATGACCAGTGAATGCTACTTCTAAATCCTCTTGAGAAAATAATAGCCTGCTAAAAGAAGAAAAATAATCAAGAGGAAGAGATGGCAGAGAAGTACAAATTAGCATATTCTTGATCTATGCGTTGTCAAAATATAATGGTCACTCTTAGTTCATAAGAGAGGAGACCATCTAAGTGGACTGGTTAATTTAATAAAACTTATTAATCCCAAATTTTATACCAGCTCTATTAAACTTTTCCTGTGTGCATCAGGTCATATTCTTCTCTAGAGTGTGGGTAACAAGTTTCATTTTGAAATTATATCCAGTTAGAAATGGCAAATCTTCACTTACCTGCACAATCCTCCAGGTAGAGCTGTTCTGCAGCAGGCTTTTGTTGGAACACCGGTCAGGATTCCGGGATGCTTAGGTAAATTTCTTTTGGTTTGAGATTATGCTTACCTCCCTGAAAATACCATGTTTCCTAGATGGTGGAGTTTTGTAAGGCACACAGAACACTGTAGAGGGATGGATCATGTAACACATGGTTTATATTGGAGAAGTTAAAAATGAACATTTGTTTTCTATGCAAATCTTGTCTTTGCGTAGATAATTGGTGACTGCTGTCAGTGATGTGTCTTCTGCAAATGTCTGTCATTTCCTCATCAAGACTTATATTTTGGCCTCTTGGATATTATGGGTTAGATGTAGACCATACTGAAGAGCTTTTTGTCTTCTGTGACTTGCTGCTTCTGGATATACTTCCTACAGTGATCCTTCTGGTGATGAAGTTATCTGGTCCAGCTACTAACATGGGAATTAGAGCAGTGAATATCTTATGACTTCAAAGTCTCACTGAGCTGAGTGTAAGTGTCCTCTGGTTGAACTATATTTATTACTTGTTTCACTAGTGTGGCCTAATGGCCTGTAGAAACTTCAGGAATTAGAGTTATCTCAGAACTTTATCCAAACCTCCAAAATGTCAGTATCCATCTCTTTAGGCATAACTATTGTTTCTTTTCCCTCAGTTCAAATATATCCCACTTGAAAATCTTGAGGTCACATCAAAGGAAAATAGGAGTCAAGCTCTGCTACACATTTGCAAGTAGACCAGAATCCCTCCTCGAGCAATCAAATTATTTTTTATTTAAGGACCCCAAGTCTAAGAACTGACTCTAATTTGAGAAATAGGTTGAGATTCTTTTACTTGGTGACTCAAAGACTTTATATATTTATACTTACTTATGACTAATGATATATGGTCCTTCAGTGGCCTTTATTGAGACTTAAAAGTTTGAATTTTAATCACACAAATACACACACACACACATATTTAACCATGCTAGTGGTTAAATTTTGAATATTTTAACTAATGGAATAAACACATAATGATAATAACAATAGCACAATGTTCTTCTTAATTATATTCTTAACATTTTAAATGATTTACATTAACAATTTTCTGTAATTTTGTTTGTTTAAAGGCCTTCCCCATACTAGTGGATAAGCTGGAGGCGCAACATAGGAGCTACTGGGATTCCAAGTCACATTTGAAAAAAAACTCCATTTCCATATACTGGTACTAAAATTTATAGATCAAACTCCCTTTTGGTATTTTCATTACCAAAATTCAAAATCTAATGAATGTCTAGTTAGATGAGTTCCAGCCAAAATTTCAGACAGAAAAAAATAAGCATTGTGATTCATAGTCTATGTATATATTCATACAAAATATGGCAGGATTAGTAATTCCCCAAATTTCTTGCCTAAGAACATTTATTGGATGTAAGATGCCTAAGCAAAGCAAGTTAATAAAGTCTCAGATCAATTATTTAAAACAACTCCGCATTCCCAATTAACGAACTTCTTGAATTCATACTAATCTCTCTGGTTTGTCTTCTAGTTACAACACTAGGGCATTGTCCCCCAAAGTGTAAGGCCAGACCCCTGCTTGTGATCATGGATCACACTACTTCTAATCTCAAAATTTACATCATATACTTTTCTGCAGATTCAAGCTCTTCTTCAACTTGAATTTTTCCCACAAATAAAAGAAATGCTCATGAAGGTGCAAATGTTAAAAATGTTAAAATCTTCCTCTGAAAGCTATCTATCATTAAAAACTTGGTGAACATTTCTTTTTTTCTACATTTCCTGCTCTTTTTCTTCACCTCTAAAGTTTGATGTACCCTGTATGATTTGATAAGCATCATCATACATGATGACTTTGTACAATGGATTCAGCACTGTGGACTACTCATTCCTTCTGGAAACACCAGCTTCTTCATAAAGCTGCAGCCTTGAGGTGTTCTTCCTGCAGCCCCACAGCCCCACGTCTAGCCTCAAGAATCCTTTGCTAACTTACCTTCTGAATTGCAATTCAGCCTTAAAAGTAATATTTTTCTCAGCATTGAGTTTGAAGGCCACTTTTCTTCTCATTCTAATTCTTGGCCATACTGAATCTTATCCAGACTGAAATTTAAAATATGATGTAAATGCATGTTGCCACTTAGCTATCTCCAGTTATTTTCTCATACACTCAACTTCCTGTGGTGGGCATTATCTCCTTTATTCACATAGTTTTAGTGCATGCAACACACTCATTATCAAACTCATAATTGTCTTTCTTAAGTATAATAAATATTTTTCTTCCATTATCTCATCTCTGAATGCCATTGACATTCACCTAATCATACAAGAATTTTATAGTATGTAAAAATGAGACATATTTTTGTCACTTCCATGACTGACTAGACCTTGAGTTATCAAGTATTGAAAAGAAACAAATATAAAGCTCTCAAATCGCAGAAACATTTAAAGGATGACAGTGGATTCAGTGGATTTTCTTGAGAATTTATTTAGTGAAACGCCCTTATTGATTATTATTTTCCTTTTTTATGTTAAGGTGACCCCTAGGACTAGAAACTGAAGGTAAAAAAAAAAAAAAAAAAAAAAAAAAAAAAAAAAAAAAAAAAAAAAAAAAAGGATGATTAAAGGAATCACATTGCTCTCCTTATAAAAGAAGTTAAAATATATTAATTTTAATATTTCTAAGGATGCCCTGGAGAATAATGAAAGCAGAGGGTGATGCTATTGAAGAAAATGGAAGGACTTTGGAGGAGGTAAAACCCTGAGATTTGTGAATAGCCAATGGACAGCTCTTCTGAATTGGCACCAGTAGCTCTTGTAGACTGGTATACAGACAAAAGGTGTTTGGGGAAATGTTAAGTGTACCCAGCGGTTCAACAATTACCAACATCTCTCCATTGGTATTTTCACAATGGAAAGTTCATTTAAAGCAGAGTTCAGTCATTGCTCCTATGGTAAAATGTCCTCAATAATTCAGAGATTTTTTTAATAAAAAGCAATCCATTTACATTAGAAAGGCAAGTATTTATATTAATTTTCTTTTGAACTTTTTTCTTAAGTCATGCATTTTATTGTTGTTGATGTTGTTGTTGTTTTGGTCTGTTTACTCAGTACCAGAGATTGAACCCAGGGGTGCTTAACACACTGAGCCACACCCCACACTTCTTATTTTTATTATTTTGAGACAGGATCTCACTAAGTTGTTGAGGCCTTCATGAGTTTGCTGAGACTGGCTTTGAATTTGCAATCTTCCTGCCTCAGCCTCTTGAGCTGCTTGTATATACCACCACATCCTACTTAAAAGATTGTTTTTAAACAAAGAAGGGAATTCTGCATAACCATAGAAAGACCATATTTATGATAAAAGAGGACATTATAAAATCTCCAAAAAAGCTTGAGTGAATGAGTAGACACAAAAATACACATGCACATTTAATAAGCGTCTCGGAAGAGAAAAAATATGGGCTTTTCCAGTACGGGGCAGGTTTGTTTTCTGACCGGTATAAACAACGGGAGTTTGGGGGGTGAAGTTTGGGCAAGTTTGTTATCACTTACCTTGCAAGATCAATAACTTCCTAAACTAGGAAGTCCTCCATTTTTAGTCAAAAACCCCTGTTGTGCAGTATCTCCTAGGCTCTGTCCCCAATGTCCTCCTTCTACTTGCAGAGCAGGGCAGGGCAGGGCAGGAGAGGGGAGCAAGAAGGTGGACAGGCACTTCCAGTTCATGCTGCCTGCTTTACTGAGAACAAGAAAATTCTATGACTGTAGGTGTTACCTGCCTTTGCCAACATCATGAAACTTGAGCATGCTAACTTGTTAGCTTGTGAGCAGAGTAAAACCTCAGATATGTCGAAGATCTTGACAAATTTTTAAAAAACAGCAAACAAAAAAAACATATTTTGGTCATTTTCATTTTATTGATTCTTTTTTATATAAAATATTTCCTTTAGAATTTATGGCCTATCTTTACCCAGCATGTTCCTGAAATTCTCAGGAGAGTCAAAAGAGTTATCGTTGCAGTATACTAATATATACCAAGGGTAAAACAGTAGAAAAAATGTCATTTATAAGCATGTTATATTCTGTCTGAAGAGTATTTAAGGTTTCCAATAAAATGTACATGCCTCAGAATTTGAGTGTTTTTCTTGGTTTTGACAACATAGCCAGTACTGAAGGTTTTGACAATGAGTGGCTACTAGGTGCAATTTGAGCACATTGTAGGTCTATGTATTTGAAATGGAATTCTGAAAGAATAACCATTCATTAGGATTGATGAACTGTAAATCTTATGAGGAGTTCCTATGGGTAATGTGACTTTGGTAGACCCTCAACATTGGCACTTTTATGGTACTTTTCCAAAGCAAATTGATTTTTTTGTCTTGTATGTTCTTTATACCACATTTCTACTTCTGGTTAATAATCAAAGGGATTGTGGGGCCTGATGGTGCACTCCTATAATCCCAATCACTCTGGAGGCTGGGGCAGGAGGCTTGCAAGTTTAAGACTAGCCTCAGCGATTTAGCAAGGACCTAAGCAACTTAACAAGACCCTGTCTCAAACAACAAGGGATGGGGTTGTGGCAGAGTAGTTATGGGCTCCTGGGTTCAATCACCCGCACCAAAAAATTTTTAAAAGGGATTTTTTTAAAGTAATTATGTTAGGTAAGTATACCTTGATACTGTAAGTTAGTTGAGTATAATATAATTACAATTGAAGCTGCCTGCTTTTAAAAATGATTAATAAATATTAAGTGAGTGAATGAGTGATTGAATGAATGAGTCGTGTAGAAAGCTAGATTCTTGTCATCCAATGTTTTACGTTTCATGAGAAATCATGAAGTTCAGTAAAAACAGTGTGACTTATGATTTTCCTATTCTGGGTGAGGACATAATGCCAAAGACAAGGAAGTAATCAAGCAATATAATTCAAATTGATTTATTTGAGAAATATAGAAAATTGATATTGCAAAATCATGGGTAGTTCACTTTTGTCTGTTAGACATAAATGCTAAATTTGATATGTAAGAAGATATTTTAAAAGTTTGCTATTATAGTTTTCGTGATTTGGTTCAAATTTCATCAGAGCTATAAGACTCCTGACCGTCCTCAAGAATAGCAAATGTAGGGGGAAAGGGTGCAATTAGAAGTCTGCCACAGTCACTTAAACACTAAGCAACTCTATTAAAAAATGAGGCCAATGCCTCAAAAGCAGGAAGAAAGAATAAATGTTCCATTATCGGGTTGAAGCAATATTTACCTTTCTTCCCAGACTGTCACTTGTAAAGTATGTGGCCACTTTTGGTCTAGGTCTCCTTTTCAGTAAAAGAACAATAACATCAGCTCAGTATTCCATAGAATGATTTTTGAGACTCAAAGGAACTAATGCCTATTATTGTGCTTTGAAAAATTTAAAAAGATATAAAGTTCATGAATATTAAATTGGAAATTAAAAGAAGGATTTATTAAAATCCCTTGTACATGGTAAATACTAAATACGGTTATTATTGCTTAAGCTCACATTCCACTACAATCTCACATTTACTTACATACAATTTTTTTTTTCCTACATCAGTATCAATCTCAACATTTCCATTGTCTTTCCCTGTTATTTTTATCCCTGCATCTTCATATGTGGATGGTGACTACATCTACCATTTCATACCCAGTCATCAAGAATGACCTAACACTATACACTAAAGATGTATTTCCTAAATTAAATAATTTTGAAACATTTCAATATTTTAACAAGTAAAATATATTATTTGTACTTAATATTTAGCCATGGGAAATTCAGGAAATAATTAACATAATAGTTCATTCTAATTAAATAATTATTTAAATATATAAATAACTTTTCAGGAAATAATTAGCATAAAAACGTTTCATAAAACAAAGAGTAGCAAATATTGCAGCTGAGGTTTGCTAGTTAGTTTATGAAGCAGAAAGATACAGAATTATTTTTTGAAGCAATAGTGCTTAAACCTATGTATTTATAAAATTTACAAATTTTGGAAATAAAATTTTAAAAATTCAAAATTAAGAAAGACTTAGTTTTACTAAATTTGCAATTTTTGCCACCTTTAGGAACTGAAGTCATAGAATGATGACTAAATATTTCACTCATAAATGCTATATTAAATAATAGTTTCCACTTTTAAATAGTAATGGACATTAAATACTTACTGTGCGGCAGATCCTATGCTAAATGTTTCATGTACATTAATTCATTTAATGAATTGCAGAACCTTTCACCATAGATACTACTACTATCTCAATAAAAGCACCAAAAGACTAAGAAAATTTGACTAAAAGTATACAATGGCAGAGGTAGATTTCAAAATGAAGAATTTTGGTTCACAAACCTTACATTACATTAACTTTATTGCTTTGAATGTTAGCATTTGTTAATATGCTCACTCTAAACCTGGTGCAGTCATAGAAATCCAGGAAACTGTAATTTATCTAAGTGCACAATAAACTATGTGCTTTGTGTTAATAAATTCTCCCTTAAGAAATGAGAAGCTAAATACTGTATTAGGTCTTGCCGATCTACTGGTAATTGGCAAAGTTAATTCTAGATCACCATGACACCAAAGTTTCTCCTATGAGCTTTAAGTAAATTTTCCTGGGAAATTTTTAGAGAAACATAGCTAAAGGCCAATAGAGATAATTGGATCAACATTTTACCTCAACATATCTTTTGCTCAGTGTTCCTAAAACCCTAAAGTTATTCTAAAAATAAAGCTTATCAATTTAAATTTAAAAATCTTGACAATCTAAACAATGAAAAATAATTCATTACATAATCACCACTCTATCTTGCTTTTTTTCTCATTTGGCTTTCTCTTTACTTCTCTATAATTTTCGTTGAAATTTGGACAACACAGAAATACTTAACTATATGAAATTTAAAAATCAGAATTTATATGTCAATGATGTAATTTTAATTACATGTTCTTCTAGGTTTAATTTTAAAGGTACCAAAATTATTTTAATATATCTTAGCTTTTCAAATATATATCCAAGCTAGTTAGTAATTATTATCTAAAGTTTTGTTTATTAAATATTAAAAAATATATTTCAATCACCTACATTATATTCTTAAAAATATAAATTAATTTTGTGAAATGTTTATATTTATCTAAATCACAGGGCACTTAATACAAGCCATTTAGTGTATTTCAATTACCTGACACAGTGAGAGGCCTTGGCAGATTTTGTTGACCAACCAGTTAAACATGCAAAGTTAGAGTTAATGCCTCTGAATACTAAATGGAAGAAATCCATTCACTTCTATCATTTTCCCTATTACTTTTTATCTATAACAGTACCAAAAAATTCCAAAGTCATATAATTAGGAATACTATAAATTGCCCTGTTAATTGTGATGTACATAGTTATCTAGATATTTAAATCTCATTTATGATAACTTTGAAATTACAATTTACTTGTGTTTATTTGTTTAATGTCTTATCTCTTTGTGTCTTTAAATACCATGAGATTAGGGGCATTTATGATTTTGCTCACTAAATAAACATGTTCCTTATTTCATTAAATAAATGATGTTCATATATTTTGCTAATTACTACAATATAAGATGATATCACCATCATATAGATATGGGCACAAACATACTCATAGACAAAGCATATATAATCTGATCTATGAGATAAAAGGTAAATAAATAAATTTATGAATTTATTTTGTACTGTTATAAATAAGATTTCTTCATCCATATGTTTCAAATTTTGTCAAAGTTTAAATCAGTCTTTGAGAGTATAGTCAGCCTCTTAGAATTTGCCATCAACTTCTCAGCTTAAACACTAAAAACATATATTCTAAATATGATTTTTTTGAAGAACAATAAGAACTTAAGTAAAAACAAAAGAAAGCATATTTAAGAATGTTTCTAAATACCTCTTCTATTTTTTAATTCTTCATATGTTGTTTTCCATTGTAAACAACTGCAGAGTTGGCATGGCCATTTCTAGTAAGACAGAGCTTTTAACTGGCTTGCCTTTGTCATCTCTGCAAAATTTCAGTTACAACTCAGCTTTCCTGAGTAGTTAACTAGCAGGTCTCTTTTTGCACTCAATCTTTTTTTTCAGTAATCAAATTACATAATTATAAGTTCAGGTCTTCCTGACATAAATAAGATTTGGAACCAGCAGGGCAGACTCTCAGCAAACACACAAGTAAACTAGTAGAAGTACCCACAAGTGTAGGACACAACACACTTAGCATCTGCCAATCACTTCTACAAAGGAAACTGGGAATTTCAATGTCTTGGGTACAGGTTTGTACGGAGTTGTGTGAAGGTCAATTAAAAAGGTGACTCTTTCTTCTGCATAATATTTTCATGGGAATCTCAAAATCTGTCCACATGGTCAACTTCTTTGCTTTCTTACTGGATGTGGAAGAAATAAGTGATTGCTACCCCATCCAATATAAATAAATAAATAAATAATAAATAAATAAATAAATAAAGGCATGTCTGTCACAACAGAGTAGAACATTCATTTAGATAACTATGAGATGAATCTGCTAATAATTAATGAATGAGTAAATAAAGCAATTTGCTTAGGGAAACCTACTAAAGACTGTGGTTGCTATTTGAAAACAGTTATTAAGGAAGGATTTTTTTGAAAATAAAATCTTTTCCTTTGTGTATATAGTACATGTGAGGGTGGTATGCTATAGGAAGAGTTCTGTCATAGGCTGTGGGGAAAAAAACTGATCTTACATAAGTTTAGATTCTTCTCTATTTGGAAATTAATAATGAAAATGTAAGAAAATACATTAGAAAACTTTTAGAAAACTTTCTCCAAAATCAACAAAGATTACTTTAGCAATATTAATAAATGATGATACAATTTTGATTGCTCACAATTATTAAAACTAATAATTAGTTGTAATCTGTTTGCGCTGTGTGACTGATGTTCTTTTATATCTTGTAGTGATAGCTCCAGGGCAGAAACCTTGTCTATTGAAACAAATCACTGTCTTCTGTTTTTCTCTTCCTATATGTGTCAGAATATTGTATGTTTATAATATTTATTTCTGCAGGTATACCATAACTGTACCCAACCTCAACCTTAGAGACATTTCAGACACCCCCCCAAAAAAATTACAAGTCCCTAAATAGTTAACTGATCCATGAGTGATTTTAAGGAAGAGATTTGAAATTTTTTAAGGAAGAGATTTGAAAAGTTCAGCTGAATTTCCCACCTCTAAAGATGATCCACTGTTAAAGAGAATCAGCTGGTATATTTTAAGTCTTCATCTACCTAGGAAGGAGAGGTTAATGACCAAATTATTTTTTTCTCCATAGTACTTTTTTCTTTCATTTTTTATTTAAAAGTGTCCTTTGTATTGAGAGATTATTAATAATTTTAAAAAAATGATCACACACCGAATGTCAAACTACAGTTTCAGGATCTCATAATGAATGCCTACAGTCCTGTTTCTATTTTTGACAGCCCCTAACACCGGAATTATGTAACTTGATGACCTGAATTAAAAAAAAAAAAAAAAAAAAGTGTGTGTATGTGTATGTGTTTGGGGGAGGCTGTACCATAAAATATTAATGGTTTACCTGCTTTTTAAAGTATCCTCTTTGGAAACAAGCGGCATCAATGCAATGAAGTAGTAAGGAAGATGCAAGGAGAAAGCTTTACTGAGATTACCATTTTTAGCATGCTAATGGGTATGATCTTAAACCATTAAGTAGTTCTGCAAAAACTCCTGAAGAGCTATGCTGCCATCTATTGACAATGCAGATGTTTTTCTAGGGTTGCATGACACAATAAAACAGACTTCTATTAGTAGTCCTTGAAAATCAGGTGTTTCTGAAAAATAAGTACTTTGTATTATAAATATGTGACATTCAAAACTATTTATAGTACTCTACTAATTTTCCCTTTTACTATGAGTTGATTCATGAATTATTTTATACTGGCAAATTTATAGAATGTTATAGATATTTTGAAGCACTGCGTGCCAGCAATTTGTAATACTGAATGTATAAACTAGATCTGTGCTTATATATCACAATGTTGTACTTACTATATTCAACTGAATGAAATTAGTGTGTATTATTAAGAGTGTGAAATGTGATTTTAAAAAGTTAAGAGAGCAAATAGGCTTTGTAGAGAAGGATAGTTTCAAAAGGATGTGTAAAGAAAGAGATAAAAAAGCATGTTTACAGATTCTCTTTTCATCCTTTCATGACATATTGCATTAAGGTGAAAAATACCTGTGTTTGATGCTTTCTGAAGTCGAGTCTTCCTGAAGAGAACAAGAAGAGCAGTGGTTGGACAGTTAGAATGTATGTTGTTAAGCATCTTGAATATAGGGCATAAATACATTTGGGAAAACTCTTTTGAAAAAAATTTCTCTCCTCTTTTGATATTGAAATATTGTTTTGTTTTTCAAGCAGGAGTCTAGATGAAGAAAAATATTTAAATATACTAGTTGATTCTAGTACTACAGGTGGAGAGAGCCGGTTATCTGTTCTTGGTGAGAAAACATAATTCCCATCGGCTAGGGAAAGTGCTTAAAGGGTGTTTGTATCTTAACATTTTTGAGATCAATGGTAGGAAATGGAGAGAATGAATAAGAATTGCTCCATCACCTTGGTAGGGAATGACCAATATCGTTCACCTTCTATTTTGAATAATTTTACTCTAACCAAAGGTTTGAAAATAGAAGACAAGAAAGGATGGATGGAAATGGGCTGGGAAATTAATATTAGCACTCACAAAGGAACTGTGTACTTGTGATGCATAGCCTACAGCCAGACTGGAAGCCTTTCTGATCTCCACCACTCTGACCTAAGTTGGGTTCATACTCCATTCTTTCATGCTAAAGCATGCAATGTGAATCCAAAGACACAAGCTCTCGCCGTCCTGTATAACAAGGACATCGCTGTAGGAGCAGATAAGCATGGTCTGGATTGGGCAGAATTTCATTCCACCACCCTCCCCTGGGACAGTGACTGCACTAGCTGGAGTTCACCAGATTCGGGTATGTTAAGATGTATTTCTGTTCAGTCATTCCATCCAAGAAGCAACCCTGCTTCATAACCTCTGACAACATGAAATGAGCAAACTCTCATAATTATTGCACTTCCTTAAGGGTAGGGCATGATAGGGTGAAGTGGAAGTTTGGGGGGCAGATGGTGTCTGTATTTGTATTTCTCACAGGTAAAGTGATTCCATTTGTTTAAGTTCTGTAATGATAGAAAAATACAAAAAACCAAAGATGAATAATGCATATTATGTAAAATATAAATCAAGGGCAATTGGGATCCAGGATTCCTGCAGAGTGCTGCTGTACTGAGAGGCTGGAATAGCCTAACTCCACTGGAAGATTTCTTCCTTAACATTAAGTGGTGCTTCCTTGTAAAGGATGCCTGGCACAACCTCGACTTCTTCAAGAACGTTGTCCCCCAAAATATAAAATAAGAGGTTTTGCTGTGTGTGTGTGTTTTTTTTTTTTTTTTTTTTGCATTCTTTCTTTACCTAATCCTAACCAGCCCTCAAAGACCCTTACCTCTAAATATATACAGTAGTTCTCATCTTTTTTTTTTTTTTTTTTTTTTTTTTTGGTACCGGGGATTGAACTCAGGGGCACTTGACCACTGGGCCACATCCCCAGCCCTTTTTTGTATTTTATTAGAGACAGGGTCTCACTGAGTTACTAAGTGCCTCGCCATTGCTGAGGCTGGCTTTGAACTCGCGATCCTCCTGCCTCAGCCTCCCAAAGTGCTGGGATTACAGGCGTGCGCCACCACGCCCGGCTCTCATCTTCTTTATAAAGGTTAATTTACATATTAAATTTTAACCTGAAAAACTCACATGTTATATTTTAGCACGTGAAACTCAAGGAACACATTCAAGTCACATTCAAATCGTAGCAAGCTTAAATTGTTAAATTGATAATTAAAAAATTCGAATTTCAAAGTATCTAAACTTTCCATGGTCACTTGGTGGTCAATCTGCTTCAACCGATGTTGACTCAAAGATTCAGCAAAGTTAGAGAAGAAATAATTGTAGCACAATAAGAAGACAGTATAAGGTGCTATGGGGAAAAATAAAGAGATAGATATTATTCTTTCCCATTTCTTGTTCAATTTTACTCTAAGTGACAAAACTTCTGCTGAGATTAAAAAGTCTGTGAGAAACACCTTAGCTTTATCTCTAAATCATAAGATAAATTTCTCCAACTTACAAGAATCATCATTTTGTTCACTAATTTGTCCAGTTTGGATATATAAAACTCTAAAGTTATTTTGACTTTATAAATTTCCCCCTCCAGTTTTTTCCTTACACAGGAAAAAGTTCACCAAGAACAGAAGACAGTATCAGTAACTTTTTCATTTCCATTTTGTGTGTCTGTATTTTCTTACCTCCTAACTAGACTTTTTGACTTTTCCAGGGTGAAATTGGAGTAGGAAGGAGTGGAAAGAAAAGATCTTACTTGAGTAGCACTAAAGTGCTGCTTTTCTCTGAAAAAAATCTAAGAAAAGTTCATTTTCTTCTTGGGTTCTCTAGGGGGTTTCTCTTTCAGGTTTTCTTGGGGCTTTCTCAGAATTAGGAGGGTGTGGAAGTGGCTCTTTGGGCTTGGGTAGTTTCCTTTCTTGGGATGGCTTCTCAATATTGTCCCTCAACTTCTAGAACTCTTGATGTATGCCAGCCTCTTCAAGTGTGTGTTTTATGGCCTTCCAACACCATGCAGAACACAACTGCCCCTGTATAAAGCAACTCTAGGACCTTGTTGGCACTTGGATAAGTAATCTTATCAGTTGCCTCCTAACCAAAGAGTGAGTCATGCAACCATCTATGCTATTGCTGGAGCTCATTCCACCAAGTCCCTCTTTTAGCTTTCAACCATAGTTTCCTATATATTCTGGGACACACAGGAATACACTTAAGGCTTGAAAAGGAAAGTGATTTCTCACCAACAATTTGCAACCAATATTTGGGAGGATCTTTCAGAGAACAGCATACTGTCATCAAAGAAATATTACAGATGCCAGTATTCTAAACCTTTTTTTTTTTTTTAATACTACAAAATTGATGATGGCAAGCTAGTTTAAAATACCTTCTATGCAATTCTGCGTCAGTTATCTCATGCCTTACCTTGGAATGTAGAACTACTTGTTTACTTATGGAGATCAGAATTATTAACATTCTAATTTGAAGAGCAGGTTTCATGTACCTGGCATTCTGAGACCCATTTAAGTTCAAGTAAGCTGTGATTATTTTTCTTTTGTTCCTTAATTTTATTTTGTTTGTTTAATTGACAGATGAAACTGAATGTACTTTTCATATTCAACATGAAATTCTTGAGAGTGTGTGTTTTTTTTTTTTTTGTTCCTTGATTTTTATTTTTCATATGTAAGATAAGGGAGATGATTATGGAGCTTACTGCTTATTGAAACTTTTTAGTTTTGTTTATGCTAAACTGATGATTTGGGAAATTGATTGTAAAGAGCACAAATGTTTTTGAGGGAATTGTCAGTGCCATCTGCCTTACATTTACAAAAAATTTGTCATTTGCCTGCTAGATTCTTCCTCTATTCTCAAGGAGAATATGGTCGGAAACTCCAGAGCCTTTATCTCAAAAAAAGTAAAATAAAATTTTTAAGATATTGATGAATATGACACAGTTTCTATTGCTTTTATTTGATCCAGTGTCATCACTACTGGAAAAAGAGTTGCAGTTACAAATGAAGTGGGAAATATTTCCATGATTTATTTTCCATTTTTCATGTGTACCTGTATACCAGAAAGATAAGTAGTGTTCTAATTTTTTGCCTTAAATTTATTATGGAAGGAAAGACTTAGGTAATACATACTTGAATAGGTATTTTTTAAAAAGATATAATAACGTTATGAACTTACAACTGAGTGAGAGATTTCAATACAAAGACACATGAATATAATCTTCTCCCCACAATATTATTAGTATTAAATATCTAAAATATGTAAAATATTTAGGCCTAAGCTATAACTTAGGTGAAATTAACTCATGTTTAGAGTTTTTGCCATTTTAACAGGCCCTTCTACAAGATACATCAAGAATAATTCATCCTTGTAAAATAAATAAATAAATTTGAATTCAGCACAAGATTGCTCCAAATCCCAGCTCATCCACTTATTACTTGAATGAATTTTAACAGGTTCAAAATCTCCAAACCTCAACTTTGCATCACTGTAATTGTCCTTAGAGTAGAAAGAACATAATGTGATCTCATATGTGGCACAAAGTCAATGCTGGAGCTATGATAATTTTGAATATATAAGAACTGAGTTTTATTTTTTGTCCAAAATTATTGTTTTGGAGCTCCTGGGCAATGACTATTTTCTTGGCCAAGCCAAGTGATGAGCAAGAAAGATATGAAGGCATCTCTGCACAAAACAAGAAAGGGAATTCTGCTGAGGATTGATTTCATGGTACAGTTCTAAAGGAAATAGCTCACAGTAGACCTGAATCATCTCTAGAATAGGAAGAAACTATTTATCTTAAGATAAAAGCAATAAATTTCATGACTACTTTTTCTATTTCTATGAGGAATGTCATTGGGATTTTGATTGGAATTACATTAAATATATGTGTTGCTTTTGGTAGCATGGTCCCTTTGACAATATTAATTCTGCCTCTCTAAGAACAAGGTAGATCTTTCCATCTTCAAAGGTCTTCTTTAATTTCTTTCTTTAGTGTTCTGTAGTTTTCATTATAGAGGTCTTTCATGTCTTTCATTAAATTGATTCCCAAGTTTTTTTTTTTTTTTTTTTTTTTTGATGCTATTGTAAATGGGGTAGTTTTCCTCATTTCCCTTTCAGAGGATTACCACATGCAAGTCAGATATCTCTAGAATATATAAAGAACTCAAAAATCTTAACACCAAAAAAAAAAAAAAAAAAAAAAAAAAAAATAACCCAATCAATAGGAACTGAACAGACACTTCTGAGAAGAAGATATACAATCAATCAACAAATATATGAAAAAAGGTTCAACATCTCAGCAATTAGAGAAATGCAAATCAAAACTACTCTAAGATTTCATTTCACTCCAGTCAGAATGTCAGCTATTAAGAACACAAACAACAAAAAATTTGGAGAGGATGTGGGGAAAAAGGCACACTCATACATTGCTGGTGGGACTGCAAAATGGTGTAGCCAATATGGAAAGCAGAATGGAGATTCCTTGGAAAACTGGGAATGGAACCACCTTATGACCCTGCTATCCCACTCCTCAGTCTATACCCAAAGTACTTAAAAACAGCATACTACAGGGACACAGCAACATCAATGTTTATAGCAGCACAATTCATAATAGCCAAACTGTGGAACCAACCTAGATGCCTTTCAGTAGATGGATGGATAAAGAAAATGTAGTATATATACACAATGGAATATTACTCGGCAATAACAAAAGAATAAAATAATGGCATTCACAAGTAAATGGATAAAATTGGAGGATATAATACTAAATGAAGTTAACCAGTCTCAAAAATCCAAATGCCGAACGTTTTCTCTGATATAAGGAGGCTGATTCACAGTGGGGTTGGGATGGGGAGCATAGGAGGATCAGAGGAACACTAGAAAGGCCAATGGGCAGGGAGGGGAAGGGAAGGGGCTAAAGAGTAAAAAAAAAAAAATGGTAGCATGAGATGGACATCATTACCATGAATGAAGACACAAATGACGTGAATATACTTTGTATACAATCAGAGATATGTAAAAATATGCTCTATAAGTGTAATATGAATTGCAATGCATTCTGCTTTCATATATAACAACATAGAATAAAATTTTTAAAAAAGAGTAATGAAAGTTGCTAATAAAGTGATGCTTTCATGAGTTAGGCCCTTTTTTTTTTTCCTTGAGAGTCAGCTTAGTATAGTAAGTGTTCAGATGTTGAAACTAGATGGCCTCAACTCTAGTACTAAATCTGCCACTTCTTAACTTTGTGTTGTGTAACTTTACCTGATTCTCTTAAATGTCCAAGTCTCTCTTTCCTTATCTGTGAAACAGAAAAATTGTGAAGAATGAATCAGTTGCTATAATAAATATTATGCTCTGTGTGTATGTGTTTGTGTGTGTATGTGTGTGTGTGTGTGTGTGTGTGTATCTGTGTGTCTGGGGTTATTGGGGGTTACTGGGGTTGATCCCTGGGCCTCCCACTTAGTAACTTAGTGCTCTACCACTGAACTACATCCCCAACCTTTCTAGTTTTATTTCAGACAAGGTCTCATTAAATTTCCCAAGTTGGCTTCCAACTTTCTATACTCCTGCCTTGGACCCCTGAAGAGCTGTGATTACCTGTGTGTGCCACCATGCCGAGCTGTACTAGTATTTTATTCTGTCCTTGTTAATACTAAGTGTTCAGTCAGTGTCAACTATTATCAGATTTTATACTTTATTTTTCTTATGCTTTCATTGGTTTCCTTCCAATGTTTTCTTTCAGGAACAGTTGACATACAAGAAATACAGCTAAACTAGAAATCAGTGATCAAAAAAAAAAAAAAAAAAAAAAAAAAACACAATTTCTAGTGTATTGAATTGTAACGATCATATATGAATATATTCACTATATCTAGTAATATTAAGGTTTCTTTTGTAAACAAAATGTTAGATTTTTAAAAACCAGAATGATACATTATTCCAATCCTCTGTAATATAGTAGTCACATTCATTTTTCCAACTTTAACCAAATTTGGTGGTGAGATATAAACACTTCTGTCAGTCAGTGTTGCATCAGTATAACACCATGCCTGAAATGATCAACTTAGAAAAGTAAAACTTTGTTTTGGCTCAGAGTTTTGAAGACTCTATTACATGATTGATCCTGCTGCTTTTGGTCACGTGACAAGAGAGTACCTCATGTCAGGAGCACAAGGCAGAGGGAACCAACTCACCTATGGCCAGGAACAAAAGCAAGAATGAGGGGCTGGTATCCTACAATCTCTGTAAGGGTAAGCCCAATTATCCTAAAGACCTTCCATTAGGCCCCTCCTCTTAAAGTCACCACTACCTCCTACCTGATGTTGTGGGGAAAAGGCCTTCTTCACACACAGGCCTCTGAGGGACAGTCAAGTTCTGAACTATAGAAACATTGAAGAAATTAGCCATGAAGAGAAGTGATGGGCAGTGTGTACAGAGAAAGAGCCATGCTGCTGTCTTTTTCAGTGTCCTGGTGTTACCAAGATGTTTAGAGATCTTCTTGCCAAGTCTCATTGCCCACTGCTTAATGCTTCATTCTCATTAAAACTTAATCTAGCATGTATAATTAACTTGACATTACAATCCTTCTTTCATTGAAAGCAGGTAGTAATAGTGAGGTTAGTGAGAATAATGGTTATTCCCTCGAAGACATGCCACAGGCTAATCCCAGAAATCTATGAACACTATCTTGTGTAGCAAAATACATGATTAAGAATGTTAAGAGGAGGAGCTAGCTTCCTCTGCATGATTTTAGTGGGCCCTGAATGCATTGAAAATTGTCCTTATTTGAAGGAAACAGGGAGATTTCACAAAGAAAATGAAAGGATGCAATGAGTCCACAGAAGAAGACATTGGGATTATATAGACACTACAAGAAATGTCATAAGCCACCAAAGATTGAAAGATCTGATTGCCCTCTAGATCCTTGAGAGGAGGTGCGGAACTGTTGGCATCTTGATTTCAAACTTCAAGAGTCAAGAACCAGTGGGAATAAATTTCTATTATTTCGAACCAAAGTGAGTGATAATTCATTTCAGCAGCCATGGGAAACTCATGGGAATGTCAGATAACTTATGAATATTTGTTTGCTAAGACCACAAGGAGAAAAGGTTAACTGATAAGGCTATCCATTCCTTTTATAATAAGTTATTTTTAGAATACTTTGTTTGAGCTAATAATGTAGTATTAATTGTCCGAGTGGTGTGTTTCCAAAGCTTATATATCACACAAATAAAAAGGGAACCTGCATCATGGCGTACTTTAATGAATGGAGTACGATATATGTGTATGTGAGCATGTGTGTATGTTAGGAGGGAGAGGCGATGGCATGGACATAGGATTCTGCAAGTCAGAATGCACACGAGTCAGAAGGCCACTACCTCACTTCTACTGCCCCTGTTCTAGGACAGTTCATGCAGCCACGATTACTTACAGGAACTGATGACTAAACTACTGTGAGTATTCCTAGGATGCTGAGAATATAAACGTAACTGAAAGTGAAATTTGGGAAGCATTTCAATGACCACAGGGTTATTTATTTATTTTTGTATCACTTTCCAAACATTTTGGAGCTGGCCTGAATAAACAAACACAGTATATAAACACCCACTTGCATTAGTGGCAAATATCCCTAGAGCTGTTCGGGATATGTACAAAGCTAGGTAAATAGACAGAGTGCAATACTCGCACATGCTTAGAATATAAACAGAACATCTCTGAAGGAAAATACATAAAGTCACATTTAAAGAGCTAGCAATTACAGTAGAGTATGCACCACTGAAACACAGGTTTAATTGAAATATTATGTGGCTTTCAGAGAAGGAATATGTCAAGAAAAACCAAACAGTAAAAGCAATATCCATTTTTTTATTATTTCAAAAAGTTTTCTGAGGAATTTAGGAAGGTTTACAAAAGTAAATCTTTTTGAGAAAAAGTAAGCATTTTGATCTTAGAACAATATTTTAGGCAAATGGCTGAGGAGAAATATACTCAGTATGCACATCCATGGATACTTGTACAAACACGCATATTCCCAAATTGTTATTCTTGAATCATCATTCAGACATTGATTTGAGTTAATATATAAAAAGTTCCCTTGTATTTGCCATATTAAAATTTCACACAATAAAAATTGTACTGTCTTTTTTTTTTGGTAAATCTTACAGATTTGTCTTTATATCAAGAATGTATATAATCTTGGTAGCAATGAGAAATAATTTCTTGTTTAGTAAGGGGAAAAAGTTTATCTGAGTATCAAGATCTTAAACATTGCTTAGTTCAACAGCATTCATCTCAAGTGATGCATCCAGCCTGCTAAGCCGGAGGACATCTGCATCCTGAGGTGTAAGAGTCCCTCAGTTCTCTGTAATCCATATGTTCCTTTTTGGCCTCAAGCCTGTTGTTATTTTCTTTACCATAATTTCATTTTTATCTGTGAATTTTTTCATGTGACCACAAGCCTAGTATCTCTTCATCTTCTCCTCAGCATGTGTACGTGATTTATATGCATCTTCCTGGGTGGTACCCATGATCTCCAATTTGATGGATAGCACAGTGTTGATTCTATCAGAGTTCAGTCTCTTCATTTTTGTGCTGTCTCCTGTTTCCCTGGATTTTCAAGGCCATCTCTTCTGCAGTTATTTTGCCCTTTGTCCATATCATTTTTTTACCATTCTCTACAAGATCACTTCCAAAACAGCCACACACTGTAGTATCTTCTATATAAGGAAAGATGATATTGTTTCTTTAATTCCCATCCCTTCTTTGCTTTACTGCATGCAAACATCTCTAGGAAGAATTTTTAGTAAGTGTAGCTTTGTAGACTTTGTCTCAACCACATTTAATTGGATTATTCTCCCCAAAGCTCCACTGAATATCTCTTTTTAAAAATGTAAGCAAACCCAATAGTATGCCTTTGATTATATCTTACATATAATTTTGGAACTATCCAATACATCCTTCTACATTCTTAAAACATTCTTCACTTAGGTTTTAATCTTAAGACACACCTACTTTAAAAAATTTATTAAATTGTTTATTTTAATATGTTATATATGATGGCAGAATGTAATTAATTTCATATTACACATATAGAGCACAATTTTTCAAGTCTCTGGTTGTACACAAAGTATTTTCACACCATTCCTGTCTTCATACATGTACTTAGGGTAATGATGCCTAACTCATTCCACCATCTTTCCTACCACCATGCCCATTCCTTCTTCTCCCTCCCTTTTGCCCTATCTAAAGTTCCTCCATTCCTCCCATTCTCCCCACGTCCCCATAGTCATTATAAGTCAGCATCCTCATATCAAAGAAAACATTTGGCCTTTGGTTTTTTGGGATTGGCTTACTTCTCTTAGCATTCTATTCTCCCCATCCATTTACCTGCAAATGCCATGGTTTTATGCTCTTTTAATGATGAGTAATATTCCATTGTGTATGTATACCAAAGTTTCCCTATCAATTTATTTACTGAAGGGCATCTGGGTTAGTTCCACAATTTAGCTATTGTGGATTGTGCTGCTATAAGCAATGATGTGACTGTGTTCCTATAGTATGCTGCTTTAAGTACTTTGGGTATAAACTGAGGAGTGGGATAGCTGGGTCAAATGGTGGTTCCATTCCAAGTTTTCCAAGGAATCTCCATACTGCTTTCCATATTGTCTGCACCAATTTGCAGTTGCACCAGCAATGTATGAGTGTGCCTTTTCTCCCCATATCCTCGCCAATACTTACTGTTGTTTGTATTCTTGATAGCTGCCATTCTGACTGGAGTGAGATGAAATCTTAGAGTAGTTTTGATTTACATTTCTCTAACTGCTAGAGATGTTGAACATTCTTTCATGTATTTGTTGATTGATTGTATATCATCTTCTGAGAAGTGTCTGTTCAGTTCCTTGGCCCACTTATTGATTGAGTTATTATTTTTTGTTGTTGTTGTTTTTTGGTGTTAAGGTATTTTTTTTATTTGAAGTTGTTGTATATATAACATTAGAATGCATTACTATTTGTAATACACATATAGAGTACATTTTTACATATCACTGTTTCTGTAAAAAGTATATTCATACTATTCATGTCTTCATACATGCAATTAGGGTAATGATATCCATCTCATTCTACCATTTTTTTTCCTTTATACCCTCTTTTTGAGCACTTTATATATCCTAGAGATTAGTGTTCTATCTGATGTGCTTGTGGTAAAGATTCGCTCCCATTCTATAGGCTCCTTATTCACTTCACTGATTGTTTCTTTTTCTGAGAAGAAGCTTTTTAGTTTGAATCCACCCCCTTTATTGATTCTTGGTTTTAATTCTTGCGCTATAGGAGTCTTATGAAGGAAATTGGGGCCTAATCCGACATAATGAAGATTTGGGCCTACTTTTTCGTCCATTAAGCACAAGGTCTCTGGTTTAATTCCCAGCTCTTTGATCCACTTTGAGTTGAGTTTTAAGACAAACCTACTTTTACATAGTAATCCAGCAACTCCCTCTTTCCTGTCTCCCCTACTGGTACCTCTTTTTTGATAATCTTTATTAATCACCTTATAACTCTCTTCATGCATTTGTTCAAATAATATGAGTAAGGTTATATGAATTATATTTGTAATTTTCAGCATGTCTTTCCAGGACATGCTTTAAATATATACCTAAATATTTCGGTTTTTTGAGCCATTAAAAGTGGCATTGTTTTTCAGTCTTGATGTGTTACTGTTAATAATCAGAAATGCAATTAAAGAGTAAAAAGAAAACATTTGTATCTTCGGGCCCTGTTTATTCCTTGAATTCTAGACTATTTACATAATATCTGCACTTAATATGTGGAGATATTATATACAATAATGAGCATGATGAACTCAAAATATACAAAACCATCTCTTACTATAAAGCTATGCTTTAGCAGGCACCCTTGTCCCAATACATGACATTCAATCATCAAGTTTCTCTAGCCATAGATCTAGGACTCATCCTTGAATGTTCTCTTTCTCTCAGTCTCCAGATCTTTTGCCAAGATTGAAGAGGTGTGGAGATGTTGCAAAGGCCCACAGGAATCCACAGAAATCACTCACGCAAGGCTTCCCATGGTGACCCAGGAAAAGCAGGGTGACCCTAGGAGTCTCAGGGGCATATAAGAAAAAAATCTTTCCTTGGTCTTTCTCTTTCTCACAAGGATGCATTTTTTTCTCAAGACTGAACTGCCAAGATTTGTCTGACAAATTATGATTTCAAGAGAGTTCAAGGCAGGAGTTCCCAGCAGGGTACTTTATATCCCTTTGGTCATATTGGCAAGCTCCACTGTCTAACCAGTCAGGTGAAAGCCACTGATAAAAACCCAGGGCTAAATGTTCCTAGGGAGTTTCACACTATAAGAGCACAGTGTAAATCATCTGTTAGTTGTCTTTATCTCTGCCAAATGTCAAAACCAGACATCTAGATGTCCCTAGAGATCAAGCATAAAGCTGTCCCATTTCAACTGTAAAATAACTTCTGGTACCTACAACATCTTGCAGGAGACTGTGGTGACTCTGTAACTATATCCCTGTATTTCCTGTCAGTATCTTGGTCCAAAATGCCACCTTTTAAAATGTGAGAAACTTTTATTCTCATGTAACTTATCCCATTTTGCATACTATCCCCAACCCCATAATGCACACCCCTTTAGTAGTTATTATAAAATTTAAAAAATAAAAATAAAATCATGTACTTCCTCCCATCATGCTAAGTGAAATAAGCCAATCCCCCCGACCCCCTGCAAAAAAATAAAGATAAAATGTTTTATCTGATATGTGAATGCTAACCTATAATAAGTGTTTGTGTGTGCTAAGAGGAGAACAGAAGTTCAATTGATTAAATAAAGGGGAATTAAGGGAAGGGAGGGGCTATAAGATTCCACCAAATCTGACATAATTTTCCCATGTGCATGTATGAATGCCCCACGGTGAATCTCACCATTGCATACATCCATTGTGTATTCTAATTAGGTTCCTAATTAGAATAAGAAATACTCCATGCTTGTATATCAAATGGAGTCTACTCTCATGTATAACTAAAAAGGAACAATAAAAAATGTGAGATTAAAAATAAAATAAAATGTTTTAGTATCTCCCTACCACTCAAAGTAAAGATTTCTCTAAGTTCTTCTTAAATATTAAAATGCTAAATTACCATAACAATCCAATGAGGGTTGCACTTTTATTGTCTCTATTTTAATTTTATTTCTCTATTGAGAAAACTAATCCACAGAGGAGTTTCAAAACATACCCAAAGATTGGAAGACTTTCAACAAAGAGGTGAATCCAGGAAGTTTATTTATCACTGAAGGTCATGCTACTGACCTCTGGACCATTTTCTCTGAATGATTTGATTATATTCATATAAAACAAAACCTTTGTACATACTTCATATGCAGTGAAATTATAGAGGACACACACTTGAATGCTTAAAAGAAAATCAGTATACTCTACTTTTTCTTCTCTTACTGCTTAAAACTGTCTAGTGAAATTTTATGTCTTAATCAAGTTAGGTCTCCTAGGCACAATAATATCTGAATTTCACAATTTATTAGAGAAATTGGAGCTTCATTTTAAGTTGAACTCCCTTCAGAGGCAAATAATAGGCTGTGGTTTGTATTCTTAAAAGCTTATGCTATTGGAATGCCACCAGTGTTCATCACTGTGAACAGGGCATGGTTAAGCAGACACCCTGTCACAGATGAAATGAACCATCCTTCTTCCTTTTCTCCTGCTTTTTTCTTTTAACATTCTTCTGCATTTTTAGTTTCATCACATCCAATTACAAGATTCTATCTTGCCATCAAATCTTATTCACCATCCTTGTCTTAGGCTCTTTAGGTGAGGTGACAACCAAGACACTAATATTGTTAAAGTCAGTCATGGAAGGAAGTGTAGAAAAGTTCAATAAGATTTTGAAATAAAATAAGATATTCTTGAAACTTAGTGATTCAAAGATTGTTTCTAAGCTTTTTTTTTTTTTTTTTTTTTTTTTTTTTTTTTTTTTTTTTTTGCCCTTTAAAGTGTTCACATTGTGATTTAACCACATTATTACTAGGCAAGATAGGGGAATCTCATTTGATACACTTCATTGTATTTTATATTAAAATTCAGGGATTCTGAGACTTTTAATGCATAGAAATGTAGCAGAATTTACATCTTCTACTTTAGTAATCAGGCATGTTATTGTCTGTTACCCTTTGCTGATTCCAATGTCAGAAACAATATTTCTATCTATGTCTCAAGCTGAATTCATATATGACATAGGATACAAATGGAATTTTGTACACTCTGGCTTTGGGATCTATAAAATAAATAGAATTTAACCAACAATGCAATTAATTCAATGTAATTTAAAAACATTAATAAAATTTTACCCTATAGTATTCTTTATTGTGGTACAATTTTTCTAGAAATACCTAAATATTCCCGACAAACAGAATAAATATTTCTTTTGAAAAAGTATTTTGCAAAATGCTCACTCTTGGGGGTAGGGGGGTGGCTACTTTGAGTAATAGCTTTCACTGAATTTGAATAATGAAACTTATGACATGACTATATAGTTCTAGAACTCTATACTTGCCAGTAAATCAATTCTGATTTATCAATATTTAAATATCTCATAGTAGGTTGATAATCTTCCAATAGGTTATCCATAGGGGAAGCAAATGCTAATGTGGTTTGACTTTACCTTTTTATTTTTGAAGAGTGTCTATGTTAAGCACTATGATAGGATTTCTATGTGATTTAAAAAGTTGATTTGAAAATGCTGTTGTAAGACATAATTGGCAAACTGTTTTGAAAAACAGTAGCAATGGTTATTTGTTCTACTTGATGTCAAAACTTTAGCAATCAATCATAAACAGCAGTTGTTGGTTCAGGGATATAAAGATATATTAATGAGCAAAAAAGATAACCCCAGATAATGAAACTGATGTATAAATATTTGAAATTTCAAACATAAAAATGGATGCACGATTTCATAAATATTGGCAGACTATTGTAGTATTCATTTTTAAAATTTCTCTACTTATATTCTTATATATATATATAAAAGTTTAAACACACTTACTAATAATTACACTTATATTCTTATATATATATATATATATATATCTTCTTACATAAAAGTTTAAACACACTTTGAAATAATTACTGAAAAACTTGAAAAATATTTTGTAATAATTTTGTCTTACAAATCTTGGTTAATCACAGAAAATAATCATGTCGGATACAGGAAAGACTACATATTTAAGTGAATGTAATATTAAAACCAGTGAAGCAAAAAATGAAAAATACTATAAGTCAAGAAAAAGGCAAATGACAGAAGGGACAAATAGTATTTACAGTATATATAACAAGATGGTTCTTAAATTCAAAAAATTAAATTTGCCATATAAAATAAATTGAAAATTTGTGAACATTAATGTGACAGATACCCATGAGTACACACACTCAAGTTTACATGTAGAGTAGGCATACATTGTGGGAATTGGAGCTATCAGAATTGGTAAAATTAATCTTCACTCCTTCCCCAGCCTGGCAAACATTTAAATGATTGTTAATAACTAGAGGTGAAGAATGTGTGAAATAAAGACAGTCTCATAAAATAAATGTTTGTTTGTGAAATGAAAGAAAAATAAACAGGTATATATACCTAAATCAGATATAAAATATTATTAAAAAAAAAACAAATTTTAAGTGCAATTTTAAAAATATTTGTTTAGTTGTAGATGAACACGATATCTTCATTTATTTATTTTTATGTGTTTCTGAGGATCCAACCTAGTGCCTCACATGTGCGAGGCAAGCACTCTACCACTGAGCTACAGCCCCAGACCTAGTGCAATTTTAATATGTGGTAAAAATGAAAATAATCATAAACTTTGGCACATCTATGGTATGAAATTCTGTACCCATTTTCTATGGATTAATAACCAATGATATGGGGACATGTTAACTACATACTGAGGAATGAATGCCATTTTGTTTAAATACAGGAACATGTGTATCTATGAATATGTCTTTAAGTGTATGAAAAGCAGAGAATTTTGGCACAAAGTCTAAGCCCCCACATTTTGCATTGCTTATTGTTTAAGTTGTGTCTAATTTCTATAAGCACCACCTGTAGTTGCAGTTGCACTTTTGGGCCATCCAAGCAAAGAAAATCAATAAAATATCATTCCTGCACTTTTGTAAGCAGTAGGTCCCTCAGCTTTTATAACAACCTCAGTATTGGACTGGGAACTCAATTATAATTCTCATCTCTCCCCATTACGTAGATTTCACTATTTAGATTTTACAAATAAGAAACTATGACTGAAGGGGGCAAAGTGACATTGAAGACCGTGTTACCAATAAGTGCTAAAGTAAGAATTCAGTGTAAGTGTGGTCTGGCTTTGACACGTACCTGACAAAAGAATGTGGTGCTGTCTCTTTTAACACCTATGTTCAACTTTCTATTATCTCTTTCACATTTTTTTTTTTTTTTGAAAATGAGAAAATAGAGAATTTAGCTAAAAAACATGTTTAGAATCTAAAAAATGAGTAAACCTTGTCAGAATGTCTTGAAGATTATTCAATTTTATTTATAACAACAAAAGTTATTAGAGAATATATATGTATGTGTATATACATATATATGTGTGTGTGTATATATATCTCACATCTATTAGGGGTGCACACATGCACATAAACACACACACAAGCATCTCCATCACCTCTTACACCACACAAGACACAGTTCTGCCAATGTGCTCTTGCTGTTTATGTCTACTGTCAGTATTTATGGATATTTATTGTCATTATAGTTCCTGTGTCACATGTGAAATGAAAATGAGTAAAAACATAGATACATATAGACACCTGGTTTTTACAATCTCTTTTAAATCATCAGCAATCACTGAAACTTCTATATAAAGTTGGAATAAACTTCTCAATTTCTGTATTTTCTTCTACCTATATTATTATCATTGTTTTGATGTTTGGAGGCTCATGAAATACCTGTCTCTCCATGTGTGCCATTGTTCTCTGCTTTTAGAAGATACTAAGGGAGGTAATGGTTGATTTTTTTATTCCTAACCTTTCTATTCTTCTTATTTATTTTTTAAAAAAATTCTCCCTCCCTCCATCCACAACTGCCCAAACACATTAACTTTCATTTTGCTCTATCCATTATCTTTTGTTGGGGGGGGTGTGTATTAAGTTTTATTGTGTTCTCAATTTCCCCTGCTCCATTATGCCACCAGGAGAAAATGCTAAACTACTCGACATGTAGGGAAAACTCATGCTTAAAATTTCTCAACCAGTAGTTTGTAAGGTGTGGGGACTTATAATGTGCAATTCCATCTCTCCTCTTAGGTGATTTCCCTGTAAGCAGAGGTGACTCTTACATTCATTTCAGGTAACTAATATTCACTTCATATCCATTAGGTTAGTTGTGTGCTGTATATTGCCATTTCCTGCTGGGATAAAAGTGGTACACAGCAGACACATTCTTAAGTTGTTATGGGCATTCGCAGATTTCAAAGGTAGACGCTACTTACATTTTTTAAATGTAACTGACTATCATTATATCTGAGTGTCTATTTCTATAAACTCCTTACATAGAAATATTTCATTATTTTATTAATTTTTAAAATATAATTACCTTTGTCTTTAGTATAATTAGTACTTTAAGTTAAGGAAGTTGATATAAAAGAATTTAATATTAAACGAATGAATGGAAGATCTGTTTTGTGGTGCATTAGAATCATTATTATCTGCACTGTGTTTTAACAAAACTTGAAAATATGAAGACTAGAATAGAAGGAGAAATACCAGTCTAAAGTTACGTTTTAATTCCCCTCTTTCTAATTCTTCCACATTGTCCTTCCTTCCTGGCCTTGTCCTTATTCTTTTCACTCTTTTAAAGGCATTAAAATACACATTCACACACAAATGTACAGCAAAGCATCATATATTAAGGAAGAAATATACTTTGTAAATTGAAGTTTATTCATGCTAATATTCTAACATAGATCAAATTAGAATATAGAAAAATGATTGAGCTATTGAGAAAACTGGTTGTATTTACTACTCATTAGCTGATTTTCTGTGTAGACTTTGATTCCATCACTTTCCCTCTGTGCGTCCAGGTCACACACACCCCAGCCCTTCCCACCTTGGCATGGCATATGACAGAAGGACCTTGGGCAGTAATATCAGTGCAGATTAACATTGTGGTTCAGCTTTGGCTGTGTTAGCTGTGTGATATTTACTTTGTAAATAATTTAAGTTGGTTGATCCTCAGTTATTTCTTGTTCTAACACCAATGTATTACATTGTACAAGAAGAAAAAGGATTTTAGAATATGATAAAACAGAAGTTATTTTTTTCTCTTGCATATATATGGAGGGAAATAGGGGGAGAGACAAAGAAAGTGACACAGAAAGAAGAAGGCATTTACTCTTTTCTGCACATAACTAGATTATTTGAATAATGAAATATAGAAGGGAATTAAGAATGTTTTAGAGGGTTATACCACACCAATGTTAACTTACATATTTGCATGTTAAGCACCCATTCACTCAAGCATGTGCTGAGTGTTAGGTGTGAGTCACACACTGTTTTAAGTTCTGTGAACACTTGATAGATACAGTCTTTGTCCTCATCGGTTCCTGTGAAAGCAGACACTGAGCTTAAAACTTTGAAGATAGCTAAGTTACTTCAAGATTATGATTAACAATATGTTCTAGTTTACATTGTTATTATTTTATAGGTAAAGGATACTAGAATATATTTCCTTTCAACATGATTAACATAAAACTGTATTGCATATTTAGTTTTCACCTGGAATAATTTTATAAAACAAAATTCAAAAGTTTAAAAACAGTGCTAAAAACTATTATCCTCATCGGTTCCTGTGAAAGCAGACACTGAGCTTAAAACTTTGAAGATAGCTAAGTTACTTCAAGATTATGATTAACAATATGTTCTAGTTTACATTGTTATTATTTTATAGGTAAAGGATACTAGAATATATTTCCTTTCAACATGATTAACATAAAACTGTATTGCATATTTAGTTTTCACCTGGAATAATTTTATAAAACAAAATTCAAAAGTTTAAAAACAGTGCTAAAAACTATTATTTTTTTTTGGTAGAGAAAAATATAAAGGAATGTTTATCAAAGTGGCTGATACAGGTAACTTTCATATAACTTTATATTTGTAATCTTGAGGTCTGTATTAGATCAGTTTGAAATATCTAATCAGGAATAAATATGCCAGTCACGCAACATCTAGTATTTGTGAAGCTTTTTAAGCAATGACAGAAAATCCGTTGCAGATTTTCCAGTTTCCTCAAATATACTGGTATAGTATTACACACTCTTCCTTTCTTTCCCTTTCTCTCTATGTCTCTCTCTCCCTTACATGCAAAGTAATCCTAATTTAAGAGATAAAATGAATAAATAATACATTTCTTATAAAAAATGTTCAGGTACATTAGAAGATATATTCCATTGTTAATATATATGGTCAAAGGGTAACAGCATTTGTAGCATTTGAAATTTCTATAATATGTTTATTATTGTTGAATCTAGTGTGCATGCATGCGCTAATACACACAAACACACACACACACACAATGAGGAAATATTCAAGTTCTTGGTCTAGTTGAAGCAATATAGCCTGTGCAATGATAAAAATACTATAACTTGTTTTAATTACAACAAACCAATATGGCTGCCATTCAGTATTCCTAATACAGTTGAGCAAGATTAATTTTGCTCTTACATTACCCTGAGTTAGCAAACAAAAAGAACACAAAAATAATCACCTTGTTCTTCTCACCTCTGCCTCTGCCATCCTACTACCCTCTCTCATCTACCACAGGAGGCACACTCATGCCTCATTAGGTAGATTGTCTGCAGGGTTTACTTAACACATTTTTAATGATTGCATAAGTTTGTAAGTGGAAAACTTGTACATTTGGTGGGAAATGTGGGGATGGTGGAATGTGAAGAAAAATGTGCACAGGAAGTTCAAGGAGGGGACTACTCAGGCTGCTGCCTTAGGAAGAATTTTCCCTCATGCAAATATCTCCAACAAAGGGAAGGCAGCCTGGGCTTTTACAGAGGAAGGTGAACAGGAAAAGTCAGTGAGCTTCTACAGTCCTGAAGAAGGATGGACAGTGGTTTTATCCGAGTCATCAAAGGAAGATGGAGCCCAGTCGTCTCTTGAAATATGAGGGGACAGACTGGTCCTTTGCAGTCAGTTATTTCTTGAACAACAATAGAGCAAGCTTTCTCCACCACCAAAACTGTCTGTAAAGCTCAAATAAAATGTAATTGTCAATGCTCCATTAGTCAAGATGAATGATTGCCATTTGTCTCTGAGCAAGTCAGAAGCAATCACAGCATCCATAATAGAATGAGATAGGATGTAGGAGTTTCTGGCAAATTCTTTTTGGAGATTCTCCCCGAAAACCATTCGTCCTCTGATTGAGATTGGTTTGTCTGATTGGCAAAGGTTAGGTTGAATTTTATTCAAGTTCTAGAGTTTAAGAAATGTCAGAGTTCCATCCTTAAATTCCAGTCATAGGTCCAAAACACAAGATCAGGAAGTATTCTTACTGTCAAGTCCTCAGATCACCAGTTAAAGAGCTCTGAGAGGCTTTACTACTTGTGTAAAATATAAGAATCTAAAAATGAGGCCCAGTTCTATCTGAGTCTTGGCACCAAACTATGAAATTGATTCATAGGATTACTAAGGATATGATTTCATCCAAAATATTGTAATAGGAAGAAAAAAACAAAACACAGCCATATCAGTTAAACGTTGATTTTACCCAGACCTTTCATAAAATCTAATTAACAATGATTAAAACCTAGCATGCTGTTTATCTTGCACGGTGAAGAGCCGTGTTATGTGGTCATTGAGAACACAGATCAAAGTCACATTTCCTAGATAGGACTTTTCAGTCCTCTGCGTCCCAGCTGTGTTATCATGCAAAATGTGTTTGATTATTCTGGAATTCAGATTTCACAGTTGTAAAAGGAAGGCTGAAGTAGTACCCTCCACATTAATTGCTCACACAGGGCAGGTACTCAGTTATGTACTTGCTGAATAGATGGATGGACACAAACGTTGGAAGTGCAGAGCTGGAAGTCTAGAGAATGGCAGGGACTGAAAGATGGCATTAGAATCCATCACCATTTCTCCAATGCCTCATCCACTGTGGGCTAAAAGACAGGGGCAACCCAGGCATCCTGTAGATGTTTAAAGCATTTGAAAAGGAACAAGCAGCAGCTTTCAGCCTGTCCCTTTGTCAGGAAAGTAAAAGATTTGCAATTGTCCCTCTTGCAAAAGTGTGTTCTTATTTTTTTCTGTAGAGCTGGTATATATACATTCACTTCTAGTGATAATAAATCTGAGCTGAGTATTAAGTTTTCTGAATTTGTAAAGTGAAGGATTCTAGTGAAAGGGAGACAGGGAATGCAGTATTTATGTTACATGAGCAAAACTGCAACAAGTGAAGATGAAACAGATGACAGATATGAACATATCTTTAGCTTACATCAAAATAAAAATACCATTTATTTTGTATGAAAGTGCTTTTACAAATCTAGAAGCAAAAGAAATATTGGAAAAATTAAAAATGGGCATAAAGTACATTCTCAGTGGTCTTCCTTCTTGTTAACTCGTGGCTCATGCACAACTTGGTCTTTGGTGATGCTTTTAGATATGTCATATCACACTATCCCTCTGCTTAAAACCCTTCAACCCCAAACCTGTCTACTGAAAGTTTAAAACTCTCCTTTTCAACCCAGTCCTTGAGGCCTTTCCTCATCCTCTTCTAGTTCCAGGAGAAGTTTCATATGAAAATCTATAATCCCCACTCCTCCCTGGTTTGATCCTTACCCTAAATTTCCCAGCAGAATGTCAAAAGAATGGTGTGTGTGTTATCCAGAGCAGAGCCATAAAGAAGTATGGTGCCATTCTACCTTTCCCCTGCCTCCGACTGGATGCAGGTGATAGATGCCAGCAGAACCAAGTGGAGAAGCTTCCCTGAATGACGTGCTGGAGGGGAGACAGGCCCAAGGAGACATGCACACACACACACACACACACACACACACACACACACACACTTAGATCATTATACAGATCCCAAGTAAAGTTGCTTATTAGCTTCTGAAAATGGTTAGACCTCAGCTAAAATAGTTTTTAAGTATACCAATGATGAGATTGTTCATTGTACTATAATCCCCTTCCTTTCTTCTGATTCTGGCTTATTTCCCTGAAAAAGGCTTTATATATGGTATCTTAAGCTCTGTTCTTTTTATCCCAAGTTACATTTTATTTCATAAAATTTAAAATTTCTTTACTACACATACAAATGTATTCATTTATTGGTCTAAATATAAGGGCAACCTGAGATTAGGCAGAGTATTAAATCTGGCTTTTTCAGATGGGGGGGTAAAATAAAAACACCTAGCTTTGTACACCTTCAAAGTTTCTTTTTGGAGAACAAATGGAGAATGAAGATGGGCTGCAAATTAGAAGTTGAGTGTGTAGAACACTTGGTAGCTAGAGGGTCACTGTGGCTTCCCCAGAAGTTCATCACTTTATAGTCTTGGAACTGCTCCCAGCTGTCTTATGCTAGAGCCCTGGGGTCCACACCTTGTCACATTCCACACCCTCTGCAAAATTTTCTCTCTTGAAAGGTTTAGGGCTCCTGAAAACCTCCCCAAGAGGTGCCTAGAGCCTAAAATACAGAACATCCATCCTTGCAAGATTCAGTTTCCCTTTTCTTGCAGCTTATAGTCTTCCATCTAACCAATCTCTTTGCAGTCATCATTTCTACCTTGTGATTGCCACTCTCTTGGTTTTTGTTTTACAAATTTATGAGGTCAGGGTGTGGGGGGGAGCACACGCTGATCTCTACATTGCTAAACTATATTATCAATTTCTCTTTCACTTTGTAAAGTCTGGTATTTATTACCTAGTAAGCAATATGAAATATTTATCATATACAATTAGTAGTTTTAATTTTTATAGATAGTATTTTTCACTTCTTCTTCATAAAAACATTGTAGAAATTAATGATATTTTCCTTAACATAGTGATGCTGAAAGTGAAATGCAAAGAAGTTGAATAATTTGTTAAAGGTTGCATAGCTAGAAAGTAATGAAGACAGGACAGAATTCGAACACTATTCTGTGTTGTCTGTCTTAATCTATGTCATTCACCACTGGACAAATGAGAAATGTCTGTCTTTGGCTCCAGTGTTAATTTTTGTCTCAATGAATAGTGCTCAAGATGACAGTATCTGGGACATAGCATTCAGACTTCTCATAAAGTATAAAGTAAGATATTTTTCCTTGAAGAAGCTTCAAAGTTTCAGAGTGAGTCAAATACTGTATTCGGCATAGCACAAATATCAGATAGATTGCTTGTCTCTCATTTTCCTCCACCCTACCCATCCCTGACCATGTCTGCGTCTTATCTTAGCCATCTCCTCAGCCCCCACCAACACTACAGATAGAGATATTTTCCTCAACTAAACTCATATTTTAGGCCGGGCGCGGTGTGGCGCACGCCTGTAATCCCAGCACTTTGGGAGGCCGAGGCAGGAGGATCGCGAGTTCAAAGCCAGCCTCAGCAATGGCGAGGCACTTAGTAACTCAGTGAGACCCTGTCTCTAATAAAAATACAAAAAAGGGCTGGGGATGTGGCCCAGTGGTCGAGTGCCCCTGAGTTCAATTCCTGGTACCAAAAAAAAAAAAAAAAAAAAAATTTTTTATAGTAAGATAATTAATGCCAGATGGTGATAGTACTTTTGTTTAATTTTAATTTGGGGATCAGGAACTAATTTAAATTTGAAATCTTATCATTACAATAAAACGATGATAACAATATAAAGTCCAACATTAGGTTGTAATTGAGAATCATAAAACTCTATAGAAGGGTTATCTTGCAAATATCTCTAAATAAAAAAGAATACATGACAAGTACTTGAGAATTTTTAAAAGATAATAAAAAAGAAACTAGCAGATATTTTATGTGAGCATAAATTACTTAGGTTATTTTCCATTTGCCACTTTTTAAAGAGCTAAACTATTGCTGTACAAATGTGTGAATTGGTACCTAGTATTTAATATGGAAAAAGAACATAGTTATAACTTATCAAAATGAGATATACTTTATATATATGTATTTATGTTGCACTATGTCAAAGCCACCAAGACAGTCTCCATTTTGACACTTCAGAAATGCAATTTCGCTCTGTCAAAAGAAGTGCAGAAAAGGAATAGATATATTTTACTTAATATAAACAATATAGAAGTTGCATTTTTAGTTGTTTAAAGCATACACACACACACACACACACATTTTAGCTGATAGCATGAAATGTTGAAAGCAAAAAGGAACATTGAGAAGTTTCTTAACTATTCCAAAGCTCTATGTTTAGAATTTTAATAATTTTTTGAGTGAAAAATTTTGTTTATGCTTTTACAGAGAAATTAAATCATCAGTATCACAAGTATGAATGAATATTCTCAACTGTGATATTCACATCACTGAAATCTATTAAGGCAACAATTATTAAATAGTATTATCACAAGATAATTATTTCTAAAATAAGAACTAAAGCATATATCATGCATTTTAATTCCTGAATTTGGGGACTTTTTAATTTGCTTCAACTGCAAATTAATGAGTTTATCTATGTTATACATGATAAAGCAAAACAATGGTAGGAAAATCAAGCTTAAAGATTATATTCTGAGAATATTTATGAAGTTTAGTATAGAAAATTAGCTTCTTCATTAACTAAGAGCTCCAAGAAGGCAACCTCAGTCAGCACTGGGTTCCTACACTATCAGATTTGGGATAGTTACATTTCTTTTTTATTTATTACTATATTGTCATCTTCATTATCATTATCTTGTAGTGCTGGGTGAAAGCCAGGGTGTTGTGATACTGGATAAGTACTTCACCACTGAGCAACACCACTAGCCATATATTTGCATGTCTAACATGTCCTTTGGTGAGATATTAGGATATATCTGTAACCCTAGCCAAAACACAAACATATCCAAATAGAGGGCTTATAATACCTTCAGAACCAAATCATGTTTACTGAAGTTTTGCCATTCCATCTGTACTAACAGAACTGACCATGGAAAACCGTGTTCTGGAGCTTTGGTGGGTTGGAGTAAACATGGAAGGAGTTTGTAGTTTGCAGTTTGACACTGACACTGTACAGATACTGTGAGAGAACTTTATCTCTTCTCCATCATTGGTTGGCTTATGTGGCTTAATTATGTGCTATCATGATATACAAGTTCCCTGATGCTCTTCTGAATCACTTTAGAATATCTTTTTTTTTAATAGTTAAAAAATTTTAATGTAGTTCCTGGCTTGTAATTGTTACCAAATATATGTGTGTGTGTGTGTGTGTGTGTGTGTGTGTGTGTGTGTGTGTATGTATTTCACTTATGAATAGCTACAACATTTAAATTGTGACTCTATGATGGTTGTACCTTGTCCATATTGACTCATCCTCAATACTACTTTCAATTTAAGTGGAAACATTTCAAGATGAAAACATTCTTAATTTAGTAATTCTGCAACAGGCTTTGTGCTGTTGGTTTACCTATAAGAATCCACTCCTTTATGTTCTGATTTGTCAAGGAATGTGCATGTTGAACTCTTAACTTTGATAAACAAATTAAAAGTGTGTATCAATATTAACATTGAGATATCATGCTGTTTTTCTAAAATCATTTTTATTGGTTTTTGTTTTATTCTATGGAAGTGGAGTGATAAAATATGATGCAAATTCATTGATTGGTTAATGGGGTTCAGAGAGTGTGCTTGTTCTTTTGTGTATGCCATTTCACTAATCTCTTGGGGGCCTAAGCATATCTGCCTTTTTCTGTGAGAACAAAATTAACCAACATAGTTTAAAGAGGAAGGAAGGTTATGGTAGGGATAAATGCACAAAGACCTGAGCCCAAGAAAGAAAAAAAAATACTTTTCATAAGATATAAACCTCAAGCTTTATTTCTATGAAATAAGGATATTAATAATCATAGCTCAAGGCTGTAGTGAAAATTAAATGAAATTATTCATGGCAAAGCTTAGCACTATGTTTCATACATATAGATGGTCTATATCTGTAAGAGAGAGAAAGTTTAAATAGTTTGCCAAATACAGCAAAGAGTGAGAGTGAGTGAAAGTGGGAATTTTTATCATTTATTGGCATCCTCTTTCAACTTATTCCTTGAAATCTACACTGGTTGCAAAATCCATAGAAAAATGAGAACGTTTTAGTCAGACCCTTGTTTTCTCTTTATGAATTGCCTTCTTTATAAAATTAAACAAATTTCTAGTTATTTTTCACCAAGCATTAACAAAAGTACCCCTGCTTGAGAGATTAAGTATCATCTCAGTAACCACATCAAAATTGAAAATACTTACAGTTCTTTAGATACCTGTTAAGACAGGTAGTCACATAGAAAATTATCTAAAATGGTACTAAAAAACTGTATAAATCTATAGAGCAGGGCATCAGAGCAGACAAAATGAAACACAAGCATGTTTAATTTAGATGGATAGATTGTAATTTCAAGGGTTGAGACAGGCGAACAGTTTTCATCAGCTAAGTTGATATCTCTAAGTACAATTTAGGTCTTCACTATCAGGTCTGCCTGTCAATTCTATTAAAGTTCTCAAGGTTGATTTCTCTCTTAACAGTATTGGCACACACACAGACACACAGACACACACACACACAAAATAACTGAGTACACTCTTCCGTGTATCCTACAGCAGTAGAGTTCCAACATTAACTTGTAAAAGCAAACAGAATCATTTATCTAAGATCAGGAAAAAATGTCAGTTCTATGTTCCTCTGTGGTAGAACATGGGTTTATACTTTAAGGCTGGTGTCTTAGATGCCAAAACTACTTCAAGCAAGTGAAACAACAAAAACTTCTTGGACTCCAGACATAGAAGCTGAGGGTGGAATTTTTCCTACAGCAGGCCAAGATGGTGACTAACTCGTTGGTCTGCCAACCTGATCACATCTTCCTAGGTTCTGCTGGGTATTGCTGGGCTGAGGAGGTGAAAACCCCATTTTCCAGTTTCTTTGCCAACTGACTGTGTTAGGTGCACTGGTAGAAGATCAGAATGTGGAAGGAACACAGAAAACCCCTGTTTCTGACACAACATGTGGCATCTGTTGTAAATGAGTGTGGTTGCACTCCGGCAGCTAGTGGTCCAGGGAAAAGTAGTGTTGGGGCTCTTTCAGCTGCTGTTGCTTTTACAGGTCCAGAATGGAGGACAAGAGCATTTCTAATGGTGTCGAAACACAAATATGGGCATGAGGGCTCCAGCCTGAGGAATTGATTTCTTTAGCTAAGTATTATTTTCTCTTTTTGCTCTAGGCTCATGTGTGATTTTTGTACTTTGGGTCCTTCTGTGTCATTGGAAGACCGTGTTCACAATTTTTGGAGTGGCTTTAATTTTCTTTGTCTGATTTGTAATATGGTACAGACTCTCAAAACCAATGTAGAAGAGATCTTTTTTATTTTTTAATGTATGTTGTACCTTTAATAACTCTGACCCAGAAATATACATTTTTCAAAAAGATTCTAGTCACAAGCCTTTGTTTTGCTATTTGTTATAGCTGATATTCATACATGCATATTAATCTAAAATGTGTTAGGCACTTTTCAGGTAATGGTTATAGTAACACCTGCTGCATCTCTAACCCTTCATTGTATGAGAGGAATCACTGAGGTCATATATGCCTTATTTCCTAAACATTTTAGAAATAATAACAGGTCTCTGATTTCAGTGTGGCTAAGTAGAGAAATAGACAATTTAGCATAAATCTCTCAGAGATCCTACACTACAGTTCCCCGAATCAATCCCACTTTGAGTCATGAATATGTGTTTGCTTGGTGACCACTGACAAGTACCCACCTGGTTCCTTGTGGGTTTACAATCAATCCCCTGTACCCAGGTCAAGGTGCATGCTGTTCTCACCAACTGGACGAGAATAAGAGCTCCGGCATCCAAGTGGCTGCATTTGAAATTGGCTTCCCCAGTCACCACCACCATAGCCACCCTGAACACCTCTGCACCTTAGTTGACAACCTAAGAAAGAGGGAGAACAGTATGGTGAGTACCACAGGATGATTTTAGTGATAAGATACACAAGTCACCTCGTAACAGGATGGGACACATATTCATCCCTCTTTAACTGATAGTTGATATCACTATTATTAATGCTTCTATTTTCTCTGAAGAAAGCAGAGAAATGTCTCAAATTAACAACACTGTATCTATCAAGTGTTCACAAAACTTAGAACAGTGTGTGATCATTTTGAATGATGGTACATATTTATATAAAATAATTTGAAAATTCAAAGTACACATTGGTATTTTTGAAATTAAAATGTCACTTCAGAGTGCATTTATAGTAATTATTTGAAACATAATTGGCAAGTGCTACCATATGTAATTTACTTTTGATTGAGTGCATAGTTATTAAATGTTTGTTCCAATTATTTGATATGCAATATTATACCAGGTTTAAATTTGAGTAAAATAAGTTGAAACTTTTGCTAACATTATTTTATTGGACTATATCTTTGTGCCATACCATACATTTATATATTCTAGAAATATGCAATACATGAAGTGGAAGACATACATTCCAAGTTATGACACTATATGATAAATATTATATCAGACCCATGTTCAAACCTCTGGAGGACATAAAAGTCTTTTCAATAGCAATTAAAGTGGCATACAAAGCATTTGTTGAGGATTTCAATGAGGGAATCATTTTTTGAGTTGATAACTCCGAATGCAGACCATATTTTAGGTGAAGGATTAATAAAAAAAATTGTGTAAAGGTATTTAAAAAGTGTGGTTTTTAAAATAAGTCTTCAAGCAACATGTGGCATTGATGCAAGTTGGACTGTGACTTTTAAGGAAAGAAAAGAAGAGAGAAACCACAAAGATCCAATTAAAACACAGAGGACAGCATTCAGCCAGATGCATGAATATCTGACCAATCTAGAAGTGAGTTCCATTCTCAGAAAATTTTAATACCCTTTCCTCCTTTGAAACTATACATATTTTCTTCTGACTAATATTACATTACTGTGATAAGAGAACTAAAGGGACTCCATCCTGTTCTTCAGCAGCCATCTGAGGAGTTCTGAGAACTAGTTCTGTTTCTTAGAAATAATAGAATACGGAAAACCCTGCCTGTGTACCCATTAGTCATTACATAGCATAATATGCTTGACAGCATAAAAACAGCAATTCCTATACCATGTAAAATTGCTCTCTTTGGTTTCCATTTTTCCTGGGCAAATACCTTGTCAGAGATTGATTGTCTAGACATTAGTAACCACTCTCTAACATGTACTCAACTAGGGTCATCTTGACCCCATTCCCTTCTACTTGATCATTGCTGTATCAACCTGGAAAGTCACGTGGGAAATATTATTGTACCCATTGCTTTGTCTTGCTAACTGCCTAGGATCAGCTTCTGTACTGTGGCTTGCTTGCATTGGCTGAAACCCTGCAATTGAATATTCCGCCCTCTGTGATTTTGATCTTTATAAACCCTTGAAAAATCAATGCCGGTGCGCCATCTTGTCACACTGTGTGATGTGTGGGGATGGTGGCCGCTGATCAGCTTAATAAAGGCTTTTTTGGCATTAGTGTGATGTGGCTTGGAGTTTTAATTGGCATCTCATAGGATACAACATTTTTGGTACAACATTAATATGTCATATAAATTTTAATGCCTAAAAGCTTGAAAAATAAAATCATACATTTTCTCATTTGTCTCTAAATTTCACTGCTGGACAAATAAATGAATATATTTTTATACTGCATTATTGTATGATCTACAAGCAATTCTGTAAATTTACATCTAACCTCTTCACTAGAGCTGCAGTTACAATGATTCAAACTCTTCTCAATTGAGAAGCCCATTTTAGAAAATGTTCAGGGGGTCTTTATCTTTATTTTTTGTGTGCAACTTAGGAAGCACAACTCCTGCTCTTGGTCTTTGGGCTTAGGTGAGTTAAAAGCAACAACTTCCTGCTTCACCTTGTTATTTGTTTTGGACAAGCATGCTATTAATGAACAACCACAACCTACTCAGAAGCAGAGATTCTTCCCCAGAGCCTACTATGAAGCATATGATCACTATTCACTCTCCTGGCAATCCTGGTGCTTTTAATGAACATCCAGGGTTAACCTATAGCTGTGTAACTCCCTGGCTGGCCTTTGTGAGGTGAGAGTTCCACAGTATGATGAAAAACACTCTTGTTTCCCCTAACTAATGAGAAGCAAACCTACTGTCTGAGCAAAGAGAGTGCAGAGAATGTGCCTCAGAGGGATCACTGCAGCTATCCAGAAAATTATATTCAGGATCATTGCAGAGCTCAGTACAGTATTTTTTCATATCTTTACCTGAGAAGAGTGTAAAATGGAATTTGAAGGCACATGTTGGAGACACTAATCATTTACTCTAATGTAGATCATTATTTATCTAGAAACAAATATTTCACACAGTTACGTGATTTCATAAAATCATCTGGGTTATTTGCTCTACTTGGTTATCCAAGCAGACTGTAGTTTGGAATCCAAGACCAGCCAGCTCCATACAGAAGGAAACCTAATAACATGATTTCTTGGGGCCAGGGTCCCAAGTCAGATAGTAGAAATTAAAATACATGCTTTGCAGAGCCCTAGAGTATAAGTTAAATTTTCCCTTCAACTTGATTCACCAGCTGCTTTAAATATTAAATATTATTTCTGTATTGTCTTGTTTCTCTCCAATTAATTCCCTATATTTTTTTCAAAGAGAACTTTCTACAAATCAATCTGAGAACTTCCCTGAAAAGCTATCACAATCAGTATAGTCAGAAAAATGCCTTTTCATTTTTAAAATCAACAATAATGAAACAAAATAAACCTAAAATACCACAAACTATAGTATATCTGACCTCTACTTTATGATTTGGAACAATTTGGAAGAGAAGAGCAGAAGTCAGTATGTAATTCCTATTTGAGAGCTCAGCATGTGGACTAAGTAGGTGAAACCATTTCTGAAAGGCTAACTATAATGTAGCCTAATACGTACAGGTCCACTCTGTGAAGCCATGTGGTGAACCAATCTTTCAACATTCAGAGGATTTCAAATTTAAATAGGCAACACCTTCAGATACAATACATTATGTTATTTCTCCAGAGGGATTTGGGGTAGATACTGTAGGGAAAATAAAGACAATAAAAATAGCCTCAAGTAAATTCAGGTTTATACCAGATACATAAATGCATTCTCTCCCACCTCCCAAAATATCAGTCTTAAGATATTTATGAATGTCACAAAAGTGAATAAAGTGCAGTGGAACTGCAAGAAAAGATATGAGCATCTGGGAAGAGTATTGGAGCCACCTCTGAGAAAGCCCTTGTTCAAAGTCAATATTCTTCAGTGGGTGAGTCATAGCATCAGCATGAAGGAAAGGCCTTGTAGCAACAGTGTAGTGGAGATATATATATATTGTGTGTGTGTGTGTGTGTGTGTGTGTGTGTGTATTCATATCTGTGTGTGTGTGTGTGTGTGTGTGTGTGTGTGTGTGTGTATTCAGAGTCCTTCTATACCAGTAGGAGAGGTTAAGAACTGAGACAAGGGGAATGACTGAAGCAGAAGAGACATGGAAAGCCTAACTAACCTTTGTAGGGAAAATTGTTCACTTGACCAATTGATAAGAGATTATGCAAACTTGAACAATTTGTTTTAATGCAATATTTCTTCATTGAGTCTGGCTGTCTCTGAATTGGGAGAACAAATTTAAATAGGCAACACCTTCAGATACAATACATTATGTTATTTCTCCAGAGGGATTTGGGGTAGATACTGTAGGGAAAATAAAGACAATAAAAATAGCCTCAAGTAAATTCAGGTTTATACCAGATACATAAATGCATTCTCTCCCACCTCCCAAAATATCAGTCTTAAGATATTTATGAATGTCACAAAAGTGAATAAAGTGCAGTGGAACTGCAAGAAAAGATATGAGCATCTGGGAAGAGTATTGGAGCCACCTCTGAGAAAGCCCTTGTTCAAAGTCAATATTCTTCAGTGGGTGAGTCATAGCATCAGCATGAAGGAAAGGCCTTGTAGCAACAGTGTAGTGGAGATATATATATATATATGTGTGTGTGTGTGTGTGTGTGTGTGTGTGTGTGTATTCATATCTGTGTGTGTGTGTGTGTGTGTGTGTGTGTGTGTGTGTGTATTCAGAGTCCTTCTATACCAGTAGGAGAGGTTAAGAACTGAGACAAGGGGAATGACTGAAGCAGAAGAGACATGGAAAGCCTAACTAACCTTTGTAGGGAAAATTGTTCACTTGACCAATTGATAAGAGATTATGCAAACTTGAACAATTTGTTTTAATGCAATATTTCTTCATTGAGTCTGGCTGTCTCTGAATTGGGAGAACAAACTGAAGTCTGAAATCTGGGCAGAAACTTGCCTTAGGAAAGATATGTTCTCTTAAGGACTCCTGAATGGGCTCAGGCCAGTTAGATAAGCCTGTCAGTGTTTCATTAAAAAATAAAATAAAATATTTCAAGCGAATAAACTCAGCTATTTAAATTTAAAAGCCAATTTGAGAAAAGTATTAAAAGATGAAGGCTGGTGGTGGTATTTTGTAGCCATAATAACGATAACATTCTTGGTTATAGCAGCACAATTCACAATAGCTAAACTGTGGAACCAACCTGGATGCCCTTCAGTAGATGAATGGATAAAGAAAATGTGGTATATATACACAATGGAGTATTATTCAGCATTAGAAGAGAATAATATCATGGCATTTGTAGGTAAATGGATGGATCTGGAGAATATAATGTTAAAGGAAATTAGCCAATCCCCAAAAAACAAATGCTGAATGATTTCTCTGATTTAAGGATGCTGATTCATAATATGCTGCATGGGGAGTGGGATGGGGAAATTAGATCAACTCTAGGGCAAAGGGGAAAAGCTGAGGGAGGGGAAGGGAGGGTGCATATGGGTAGGAATGATGGTGGAATGCGATGGTCATCATTACCCGAAGTACATGTGTGAAGACACGAATGTGGTGACTCTACTTTGAATACAACCAGAGATATGGAAAATTGTGCTGTATATGTGTAATATGAATTGTAATGCATTCCATTGTCATATATAACCAATTAAAATTATAAAAAATAGATAATATTTTTTGGCACAAAATTAGGTACACAATATTGAAAGATTTATGAATAATTTTTGTCATCATTTCAAGCCCCTTATCTGAAGTTTTGGCAAGAAATACAGTGTCAATCAATAAGATGACTGCCCCTGTGAGCTAAGGTTGGAGTGGGATGGCATAAGTAGGCATGGCTTCAAAGGAGCAGTCTTTCCTTAGTGCTAGAGCAATATGGAAGCTTTGCCCAGGTATCCATGATCATATGACCTAAGTTAGAGGTCCTCAAAACTTGCTGCATACTTGCATTTCATTCCTTTTGCATGGACCTTAAACATCTGGAAACTTTTTTTTTTTTTTCTGTCTCCCTGCTACTTAGGGAGACAGTAGTTGGTCCCGGTGCAGTCTCCATGAAAGTTAACACTGAACTTCAAAGATGGTGAGATATTTTGAGGCTTTTCTTACATGTGCACTCATGCACTCAAGAACTTATTTCCTGTCTTAGTTTATCTCAACCCGGGCCCTGCTTGGAAGAGTCTCTCTTAGGAACGTAGAAAGGCTGCATTCAGATCTGAGTTGTCAAAGTAAGTAGGAGTATTTGCCACATCTCCAGCTTACTGCGGAGTGCACATGGGACAGAATTTCATGCCTCAACTTGCATAACTTCTCCTTCTACTTCTGAGTTAACCTCTCCAATTAAGGGGATGGCAAAAAACTGCTTCTACATATGATATGTCATTCAAAACGTTGAGCTTTGAATTTACTGAGCAACCCAGGTTTTCTAGTCATAAAATCAAATAAAGACACCTATTTAAAGTATCCTATAACAGGGAGCTTATTAAATGAATTCTTACAATTATATAAAATGAAGAATTTTCTGCCATTAAAATTCTGTTGTATATGTGTGTATATGTGTACACATAAATATGTGTAAAAACCCCATGATAAATTATTAAGGTGATTAGAAAACACTTGTGCAGTATGATCACACTAACAAACATATTTGCTCATCTAATATTTTTCTAGTATAGTTGTGTATTAAAGCCTGTGTTAGGAACTTAAAAGAAAATATTGAAAACAATATTTATAAGCTTTTCCTCATGCAGGTAACAGTCTAGGAGAGAAGAAAGGGAATCCTTAATAAATAGTCATAAAACTTTATCATGGCTTTTCTTTATTTCAGTTTCCTTTAACTGAATTAACATATTTACATACAACCCACCTCCATATTCTATGTTCATTCAAGAATTATCTTTAAACATGCTGAAATTGCTGCATTGGACAAAGTTATGTCACTGCCCTCAAGCATAAGTAAAATGCAATAAAGGCCCATTTGAGATTGAGACCATACCCTTGTGGAATGCATATATGCTTTTATTTCATTTACTTCTGGCATATCTTGTTCCTTACTGCATACATATATAAGATAACTCATTACAAGTAAGACAGATTCTGTGGCTGTTAAAAATTTACAATGTGCTGCAGCATCAGAGTAAGTTTAAATTAATTTCCCACAACAAAAGTCTTCTATGATTTTGTCCTCTTGTATTTTTTTCTATGTTGTATTTTGGAGTTTTTACACACGTGCACACAAAATTCATGTAATTGTGCATGTGTGTGTGTATGTGTATATATATGCATACATACATATATATATGTATTTTTTTCCCTTTTTGAAACTATCATTTGCTTATGAAAAGCTATGATATAATTAATATTTGTTTTGTTCAAAGAACTTATACAGGAAATATAACATTAATTATGAGAAATAATATTAGCATCTAATACATACCAAGTACTATTCTAACAGTTGTAAAGGTATAGATGCATCTAATCATCATGTACACTTTTAACGGATTTTTGGAAAACAGCAACATATAGAGGAACATATTTCCTTTTATGTTAATTCTCTAAAGCAGAGTTGGTGTGATAGTGTTTCCCTGTGCAGTGAATATGTTTGTGGATTGCTCACAAATAAAACTGGCCTCAATGAAGCACAAACACAGGACCCTGGTTGTACCCCTGGCAGTGCCTTGGTGCCTGCACATGCTAACATGCCCAACTATCTATCTAAGTATCCGTCTTGAAACATCTGAAATAACCCTGAGATTATGCTACCAACATCAATTTTTATGTTACCTTAAAAACATATTTCCCGTGTTTCTGAATTTCTTATCCATATTTTTAGTACCATCATCTTCCTTGTTCCTCAGAAACCAACATGTTTTTATCTCTACTCTTTCCCTTTTCTTATAAACCCAAGCTTCAGCTGAGTATTCTTGATTACTTCCCTGCAAACCCTACCTTTCTTGCCAATTCAGGCCTGGTGACTGAAACCCCAGGTCGAGTGGTAGCTGCTCTGTGTTCTAAGCATCGGAAGAAGGAGGTTGTGATTGCTCATTATAGATGCTGTTTGGAAACAGGTATTCTGGGATGAGCAGATCTATTAGCTACGTAATGAGGCAGGACTGGGGACTGACTCTCTTCTGCTGGTGTGGCAATCTGTGGAGCGCTGTTGCCAGGTCCCCTTGCAGGCTCTCCTGGGCATAACTGCTGCCTTTCCTCCACAGATCCACTATATTTACTGTGTTATTCTTACCTAACATAATCCTTATCCCATTTGCTGTGCAAAAATGATTTGGCCACATAGTTTCCTGGCCCTCTTCCCTTCTTCTTTTTTTTTTTTTTTTTTTTTTTTTTTTTTTTTTTGTTTTGCAACAGCAACTGCAGCTGCTCCTTGAGAGCTTTAAAAACATCAATCAGCTGCACAGCTAGAGGTAGAGTCATGAGGACTCAGCCTTTTCTTTTTTTGTCACTTTGACTCAGTTCTTCCATGAGAACCACTTTTTCTTTTTCTTCTTTCCTTTTTTTTTTTTTTTTTTGCATAAAGTGGAACAAGCTGTAGGATATAAAGAATGAAATTTTATGAGCAGCTAGATTTTGGTCTCTGCCTGTGAGCAAGAACAGGGAGGGCAGGAGAGTCATTCCCTTCTCTCACCCTGATCTCCACAGTACCCTAATCCTGTTGTCTCTGTTTTTCAGTCACTTACTTTGGATCATAAGCTGCTTACTGCTTAAAACACCACTGACTTTCCACCATTTGAGGAAACAAGGTTTTATCAAGTAACGTTACATCAGCGCCCTATTCATTGTGTATTTGGTCAAACCATGATATTTGAAAGTATCTTGTTTATATAATGTTGTGTATTACAATCAGTCCTTATTGCTTCATTTATTGGTTAAAATATGAATGTAGCCGGGCATGGTGGCGCACACCTGTAATCCCAGCACTTGGGAGGCTGAGGCAGGAAGATCATGAAATCAAAGCCAGCCTCAGCAATGGCGAGGTACTTAGAAATTCAGTGAGACCCTGTTTCCAATAAAATACAAAAAAGGTCTGGGAATGTGACCCAGTGGTCAAGTGCCCCTGAGTTCAATCCCCGGTACAAATATATATATGTATATATGAACATTATTATATTTTATTTTGTTTAGGAAACTGACTATATCTTTTCTCATTTTTAAATAGCCTTAGATTACAAAATAAGACTGAAAGTGAAGGATAGGGTCATAATTGCTGAGTTCCCGAAGGCCATACTTAGAAATTATCACCAAATCCTATACATGATAGGGAGAAAATAAAAGGTCTTTTTTTTTTTTCATAAAATCTCATTAAAATGCAATATTTTAACAATTTTAATCCCACCATAGAAACTTTATTCTTCACAATCTATGAGAATGTGTCTTTTTCTTTAATTATATATTAAAATCAGACTTTAGTTCTGATGTGTGCTATGTGCTCAATGGATATAGAGGATGCAGTGTATTTTGAGCTTGCTTTTACTGAGTGGGTAATTGAGGGATGACTGTGAACACAGCTCACTGCCGCAAAGATGCACAGCATGGGCAGAGCATAGCTGCGGGTGAGGGTATCAGTCTCTAACTGAGGAACCACCAAGAAGCTTCTGTCTAGCCTTTGGATAAAGATTGTGCAGGTGAGAGTTAATGATTTTAGGGACTACCAAGTTGGCAATAGCAACATAAAGGACTAGCAAAGTGCCTGTGGCTTGCAAGTGGGAACAACAGCACTCAGTGATTCATTTCCTTTGTGGAGAGACAAAGACCAGGAGCGAAATGTTTTTAGTCTAGGTTGAACAAGATAACTTAAAAAAAAAATGAATTTAAGAGATAACAGGCTGGGTGGAAAAGGAACAGCTTGATGGGAAAAAGGCAATTGAATTTTACATTTTGAAAGTCTAGGGACTCTTCTCAGCTGTATCCACAGTTGGTAATATGACACTGGAGAGATTTCTTAGGATGTAGGAACTTTTTTCTTATCAGTAAGATTAAAAGATTACAAGATCTTAATTTTCTAGACTGCACTTCTAAGATTTTTGTCAGAATACTTGAGCTATAAAAGTGACAGAGTAAGGGGGAAGAAGCAAGGAGATGGTTTTCAGAATCAAGTTTCATTAGTCTGTTTTTCTTTTAAAAGTGAAGAAAATTACATATTAGTAAAGAAGAGAGCATAATATTTAGCACATGGCCCTGTGCAGTACATGAATAAAGAAAAGTATTGACACAACAAATCTGCACTTAATAAGGTTTTACCAAAATAAAAGTGATTATAGAAGCACAGTTTTATTTTATTAGTTTTTATTATTTTTTTGGTGGTGCTAGGGATCAAATCCAGGGCCTCATACTTGCTAAGCAATTGCTCTACCGATGAATTATCCCCACTACAGTTTTATACACACACACACACACACACACACACACACACACACACACACATATATACACACACACACACACATTAATATTCATTTAGATTGTATATGTAGAGATAGATATAAGTATGAAGTGACTATAAGGTCATTGTATATATGTGTAGTGATGCCTGTTTATTATATACTATATCTTTGTATATAAACAAATGATAAAAATAACAGTCTTAAGGAGAATCAAACTGCTCACATTCCTCAGAAAGGCAGCTAATGAAGCTGCTTGGATTGGATGAGACAAGGAACTTGATGGGAATGGCCAATCAACCCAAATAGATTGATAGGGACTGCATATTTCGGGCTCATATTTGAGGTTTTGAGGTTAAGAAGAGGGTGGACTGTGGAGTGTGACACTGTACTAGAAGCCACATCAGGGCAAATGATGAGAAGGTGACACAGAGGTCATGGAGGCTAGTGGATGACTTCTGAGTTCAGGGCTTTGCTCCAGACATAAATATGGTATCAGTGTACCTGAACATTTCTTAGAGCAATACTTACTCCATTATCCACTATGCATGTAGACTTTTATTATAGCTTATGTATGTAAACTATAAAGTGGAGATTTTAAAATTTCAAAGATTTTGACCATTCCATTATTATTATTATTCCCTATGTTGTTGGACCTAAAAGAGTCTAGTGGAGGACATTACTAATAAATAGACATTGAATAATGTGGAATTATATTCAACTATGATGATTTTAAAGGATAAGAGTGGAGTAATCTGAGAGGAAATCACAAAAATCAATTTAGATGTGGATTTCTAACACGTTAAGAAAAATCTCTCTGAAGGACTGATAAATTTAATCTGAGACCTGACAAGAGTGTTAAGAGTTAATGATGAGGCAGGAGGATCATGAGTTCAAAGCCAGCCTCAGCAATGGCGAGACGCTTAGCAACGCAGTCAGACCCTGTCTCTAATAAAATACAAAAAAGGGCTGGGGATGTGGCCCAGTGATCGAGTGCCCCTGAGTTCAATCCCAGGTACAAAAAAAAAAAAAAAAAGAGTTAATGAAAGGAAGACTCAAGAGTGTTCCTGGAAGTAGGAGTGAGAAAACCAGGAACTACCAAACAATCTCCTTTTATTTTTTTCCTTCTTCATTTGGTAGTGGAGGGATTCTAGGTGAAATAAGATACTGAGCCATCCTATCCCAACAAATAAAATGAAAATAAATCATAACACATCATAGTAAATGGTGTATATGATAGGATAGGTAAGTCTGTTTGTTCTTCCTGTTTTCACTTAATATGGACCAGAAGGATTATTAGCATGTTTTCAATCTGTGAGACACAGGAATGGGAGAGCATTGATTTTGATGTTACTAGAGAAATAGGAGGAAACTCTATCAATCCTGAAAGCACAAGATATTTGCATTACCTCCTAAAAACTCTAAAGATACTTAACTTAAAAGTTAACAAATAATAAGTATGTTTAATGGTGAAAGAGTATTAAACTTATTTTCTGCTTAAGTGCAAGATTTTGTCTGGTTCATCTTTTCTTCACTAGGAGACTTGCTTTATTTTCAACATTGCCCACCAATTATTATCAGTTCTGACACTCCATTCTGGTACCTAAATGCAGTTGTCCTGAGTTATCCAACAATCTCTCTTCTCAGTATGTATTCAAAATAAATGAAATATCTCAAAGAGCCATCTAGACCCCATGTTCATAGCAGCATTATTCACAATAGCCAAGATGTGGAAACAACCTAAGTCCATCAATTCATGATTAGATAAAGAATGCATACAATAGAATATTACCAGCTATAAAGAAAAAAGTAAATCCTGACATTTGTGATAACATGAATAAACCTAAGAGACATTATACTAAGTGAAATAATACAAACACAGAAGGACACATATTGAATGATGTCTCTGGAATTTGGAAATCTAATATCTAATTAATAGAAATAGGGAGTATAAAAGTTGGGACTGTTGATAGGGGTGGGAGATGGTGCTAGGAGAAAATAAGAATATGCTACTCAAATAACTAATTTTTACTTATATGATAAAAAAAAGTTCTGGGGGTCTAAGGTACAAGATGGTGATTATAATTAATAATAGTGTAAGAGGATTTATTTTATTCCACATGTTTTTGGCACCTTTGTTAAGAATCAAATGACTATCTATATGGGTTTGTTTCTGAGTCTTCTATTCTATTAATTGGTTTATGTCTCTATTTTTATGCCAGTATCATTCTGGTTTTGTTGCTATGGCTCTGTAGTACAATTTGAACTCTGGTATTGTGATGCCTCCAGCATTACTCTTTTTGCTTAGGATCACTGTGGCTATTCTGGGCCTCATATTCTTCCATATTAATTTTAAGATTGTTTTTCCAAGTTCTGTGAAGAATATCATTGGTATTATGATGGGGGTTGCATTCAATTTGTAGGCTACCTTTAGAAATAGGGCTGTTCTAACAATGTTAATTCTCCTATCTATGAACATAGAAGTTCTTTCCATCTAGTTTTTTCTTCAGTATATGAAACTAAATACTTTCCTCTTGCCATCTACAAAACTCAATTCAAAATGACTAGAGAACCTAAGAATTTTATACTGTAAAACTAACAACTTGCAACTATTAGGAAAAAAAGGTGGGGGGAGTACTTCAACATATAGATATAGGCAATGACTTTCTAAAGAGGATTCTTACAGTAGGAAATAAGAGCAAGAACAAATTAATGACTGGCATCAAATTTAAAAGCTTCTGCACAGCAAAGAAAACAAATGACAGCGTGCCGAGACTACCAAAAGAATGGGAGAAAAATCTTTGCCAGCTACTCCTCTGATAGAGGATTAAATCCAGATTATATAAAGACCCAAGAAACTCAACAGTGAAAAAACAAATAACCCAATGACTAAATGGGTAACAGAATTGAACAAACACTTCTCAAAATAAAAATCACAGCCAACAATTATATGAAAAAATGTTCAATCTCCTTAGTCATCTGGGAAATGCAAATCAAAATTGCAGTGAAATTCCATCTCACTCAAGTCAGAATGGCAATCAACAATAATACAAATAAAAATCAATACTAGCAAGGATGAGGGGGAAAAGAAAGCTTATATACTATTGGTGAGAATGTAAACTAGTGCAGCAATTTTGGAAAACAGGAGAATTTTAAAAAACTAAAAATAGAACTGCTGTAGGCTCCAACTATATCATCCCTTGGTATTATTGAAGAGAATTAAAATCAGCATTCTTTCAGATACATGTATATCCATGTTATTACAACATAATTCATAATAGCCAAATTTTGGAACAAGCCTAGGCATCTATCAACAGATGAAAGAAAATGTATATATACACTACACAGTTTTACTCAGTCATAAAGAAGAACGAAATTACATCATTTGTAACAAAATTGATGAAAGTGGAGAGCATCATGTTAAGTGAAATAGGCTAGAGTCAGAAAGTCAAGTATCAAATCTTTTCTCTCATGTGTGGAAGCCAGTTGAAGAGAAGGAAGGAAAAAAATGTAGAGGGAAGGGAATTAGGGCAGAGGAAGGGGATTATGGGGAGGGAGGAAAAGAGGGTAAGGGGATATATTGTGGAAAGAAAGTGATAAAATAATTTTAATTACATGTACCAATATGCCACAATAAAACCCATCATTCTATATACTTAATATACATAAATAAAAATAAAATGCATATTTGAAAGAACAGTATATTTCTTACTTCAAGGTTGATGATAAAGAGACCCATGCACACATACACAAATGGTAACTATGGGTGGTGATGGTACCTTAATTAAATTGACTGTTGTCATTAGTATACAATGTGTATATTTATAAACCATCACACTGTATATCTTGGATATGTAAATTTTTTATTTGTCAAGTAAATATTGTAGATTTAAAAGTGTTTCAAATTTTAAAAAAGTAAACAGAACATATATATACATGAAGAGGAGGTGTTATTTAGACCAAAGTTGGACTAAACTGGACACACAGAATGTAAAGACCTGGTTCAGAATTATTCAAATGCATAATCAATCATGGCAGCTGGTGATTTGTGCATTAGCTGATATTGAGAATGGATGGTCTTTATGCAGATGAGGCTTGTGATTTTTCTCAGTCTTTTCTGGTAACTTTATCCCTGTAGTTCCTATCTCTTTTTTGACAGCTGAGATTTTTTTTTTAAATGGGGAATAAATAAATATTTTTTTCCAAAATGAAACACAGCAAAATATCAGAGGGAAACTTCATGGAGTAGGATTTTCTACGAGACATTTGAGATGAAACTTGAAAATTTAGAATACATTCAAGTGATGGTATTGGGGATTATGAATTTTATAGGTAAATCTAATGGCCTGAAGAAAAGATAAAGGAACAAATACCAAGACCTTTTGAAATGCTTATTTCTCCCCCATAGATAGGACAGAGTTATCAACTTAACTTGACAGTCATTCATATGAGAGTATTAATTGAAGTTAAAGTAATGAATAAATATACAATCAAAATACAGGGAAGAAAATAAAATGATAATACATAATGTAACTAAACCTCCCTGCAACCAATAAACCTGTTATATTTTTTTCCCACTTTCTTTCCTAAAGATTATTCCTCCACTTTCTTTCCTAAAGATTTCAAATCCTATAGTTTGTTTTTTGTCACTGTTGTTGTTATTGACCTCTATGCAATGAAATGTGTATTCATGATACTGAGCTCGAACAAACTATCCTCATCCTGTTCAAATTGTTTTGATGTGGTATAAACTCCCAAGTCCACCATGCTCAATATAGTGAACAGTGCCATCAGCGCCAAACACTTCTACTGTCTGGCTATAATCACTATCACTTCTTCGCAGTTTCTAATGCCCATACTCCCAGGAAATCACTCTTTTACTATGGACTCCTTAAGCGTTAGTACATTTTTTTCATACATGAAATCATAAATGTGTACTTTTTAAATCTGGAATTACTAATTCCATGTAGTCATTTTCAGATCTATCTATCTTGTTGGTTTAACCATAGTTCTTACTACTTCATTGCTCAAAGGAATTTTATCTTGTAGATATACCAAAATGTCTTTATCCATCCATATTTTAATGATCACTTACATTATTTTTAGTTTATTATAAGAATGACTATGAAGACTATTATATAAGACCTTTTGTAGAAATCAGTTTTTATTTTTCTTGAAGAGACATTTAACTATAGAAGGGATTGTTGGATAAGCACATGCTTAGTTCTTTGTGATCACTCATTAACAGGGTATATGAATTCTAGTTATTCACCATCTTTAACACATGATATGCTTACTCTTTTTAATTTTAACCATTCTAAGATATGTAATGTATCTCATTATGATTTTAATTTACATGTCTCTGAAGATAAAATAGACTTCAAATACTTAAGTGTCATTCAGATACCTATTCTGCTGAAATTTTCTGTTAAAATCCTTTTCTCACTTTAATTTAGGAGATTTTTATTATGTGCTTTTGAGGTTTTTTTTTAAATTTTTTTTTTTATTTATTTACTTATTCATAATGCACAAGTATAGTATCTTTTTACATACAACTGCTTGTATACAAAGTATATAAGTACCATTCAGATCTTCAATCATGCATTTAGGATAATGATATCCATCTCATTCAACCACCAATTTTTTTCCAACCCCCCCCTTACTCCTTCCCTCCCCTCCCTTTCCGTTGACCATTCTAGTGTTCCTCTGATCCTATGTACCCCCTTCCAACAACTCTGTGAACCAGCCTCCTTATATCAGAGAAAACATTCGGTACTTGGATTTTTGAGATTGACTAATTTCACTTAGCATTATATTCTCCAACTTCATCCATTTACCTGCAAATGCCATTATTTTATTCTCTCTTATTGCTGAGTAAAATTCCATTTTGTATATATACCATATTTTCTTTATCCACTCATCTACTGAGGGGCATCTAGGTTGGTTCCATAACCTAGCTATTGTGAATTGTGCTGCTATAAACATTGAAGTGGCGGTGTCACTGTAATATGCTGTTTTTAAGTCTTTTGGGAATAGACCCAGGAGTGGGATGGCTGGGTCATAGGGTGGTTCCATTCCCATTTTCCCAAGAAATCTCCATACTGCTTTCCATAGCGGTTGCACCATTTTGCAGTCCCACCAGCAATGTATGAGTGTGCCTTTTTCCCCACATCCTCTCCAACATTTATTGTTGTTTGTGTTCTTGATAGCTGCCATTCTGACTGGAGTGAAATGAAATCTTAGAGTAGTTTTGATTTGCATTTCTCTAATTGCCAGTGATGTTGAGCATTTTTTCATGTATTTGTTGATTAATCATGTATCTTCTTCTGAGAAGTGTCTTTTCAATTCCTTAGCCCATTTATTGATTGGGTTATTTGCTTTTTTTGGTGTTAAGTTTTTTTAGTTCTATATACATTCTAGAAATTAGTGCTCTATCTGATGTGCATGTATTAAATATTTGTTCCCAATTAGTTGGCTCTCTATTCACCTTTTGAGGGTTTTTATATGTGGTAGAATCATCCCTTTTTTCAGATCCCTGATTTTTAAATATTTTCTCTTAGTTTGTAGTTTATCTCTATGTTATATTTCATAAAGTAAGACTTTTCCATTTTAATTGAGGTTAATACAACGATTTTTTTGTATGAACTTTGCTTTTGGTATTGTGTCTAAAAATCTTGTTGCCTAATTGAAAGTTCATATTCATATATTTTCCTCTAAAAATGTGTAATTTTAAGAAACTTTATGTTAATGGATCAATAAGAATCATATATTGCATGAACTATGGGTTGAAATTAGTTATTTGCATTTAGACATAGAACTATTGTAGTGCAATTTGTTAAAATATAACCTACCAATTATATATTTCTTGCATTTTAAAAGTGTAGGACAAGCCTGGGGTGGTTGTGCGTGCCTGTAATCCCAGGATCTACAGAGGCTGAGGCAGGATTTCAAGTTTGATATTAGATTAGCTGCAAAAAAAAAAGATACTCTAAAGACTCCCTCCCCAGTGCTGTCCTAGTCATTCTTGCTCTCCCCAATAGATAGCATTGTTTATTTTAAATTAAACTCTTTGGGGATTTTATAATTGTTCTTCTCTTTTGAACTTCCTCAGAGTTCCAATCTGTAGTAGACAGTATAGTTGGTATTGTTGGCATAGTTGGATTCATGCAAGGTGCAAGGATGTGAGGATCATTTGACATATGCCAATCAATAAAGGTGGCATGCCACAACAATAGAAGGAAAAGGCATTTGATAAAATTCAATATTTGTTTGTGATTCACAATAGCTATACTATGGAACCAACCTAGGTGTCCCTCAATAGAGGAATGGATAAAGAAAATGTGGTATATATACTTTATGGAATATCACTCAGCTATAAAGAAGAATGAAATTATGGTATTTGCCAGTAAATGGTTGGAGTTGGAGATTATCATGCTAAGTGAAATAAGCCAATTCCACAAAACCAAAGGCTGAATGTCTTATCTAATATGCAGATGCTAATTCACAATAAGGCGATGGGGCACTAGGGGAACATAGCCTTACCTTAGATTAGGTAGATCGAAGTGAAGGGAGGGGAGAGTGGGGATGTGGGGATGGGAAAGATAGTGGAATGAAACAGGCATTATTACTGTATGTATATATGTGACTACATGACCAATATGATTCTGCAACCAATATGATTCTTACTTTGAAAAATGAGAAATTATATCCCATCTATGTATGATATATCACAGTGCATAAATGCATTCTACTGTCATGTGTAACTAATTAAAACAAATAAAATTTTTTTTGAAAATCCTAAAAAAATTCAGCATGGATGAAATATATCTCAACATAACAAAGACTATACATAACAAGGCAGTAGCAAAGAGCTTCTTGAGAGGGGATAAGTTGGACACCTTGCTACTTAATCACAACCTGGTAGAAATATACATGGACAGCCAGATGCCTAACTTGATGGGCTGGTGTCGCTGCCTGAAGCGGAAGTCGCTTGGAGCAGCGAACGCCACAGGAAAATTCGGAGGCAGGATGAAAATGAAAAAAGGTCTTTTATTCTTCTCCTCTCTCCAGCTCCAGCAATCACTCCAAATGCTCTAACTCCAACCACCACCTTCTTCTTCCCCACACACACTAACGAACCTCACCCAGTTATATACATATAGCTTTAACAAGGACACGTGCTTACAGCTCGAGCTTACAGGTGCGTCACGCAGTGTTCACGGGCATACAAAGATTCTTTGAATAATGTATCAACATCAGGTGGAAACTAGAACATCTTTTATGGCTCTCAGCTAACCGCAATCTTTAGCTATCTCCTTGATTATAGGCTCCTTCATTTCCCCCTTTTAGTTTTAAAAGAGGGGATGTTCTAGGACGTCCATGTGCAACCGACATTCTTACCCGTCATGGGAGTCTAGGCTGTCCTGACTCCTGGCTTAGGTTGACATGCCGGCCACATTAGACTGTCCCGTGCGACTGTGCCGTGTCTTAGGTTGTCCCCCTCTGGGGATCTTACCCGTCATAGGCTAACCAGCCATCCAATAGAGCCCTTCAGGATCGACTGTGTGTTGACTAACAGCCGTCCAATTTTTAGGAGATGCTGCGGCTTTAAGGCGGCAAGCCTACTGCTGACGAGCCAAGTTTCCATAGCGTATCAAGTTCTTTAAGCCAATCAGCTGCCCTTAGTTTCATCAAGTAACGCACTGAGTTCTCTTAGACAAATACCCGCAAGGCATTGTCCCGCAATGTCCCAAAATAATGGAAAATCAAAATGTCCATAAGTTATAACACATAGATTCAGGAGGCCCCATGCATGCAGAGCAGAGGCCACACTGCTGGTGAGGTTGTTGATGCTTGAGCAGCAGGGATGCTTGCAGCGACCGCGGTCCCTGCAGTTGTAGCAGCAGCCGTCTTTTTTATGTCCAGACATTTCCACCGGCAAATCTTCAGGGCCCGCTACCTAAAAACTCAAGCATCCATTATTAAGGGAAAGGCAGTGCTATTCCAGCACTGAGATCAAAAGGTGAGCTGTCAAACTAAAAAAAAAGAACTATTAGAGTAGAAAATAAAAGTTGATCTCTGCTCACACACATTGCTGCTCAAGCTCCCACAAACATAAGCTGGCAAAATATCACATTCAGAAATAATCAAAGAGAAACTGAGGGTGTTTACTGCATTAAAGATAAAGAAAAGCTAAAGGCATTTTGGAAAAATAATTTGTTAGCTGGAATCCTCGAGTCTCTATATACACAGCAATCCTATACCTGTTGAAATAATTCAAATTAATCAGCTACTAAACAAATGAAGTCAATAACAAATAAATGATCCTCTGTCGGAACACCAAAATATCAGGTTATACAACATTAAACATATTCACAGCTGAAGAGAAGTCCCGGAGACAACTATAAATCAAAATTGATTATCATTATAATTGATTATCTAAAAATATTCTGAACTTATATAAATATCTATTTATCTATCTATCTATTGATTATCAAATTAGAATATTCTAAGCTTAAATGAATTAACGTTATTTGTTATTTGGATCTATATCTATCTACCTTTTTTTTTTTTTTTTTTTAAGCGCTTAATTATTTGTGACGTCACACTAGACAGACGCACATATAAACATATTTGTGACATCACATTAACATGAAATTTAGACAAATGCACAGACATAAAGACATATATAAAAGAGAAAAAAAAAATTACAATTGTGTATACACTGAAGAGAGATCTTCTTGTCCCGGCCGGGAAGAATGAAATTTAAGTTGTAAATTTAATGGAGAACTCTTTTAAGGGAATCACTCCATACCTTCATTTTGGTCCTCTTGACCTTGCACTTGTTTATTCAATCTAGACTCCTCAATAACTTCGTCTTGATCCCTTTGACTTTGTACCTGCTTTATCAATCTAGATGGTATCCATATTGGAGAGGATTCGTGCTTTGGAAAAACACAAACAGATCCTCTCCCCCAAATTAATACTGGGTCTGGACCCTTCCATGTACCTGAGAGAACATCCTTCCAGTAAACCAAAGGTTTATGTTGTTGGTGTGGGTTCCAGTGTCTATCTCCAGCCGAATGTCCATTAGAATCTAAAGTTAAGAAATTTAGGGTAAACAGGGCAACTGCCAATCTGTCCTTAGGATTTTTCCAGTTTCCATCTTTTTGCTTTAGTAACATATTTTTAAGTGTCCGATTTGCTCTTTCAATTATTCCTTGTCCCTGAGGATTATAAGCGATACCTGTTTTGTGGATAATATTGAACTTTGTACAAAATTGTTTGAAGGATGTGGATGTATATGCAGGGCCATTATCTGTTTTAAGCATTTTGGGGATGCCCAATGCAGCAAAAGCTTGCAGACAATGAGATATAGTATCTTTAACTTTTTCTCCGGAATGTAAAGAAGCAAAAATCATGCCTGAGCATGTATCTATGGTGACATGAATAAATCGTAATTTTCCAAAACTTGGCTCATGTGTGACATCCATCTGCCACAAATGATTGGGCATCAAACCTCGTGGGTTAACCCCATAATGTGGATTGGGCAAGAGTGTTACACAAGATGGACATTCTTTTACAATTCTACGAGCTTGTTCTTTTGTGATTTTAAATTTTTGTCTTAAGGTAGTGCTGTTAACGTGGAACTGGGAATGAAATAAAGTAGCTTGTTGTACTGTAGTAAATATAAATATTGTTTTAGTGAGGGCGTCAGCTTTTTGATTACCTTCATGGAGAGGACCAGGCAGATTAGTGTGAGCTCTTATGTGACCTATAAATAAAGGTTCTTTTCGTTGCCATAGGAGATTTTGGATTTGAGAAAACAATTTAAAAGCTGGAGTATGTGGTGCTATTGGACCTGCTAGCTCCAATTTTGGGACAGCATGTACAATATAATGGCTGTCTGAAAAAATATTCATAGGCTGTTCTTTAAAATTTTCCAGAGCTATTATTATAGCTTCGAGTTCCACTAATTGAGCTGATTTTTGATTAGTGATATGAATCATTTTTTCATTTTGAGTGACTACTGCAGCAGTACCGTTAGAGGATCCATCTGTAAATACATTAAATGCTTTAGGAATGGGTTGATTTTTTATTACCTGTGGGAATATGATAGGATGATTGATACAAAAGGACAGTATAGGAGATTTAGGAATATGATTGTCAAAATTTGCAGAAGTAGAGCATCTAGCTATAGCCCAATCATTATCATTGAAGCACAAATATTCAACCTGTGACGATGAATAAGGAGTAATAATAGTAGCGGGATGATGAATTCCAAATATTTTAGTAGAGGTTTTAAGTCCTTGAAGAATAAGTTTAGCTACCATGGAGGTATAAGACTCAATTGTACTTTTAGGAGAGACAGGCAAATGTATCCATAATATAGGTCCCTGTTGCCAAAATACTCCTGTTGGAGTACCTTTTTTGCATCTGGGGCATCGGCCTGGAGCACGGTAAAATTTGACTTTATTACCTGGGGGATATTGCTTAGTATATTGTGAAGGAATAATTTGGGAGGGGGAAAATTCGGAGTGATACATCCTCGAATGAAAATGAAAAAAAGGTCTTTTTTCTTCTCCATGGCCTTATTGCATCCAGGCTTTTATTAGCGTTCTCGTATGCTAATTGGATAACTAGGGGCATAGCTTGCTCCAAAAAACTCTAGATGTTGTTTTTAAGAGCCTATCTACAAAATCACCGTAAGGTTCGTTAGGCCCTTTTGATAGGCTGCCTTGCAGATCCCCTGTGCCTGAGATTGTCTTCCAGGCTTTCACAGCTGCAGTGTGTACCTGGGCATACACACCTGGATCGTATTGTAGCTGATTTTGTAGTTCGGCGAACTCACCCTCCCCTGTGAGTATATCTATATTGCGTTGAGGGAAACCTGCTGCAGCATTTCTCTTTGCTATTTCTGAACAAAGTTCCTGCTCCGAATCGCTTTTTGATTCACTACTAGCTTCATAATCCCCAGTAGAGGAGACTGTACACTAACGAACGAGTTTCTAAGGACAGTACATACTCCTCAGCTAATCACCCAGTTCTATCAGAGGATATGCTTTAACAAGGACACGTGCTTACAGCTCGAGCTTACAGGTGCGTCACGCAGTGTTCACGGGCATACAAAGATTCTTTGAATAATGTATCAACATCAGGTGGAAACTAGAACATCTTTTATGGCTCTCAGCTAACCGCAATCTTTAGCTATCTCCTTGATTATAGGCTCCTTCAGGCTGGTTTCAGTTGTGAGTTGTGTAAAAATTCCCAGGGAAGAGAATTACCCAAGTACATCTTTCTATAAAAGAGGAAATATTCCTGAGTCTACTGAATTTTGAGAATGCAAGCTATGTTGGATTGGTTATGTGGTGATGTTAAAGTGTCTCCTGATTGTTTACCTTTAGCTGAAGTCATGATCTGTGCCAGAATGAATGAAATTCTGCCTTTTTGAACGTCTAATTTTACATTGTGACTGGAAAATAAGATGATATAAGAGAAGTTATCACAGATCTACACACTCAGAACCACCTTCGTGACAGATAGAAGATGTGTGGGTTACTCAGAAAAAAAAAATGTGAACAATTATAAAAAAATAAGGCAGGATGGTTAAACCAAAAATGTGTAAATATTTAGATGATTAGTTAAAAGTGGTATAAAAATAGTACAGATCACTGAAGTGGTAACTGAAGTGATTATGGGTTACTATGTTAGATTTGGTGGTTAAACTGCTCCTGGATGAGAGAAGGTACTACCAGATTTGCTCATTTACCCTCGGCGTGATGATTTGAAACATCCAATAATGACCCAAACATGCAGTGTGCAGCACTTTCAGAGCCAGTGCTGATCAAAATGGTATGAAATGAAAAAGCAGATTATGAATCAGATTAAATGGGTTTCCAAATGCAGTCTGGGGTCTTTTTCATTGTCATGGGCAGAGCATCCTGAGAAAAGTGAAGAAACATTTTCGGGACTATCAGCTATGAGCATTTAACACACACTGATATCTAACACTTCAAATACACATGTGTGGGGAAGCATGATAAATACACAAGATGTGGTGGTGCTCTAGTGGAAGGTTCAGAGGTCAGAGTGTGGCTAGAGTGTGAAGTGATACAGGAATATCATGATTAAAATGTTATCCATAAATTTATGTAACACTGGAATGGATGTGATGTCTCTCTGGGAAACTTTTATCTTTTTATCTGTTGCGAAGTTATAAGGGGTTGGGGTCTTTAGCTCCCCTGTACCCGGGATGGACCTCTTTTGTCCAGCAAAAGAGGCCAGAGAGGCCTACCCCAACGAAGAGTCTAGATTGGGAAAGCAAAGGCTGCCAATATTCCCTCCCCCGCGCCTTTAGAAGGCCCAGGAACATACTGGGGAGTCCAGTCAGTCAATGCTGGAACTCGTTTATTGAAGGGGTGCACAATGCTTTATACTGGACATCAGCCAATCAGTAGGGTGGTTTCAGTTCTCACAGCCATGCCCCCTGCTTAGCCTAGGTCTGGTAACAGGTCTTGGTAATGTGGCAAGCAGCCAGAAAGCCAGAGCTTTCCATCCCCTTGGCAGACAGCGTCCGGAAGGTCCCGACATTAATCCAAATAAACAGGCAAAGAGAAAGGAGAATCCCATACAGATGTGTTCATCTTATTGCTTTTTATCTAGACACAGTTGACACACAACAGGCTTACAATAAATAGCAGATGTTTAATTATACAAATTGCTAAGTCTTGAATTATGTAAAAATACATTTGATCAACAGTGAATGAATTTCATAATTAAAATATTTCCTCATGCCGACTTTCCATATTTAAATTCATAATTTAAATATTTCCTCATGACCACATTCCAGATGCCCTTCCATTCTATCCTCAGGAAAGCACTGGTCTGATTTTTATCGCTATTAATTTCTCTGCAGATTTATTATTGTAAATGCATGAAATCATTCAGTATAGACTTTCTTCTTCTTCTTCTTCATATATATTCTTTTTTTTTTTTTTTTTGAAAGGGAGATTGTCTGGCTCTTTTTACCCAGCAAAATTCTCTTTAAGGTTGACTAATATGTGTCATTTATCCAGTGTTTTCTTGTAATGATGAATGCTACTCCACGGTGTGGATGTATACTATACCTGTTTCACCATTCCTCTGTTGATAGACATGTAGGTGGTTTCCAGTATAGGACTATTAGAGAAGAGCCAGTTATAAAGATTGGTTTAGCATCTTTGTGTGGGTATGTATTGTCATTTATTTTGGATTAATACCCAAGGTCGAAGGGCTAACAGAAGCTTTTGTCAGAGTATGAACAAATGGCCAAAATATTTTCATACTCGGTTATAAAATTTTGTATTTCTACCTGGGTGTATAAGGATTCCTTTTGTTCCAAACCCTCACCCACATGTGCTATCTTCATTTTTGTTAAATTGAATTCTAATATGTGTAAATAATTCCCATTGTGGAGAAAATCTTTGCCACCTGCACCTCAGAGCATTAATCTCCAGGATATATAAAGAACTCAGAAATTAACATCAATAAACCAAATAACCCAATCAATAAATGAGCAAAGGAACTGAACAGACAGTTCACAGAAGAATAAATATGAATGGGCAACTAATATATGAAAAAAAAATGTTCAGCTTCTCTAGCAATTAGAGAAATGCAAATAGAAACCATATAGAGATTCTCTCACCACAGTCAGAATGGCAATTGTCAAGAGTATAAGTAAGAATAAATGTTGGTGAGGATGTAGGAAAAATGTACACTCATAAGTTGCTAGTGGAACTGCAAATTGGTGCAACCACTCAGGAAAGCAATATGGAGATTCCTTAGAAAACTTGGAATAAAACCACCATTTGACCCAGTTATCCCACTCCTTGGTATATACACAAAGGACTTAAAATCAGCATACTACAGTGACACAGCCACATTAATGTTTATAGCAGCTCAATTCACAACAGCTAAGCTATGGAACCAAAGTAGGTGTCCTTTAACAGATAAATAGATAAATAAAATGTGGTACATATATACAATGGAATATTACCCAATGATGAGGAAAAATGAAATTATGTCATTTTCTGGTATAAATAGATGGAACTGGAAACTATCATGTTAACTGATATAAGCCAATCCCCAAAAACAAAGGCTGAATGTTCTAGATGCTAACACACAATAAGGGGGGGGGGTGGGAATAGAAGTTCATTGATTAGACAAGAGATAATGAAAAGAAGAGGAGTTGGAATAGGAAAGATAGTAGAATGAATTGTACATAAACTTTCCTATGTTCATACATGAATACATGACCAATGTAATTCCACATCATATTCAACCACGGGAATGGGATCCTAATTCCCATTCCATCCTAATGGAATGTTATATTTCATGAATGTATAATATATCAAAATAAACTCTACTGTCATGTGTATCTAAACAGAATAAATTAAAAAGTTTAAAAAAATATTGTGTTTTTAACTTGAATTTCCTTAAATCCTCATAGCTTTTAGCAACTGTTCTTTTATTTATTTCTCATCTACATATTTCCTAGTAACATCTCAGTCTAAATCATATTTATTGGGTTGTTTGTATTATTACCCATTTGAGAGATTTCTTTATCTGATATAGACTAAAATTTTTATCTTTATTCATGACTTGTCTTTTTAGTCTCTCAAAAAATGTATTTTCAAGAGCATAGGTTTTGAATTTTTAAATAAAGTAGTTGATTGGCTTAATATAGTAATTTCCATGTGGCCTATTTCAAGTGTTTTTAACATTTCTGGTGAGACAAATTTAATTAATTAAATTTAATTAAAGGTTTAATAATAGACACTTAAAGGAGTGCGTAACTTACCTGTGTTCATTTAATGATGTCATAACAGAGAATATGGATTTACTCGCTTCATCATGCATAACATTGACACCTTGGTCATGAGTCCCCCTAGAATATTTTAGAGTATGCAGTTATAATGAATTCTACTGGACAATGGCTCAATGAAAGATGGCCTCATTTTATTTTTCTCCCTGATACATACTTAGGAGAAAGGCAGGTTTGAGAGCAACATGCTGACTTGAGGAGTACATTCTGTCTTCTGCAACATGTCTGTTTGTAGAGTTATTTAGATAGAGAACATTTCTCAATAGAGTGTGTTTCTTCAAGTTATTTCATATCTTTCATCTTGTTTTTCCTTGTCCTGTGTTACCTATACCCCAGTCATGTGAAGGCATGATAATGCTCAGCTTGTCACCTTTTATTAACTAGAAAGAAAAATAAAATAATCATTTTATATTAAATGACAACTTACTGCACCAACACAAAACATAATTCAGAAGTAACGTTATGAAAAGATGAGCACTTATCATCAACATACTACCTCTTACATGCTGAATGCAACATGTACTATATTGCATTTTTTCACCATGTAACGGGCACTATATTGCATTGATTACATCACATTCTGTACCTATGGATATTCCCCAGCACATAAGCCTAACTCAATAATGGATGTTAAAGACCCAGAATTCATTATCTTTTGTTCAATTGACCCAGACTCAACCTCCCATCTGTTACTTTTTGCTTAGGCAATACATTTCATGACTCAAACATGTTACTTTAGGTAAGAAACACTCAGTACACCAAGATTTTAATGAATGTGACATTTAGGACAAATAGTTAACATGTGTTTCGTCTCTCACAATGTTCAGAATGTTAACATCGGTATTGTATCTCACAGAAAGAAAACTAGTTTTTCATTCAGCAATCCATAAAAATAAATCTCATTTCCTTTCATTTTTTTCATCATCCTTTATCCAAAGCCAATTTTATCCACTGTGGGTTTCCCTTTTCTGACTATGTGACATTAGTCATTGATCTAAAATAAATTGATGCATCACATACAATGAAATGAGTTGCAATGTCCAGTTTTGACACCTGACTGGTTTCTGTATTCTTACTGATCTATATCCTTACAAACCCAAACAAGAATTAACAAATCCCTCACAGACTGGAGAACGGTTTGCCAGAGGCTCAGATGAATCCCAACTACCTATAAAACTGCTCATATAATGATTTCTAAATCATGGTGTAGAATGTTTGGGAATCTTAATACCTATGCTTATTTGTGTTACCCGGATAGCAAAATATGCTTCTATTATCACTGAAGCAGTGAATGTTCAACCCACTGCAGGTGACTCCTTGAGAGCTGGCGGACCAAGCACGTGGGAGAGAACCCATGAGCCACAGGAGGTTAACCATAAAATCTTGAATCTCCAAGTCCAGATACTACATGCTGCCTGCCCCCTCTCCTTCCTAGATAGGGAAGAAAACTTTGCTCCCCAATGTTTTGTAATCCTTTGGAATGGGAATAGCCAACTCAATAACTCAAAAATTCATTCTGACTTGAAATATAAACTAATTTTTAAGGAAAACCTCTAATTTCTCTAGTGATCTCCCTGGCTAGCTCCAGTCAGTCAAATTTTAACTTTTGAGACTTATCCTAAGTTCCGGTTTATTTTTCTCAGAAAGCCCTAACTGTACATATTCACCTCTTGACAATGATAAATCTAGATTAAAACTACACATAATTATGAAAACTTTGGGGCCTCTATCAAGAAAATTAACTCAAAATTAATACCAATATATTTTCCCAAACCTGACAAGAGGTAGCCCACTTGTTATATTTGTGCCAATAGTACAAGTAACATGTGTTACTCTGAGTCTTTCCTATATAACTCCAAAAAGTCAAACAGTTTTTTAATGAAAATGAAATACAACACGCTGCTTTCATCTATCTAATTGTCACTAACACGGGATAAGATGAAAATATCGCATTTCAAATAATTGTACATCATGCTATGTTTCCTCCGAGGCTGAATCTACATGCAACAGTTTGGGAATTTTGCCAGAGGCTCAGATGAATCCCAACTACCTATAAAACTGCTCATATAATGATTTCTAAATCATGGTGTAGAATGTTTGGGAATCTTAATACCTATGCTTATTTGTGTTACCCGGATAGCAAAATATGCTTCTATTATCACTGAAGCAGTGAATGTTCAACCCACTGCAGGTGACTCCTTGAGAGCTGGCGGACCAAGCACGTGGGAGAGAACCCATGAGCCACAGGAGGTTAACCATAAAATCTTGAATCTCCAAGTCCAGATACTACATGCTGCCTGCCCCCTCTCCTTCCTAGATAGGGAAGAAAACTTTGCTCCCCAATGTTTTGTAATCCTTTGGAATGGGAATAGCCAACTCAATAACTCAAAAATTCATTCTGACTTGAAATATAAACTAATTTTTAAGGAAAACCTCTAATTTCTCTAGTGATCTCCCTGGCTAGCTCCAGTCAGTCAAATTTTAACTTTTGAGACTTATCCTAAGTTCCGGTTTATTTTTCTCAGAAAGCCCTAACTGTACATATTCACCTCTTGACAATGATAAATCTAGATTAAAACTACACATAATTATGAAAACTTTGGGGCCTCTATCAAGAAAATTAACTCAAAATTAATACCAATATATTTTCCCAAACCTGACAAGAGGTAGCCCACTTGTTATATTTTTTGCCAATAGTACAAGTAACATGTGTTACTCTGAGTCTTTCCTATATAACTCCAAAAAGTCAAACAGTTTTTTAATGAAAATGAAATACAACACGCTGCTTTCATCTATCTAATTGTCACTAACACGGGATAAGATGAAAATATCGCATTTCAAATAATTGTACATCATGCTATGTTTCCTCCGAGGCTGAATCTACATGCAACAGTTTGGGAAACAGCAAAAGCTTTAATAAGAGAAAGTCAATGAACCTCATGTACCTTTTATAAAACATGACATAAGGCAATATAATTAAAACTAAACTTATTTCCTGTAGCGAAATTAACTTACAGAAATGAAGGTGTTTATTTATTAAATGGGATCTCTGGAGCTCTCGCCTTATTCTTTCCCCTCCTGGGAAGGTTTTGATTGTTCGCCTCCTTTCTTTTGCCTGCTTGCTGTGTAATTTAAAACTGATGCCTTCTTCTGGGAAACAAAATTTGATCGAAGAACAGCCTGCACCACCAACTAAACAAATTACCAGTGTTTTACTCACTTTTCTTCCTGAAATTTTTTTTTAATTTCTTTATTTTTTTTTTTTTTAGGATCAGAAGAATTGCGGGCAGCAGTTTACAAGTGCTGATGCAGTGTTCAGATTTAATTTGCAAAACACAGGGAGGACATATTGGTCCCTTTACTGACGTATAGCTGCTTGAGGAGAGTAAGCATAGAAGCAAACAGGTTATTATTCTCTTTTTTTCCCCATGGTCTGAAGTCTGTCTTTCTCTGACAAACATTCAGCTTCTAGGGAACTGGATTTTGAAGATACTGATCAAATTACAGATGCAAAATAATGTTAAAAGAAGTGATTTTAAAGCTGTTTTTTATACAAGCACAAACTAAAAGACATTTTAATAACGCAATAAGTTCAAATAGTATCAGGTATGCAAACATCATTCATTAATTAACTAAATGAAAATCTACATTTACTGAATACAACTTCTTTTCCAGGTTCTATGAAAATAACTGCTAATACAGATATAAATATGAATAAATGCCACTTTTGCCAGAGGCAGTTTATGTAACATTCTATTTACTTAGGCTGAAGAAGATATACATGTAAGTATATTTAACCAACATGCCCCCAGATAGCACTATGCTCAGATTCATTATTCATACTTCATTACTACATGACAGTCAGAAACCTTTTTTGGACTATAAGCATATTTAGCCAGTAAATCATGAGCATTGAGAAATTATTTAGCACTTAAATTCACATTAGTTTTTAGAAGAATGATGCTCTAGACCACGGCGAATTATCAAGGAAAATCCAACTTTTTTGCATAGGTTACTGATACCTTATTTTCTTTGTAATTGGCAAATAGTTTCTGAATTAAAAAAAAATAGTATCAACACTTTAAGATACTATTATTTAAAAAAGAAAGCATTATTACCACTGTTCATTAATTTTTCTTTCAAATTTGGAGACAACTTATAAATCCCAAAAAAATGTTGAAGATGAAAGAGGACTTAGACACCTGAAAATACTTGCATGATTAAAGTATTTCCATGGGGCCTTAAGGAGAGTGGGTGGCAGAGTCCAGGCTGCAATACAGACCTCCTGACAATGAAGCTGGTGTTCCTGCCATAGAGCCACATATATCAATTATTTCATTCATTTATCTATTGAATTGAAAATATGCATTGACTACCTGTGCCTGACATTATGTTAGGTGATAAAGAGAGAAAAGCAAAAATACCATGAAAAATTGACAAGATAGCCACCCCCAACTAGAGAATTCACAAATAAAATAATGTCAAATTGAAAAAAAAAATAGTATAAAGGGATCAGAATGATAGGATAGAGACTAACAGGGTTCTAGAAGCATGTGTACTTACTGGAAACTCTTAAATGCAATAACCAAAGTAGATTTCTCTACGGTTGTGACATTCAAATTGGGTAGATAAGATAGAAATAAATATATGAACAGAAGCTAGTAATGTATTCTAATGTGGGGAAGCCTATAAGATATAACTTTATTCTCTAGAGACTGAATGAAATCCAGTGAGAGTTGGACAGCAATATTTGAGAATGAATATCATCATATATACATGTATATAAAGAAATTTGAATTTTTTTTGCCAAGTGTAATAAAAATGGCTAAACGATTTTTTTTGGAGGGGGGAAGGCATGGAAATTGAACCCAGGGGTGCTTAGCCAGTGCACATAACCAGCCCTTTTTATTTTTGAGACAGGGTTTCACTAAGTTGCATAGGACCTTGCTAAGTTACTCAGACTGGCTTTGAACTTACCATCCTCCTGTCTCAGCCTCCTGAGCCATTGGGATTAGAGCTACTGTGCTCAGCAGGTAAATGATTTTTAGCACAAAAGTGACATTATATATTCCATTATCATTCCACCTTGTAGGGAATATAAATGTAGATAAATTTTAAGAAATTATTGCACTTATCCAAGAAGGCAGTCAGTGTTATGGTTTAGATATGAGGTGTCCCCCATAAGACCCTGTTAATGTAAGAATATTCATAGGTAAAATGACTAGATTCTGAGAGCTATGAACTAACTAGTATATTAATTCACTTGATGAATTAATAATTTGAATGGATTACGGTGGTCACTGTTAGAAGGTGAGACACGGCTGCAGGATGTGGGTGACAGGTCGATTATGTATTTTGTCCCTGGGCCCTCCCATCCCTCTCTGCTACCTGACTCTCATGAGTTGAGCTGCTGTCTTCCTCCAAGTCCTTCAGCATGATGCTATGCCTCACCTCAAGCCCAGCACAATGATGTCAGCTGACCATGAACTGAACCTTTGACACCGTGAGGTCAAAATTATCTTTTGCTCCTGTAAGTGGTTCTGGTCAGGTATTTTGATCACAGCCACTAAAAACTCACTAACAAAGTCAGTAAGAAGAATAGGATGTTGATACTGGAGATGTAGAACAGCAGGAAGACTGGAAAAATATGGGACATAGCATCAATAGGGCATATTAGCGCTACTTGCTATAAGCAAATTAGTTACACAAAAATCCAGATAATCAAAACCAAGAAATTGGAAGGTAACCAGTAGCTTTATGAAATTATTTTCCCCTATGGAGAAATTGGCTATGGTGTTTCCTTAAATATCCAACTGTGTTACTGCATTAAAATGGAATTTGTTTTAAAATGAAACAACGGAAAACAAATACATAAGCTGAAATTCAAATTCAAAAAATGTGGTGGTGCTCTTCCTTATCAATTGTACTCCCTTGGTGTCAACATTTTATCAATATACTCCTTGCTCTCCTACTATGAGGTTTCATCCCCATGTACCTATTTTATTTGTTCACTAATTTTTATTATTTAGAAGTATTAAATCAGCTTCTTATGTCATGGCAATGCTTTGGCCTTAGAATAAGCATTGAAAATAATCAGTAGCAAATAGGATTTCTGGACTTTACTTCAAATTATTTAACTCTTAAATTCTCATCTCCCAAGGAAATATAACATCATTTTTCACATTTTTCAGAGTTCCTATGGGAGACATATTAAATGTCATCTCCAACATGCTTTTTGTAATTTTAACACATAATAAAAACAACATATTATTTTAATAGATAATTCTGCCCTTATTCAGAGGATCATTTTTAGTCTAATGTTCTCTGAAAGTTTCTACAGTATTCTTATGTTTAATGACTCCTCTTCTTACGAACTTATTAGTTGGAATGATTTTGCAAAGATCTTTAGATGTTTGGCCATGTTCCTGACACCCATTGTCTTTCTCAGGAGCAGGAGCTGCAGTTAAGCATGATTTTTTTTTTTTTTTTTTTTTTTTTTTTTTTTTTTTTGGTCTCACTCAGTAATTGGTAAGTGTCCAGCAATAGCTGTTAAACTAAGTCAACACATTTCCTCTCTGGTTTGTTTACATCAATATAATTACCTGAAAATCTAAAAGGGAAATTTGCTAAGCAAAGATTTTAAGTCTAGTTCAAATGATATTTTATAGACTCATCAAAAATTTAGAATGTCTGGTATTTTGAATGAAGGATTTTATTTTGCTGATGTAAACACAAAAATGGTAAAATTCAGGTCCACTTTGTTAAAAAAAGGAATTTATCCTTTTAAATTTATTAAATTTATTTGTCGTTTTAAATTTATCCTTTTAAATTTATTAAATTTATTTAATTTTTAAAAGGAATTTATCCTTTTAAATTAGGTTGTCATTTATCCACCTAATTTTGAAAGTTCTATTTCGATTTTTAAATCTTATTCTTTCCTCTCACAGTGAACTTCATTCCTGAGCCTTGAGAGCAGTGAGAAAAGCCAGTCTCCTCTTATCTCTGCTGATTCTTAAAATTTTCAGTCACAAACATTATCAATGATTTTTAAGGTTTTTGTGTTTTCCCTGTAGCAAAAATAAGAACCCAAAATACATTAATACCAACCCACCAGTGTTCATTTCAGAATTGCCATTGATGAATAGGAATATTAATGTTTTAGGATCATAATTCGTTAAAATGGAACCAATCTTGAATGAAGCGGAAGCTGCACAGGCTGAACATGGGAAGACTGGAGTTAGAGAAACCAGGTAAGGCATGAGATTCAAGTGTCTAATGTCAAAAAGAAATCAGAGATTTACCTGGTAGGAGACCTTTGGTTATTTTAGGGCATATGATTTATATTAATTAATGAGCTTTTAGGGTCATGGACTGAGGGATATAAAAGAGGTGAGGATGACATAAGACTTGAGTGAATTTTCTTCTGGAAAATTAATTGTAAGTGTGAAAATGGGAATAGGAAGTATGGAAAGGATATTGTTGGTTTATTGCAGAATAAAGACAATGGTGAATGCCATATTTCTAATACGTAAAACATCCAATTTATCATCATTTCATTCACCCTTGTTATCTCACATATCTTATCAATAAAATGCAGAAGTCACTATATTGAACTAAAAGTTTACTGTGGCTACTCATCCTATCCTTAAATACTGCTAAAATGGAAGCAGTATCTCTTTCTGTTGCCAGTATCATTCCATTTTTTCAGCATTTCCATCTATTCCTCTCACTTCATTGCATTATTTTTTTCTGTCACTTTCTCTGCCTGGATTTTATGTAACAGTATTTATACGTATTCTGATTGTTTCCTTCCCAAACAAAAACAAACACAAGCAAGCAAACAAAAATTTGAATTGAAATTCAAGGAATGAAGAATTTTACTATGCTGATGTGAACACAAAAAATAGTAAAATTCAGGTCCCTTTAGTCAAAAAATGAAAGTATGTGGTAATTTATGCACCTAATTTTGAAAGTTCTATTTCAGATTTCATACAAATTCCATGAAGTTGCTCTCCAGAACAATATACTTCTAATTTCTTTTCTGGAGAGCAACTTCAGGGAATAAAACTTTTTTTATTTATTTTATTTTTATTTTTATTATTTTTGTACTGGGCATTGAACACAGGGACACTTTACCACTGAGCTATATCCCCGGCCCCTTTTATTTTTTTTTTAATTTTGAGAGAGAGTTGCTAAGTTGCAGAGGCTAGCCTCTTCTGGCCCTCCTGCCTCAGCACCTGAAATTGCTGGGATTATAGGCATGTGCCACTGTACCTGGCTATTTCTAATTTCTTAAAGAGATTGCTGAACACAATAATTTTACATATGTGTTTTCTATTTATTTTTAAGTTTATACTGGTCTGGTTTATTTGCCTACTAAAACTACATTTTAGAGTCAATTCTGATTTTTTCGCTATCTTACTTTAATAGCACAAGATTTAAAAATAAATGTATATTCATTTCTTCTGAAATTCTCAAGGGACTGAGCATAAATTTCAAGTTTTTGGTTGCTGCTTCCTACTATTATGGTCGATTGACACTTTGTCAACTCACATTCTCCATTTCATTCCGGAAGCTCCATAGGACTGAGCCTATGGCTGCAGACCTTGATATTCTAGCCATTTCTCTCCCTTGGTTAGCCATTACTGCCAAGCTTTCACATGCAAGCTATGTAGACTGAAAAAGAATTTTCCCTTCCCTACAGCTCCTCAGGAGCTGTCAACTGCTTGTGTCTCACATACCTCATCTTCCATCCCTCTCAGTGACCCTTCTCACCACCCAGCTATCCCACAAGCTTCAGAGCAGTTTTCTTTCCTCTTTTCCTCAAAATGCAGACAGATCACAGTGCACACTGCTATTTTGCCTAAAAAGTATTCGTTAATTAATTAATTAATAATTTAATGAATTAACTAATTAATTTAATAATTAATAACTTTGATCCATTTCTGCTGATTTTCTCCATAACCTTCTGCAATATATCTATACCTTCTCCCTGGACTAGTATAAGAGTTAACACAAAAAACTATACAAATAGTCACTGACCTCCCTACACCCACGTTTTTTTTAAAATATTTTTATTTATTTGCTTTAGTTGTACACAATGCATTTTTTATTCAATGTATTTTATTTGTACGTGGTGCTGAGGATCGAACCCGGGTCGCCCACGTGCTAGGCGAGCGCTCTACCACTGAGCCACAATTCCAGCCCCCCTACACCCACCTTTTAAAGGTACAAATCAATGTTTCTTATGCATTTACTCAGTTCAGCAGCCATCTCCACAATAAATTTTAGAACATTTAATTATGTCACAAAGAAATCCCATAGAACAACCAGCAACTTCCTTTTCCATTCCAAATGTCTCAGTCCTGGTAAGTGCTCACTTAATTTCTATCTTTACAAATTTGCCTGTTCTTGCCATTTTTCTATAAATAAGATGATATAATATGTGGTCTTTTGTGCCTCTGTTCTTACATTGGCCATAAATTTTTCATGACTCACATATGTTGTAGCATGCGCTAGTATTATATTCCTTATAAACACAGAATAATATTCCACTTCATACACATGTATTATTTATACATTAGTCAATTGATTAACAGTTTATTATTTTCACTTTGGGAATATTATGAAAAATGCTGCAATAAAAACTCTAAGTTTTGTGTGATATATTTTTAGGTTCTCCTGATTTTATGCTCTTTAGAGGAATTTCTGGGTCATATGATAATACTCTGCATAACTTTTGAGGAACTGCCAAACACTTTTCCGAAACTGCTGCTACATTTACACATCTATCGATATTATATGTAGGCTCCAATTTTTCCATATCCTTTCCAACACTTGTTACTGTCTGTCATTTTTATTATAGATTGTCTAGTTCATATGAAGTGATATCTTATGGATTTGACTTACATTTTACTAATAAATAACTATAATTCACATCTTTCCATGTGTTTGCTAAGCAAATATTTTTATCTTTGAAGGAGTATCCATTCAAATAGGATGTCCATTTTTAATTGGGTTATTCATTCTTTTTCACTTTTGAGTTGTGGGAGTGTTCTTTACATATTCTAGATATGAGTCCTTTCTCAGATAGATTAATCACAGATATTTATGCCTGTTCTAAGTGTTGTCTTTTCATTTTTATGGTATTGCTTACACCACAAAGGATTTTAATTTTGTAAATTACACTTTGTCAAAGTTTTATTTGCTTGTCATTCTGGTGTTGTATTTACACAGTCTACCCTGCACGCCTATTTACTCCTGTGTTTATTTGTAAGAAATGTAACATTTTTTTCTCTTACATTTCTGTCTATGATCCATTGTGAATCAATTTTTGAGTACAGTATAGAGATAGGGTCCAACTTTATTCTTTCTTTCTTTTTTTTTTTTTTTTTTTTTTTTTTTTTTTTTTTTGGTTGGGGGATACCAGGGATTGAACTTAGGGGCACTCAGCCACTGAGACACATCCCCAGCCCTTTTTTGTATTTTATGTAGGGACAGAGTCTCAGTGAGTTGCTTAACAATTTACCATTGCTGAGACTGGTTTGAACTTGTGATCCTCCTGTTTCAGCATCCTAAGCTGCTGTAATTGATTACAGGTGTGTGCCGCTGTGCATAGCTCACTTTATTCATTTTTTTTAATATTTGTTTTTAGTTGTAGATGGGCACAATATCTTTATATATTTATTTTTATGTGCTGCTAAGGATCGAACCCAGTGCCTCACATGTACAAAGAAGGCACTCTACCACTGAGCTGCAGCCTCAGCCCCAATTTATTCTTTTATATGTGTATACCCATTTGATCCAGAACCCATTGTTGAAGAAATTATTCTTTCCCTCATTGAACTTCCCAGACACCATTATAAAAAATTAATTGACAATATACAGAAGTATTTCCTTCTACCAAATTGTTTTATTAATCTATGTTTATTCTTATGCCACTATGTCATTTTCTGTTGATTATAGATTTTGATAACATTTTGACACAAGAAAGTATAACGTTTTCTGATATCCCATTTTTCAAGTCCCATGACTTAGGCTTTTTTGAATTCAATGTGAATGTTAAGACAAATTAGTCAAAAATTTCAAACAAAGTTCTGTGTATATAGCTCAGTTGGCAGAGTGCTTGTCTCACGTGATAAGGCTTTGTGTTCAATCCCCAGCACCGAAAAAAAAAAAATCAAACAAAACATAAGCTGTGAGCTTTTTATACAGATTGTAATAAATCTGCAGAAATATTTGGACAGTATTCATACCTTAACCATATTAAATTTTTCTGATCCATGAACATAGGATGACTTACCATTTATTATTCTTCAATTTCTTTGAAAAGTGTTTCATAATTTTCAGTGTGCAAGTCTTACACTTCTTCTGTTAAATTTATTTTGATACTTTATTACTGTTAATGTTATTTTAAATATTGTTTTCTTAACTCTATTTTTAGACTTTATTTAGTAGTAGTGGAAATGTAATTTATTTTTGAATGTTGAACTTGTATCTTGAAGTTTTTCTGAACTCATCATTATAGTTTTGATAGTTTTTAAAAATGAATTTTTTGAAATTTTCTCATAAAAGATTATGAAATCTCCAAATATAAGTGGTTATATTTCTTGTCCAGTTTATGTTTTTAGAGTTTTCACTTGGGTATGTAATATACATCTTATGTTATTGGAATCCACTTCAGAATCATACTAACAAATCCAATGAAATATATAAACATAGATGGTATTTCAATACAACTCTCTACATTCTCCCCCCCATTATCTGCTATTAATGTCTTACATATGATGTTTATAGATGTGACAAATTGAATTACACCTTTGATAATAATGTATACAATTTTATATGTGCTAAAATATGGATAGAAGGGGCTGGGATTGTGGCTCAGCGGTAGAGCGCTGGCCTAGCATGTGCGCGGCCCGGGTTCAATCCTCAGCACCACGTAAACATAAAAAAAAAATGCATTGCATTGTGTACAACTAAAGCAAATAAATAAATATTTTAAAAATATATGGATAGAAAAAAATGAGAATAATATATGATTTTAGTTCATTATATTAACCTTATATTGCATTTCTTTTTCTCTCTGTTGCTTCCTGTGTTTTCTAGTTACTGTCTGTTTCTTTCTTATACCAATACACTTTTGTCCCTTCCTGGTGTTCTTTGTGCTATTATTTTCAAATATAACAGTATATATTAAACTTTCTCTGCTCTTTCTACTTGTTTTACTTGTAATTAGAATTGCCAGCCTCCTCTTATTTCTCACAACTAGAACTTCCATTGTTTCTGAGAATGTTCTTTGACTTGAAATTGTCTACACTGTGTTCCAAATTAAGTCAGCTCCCTTAGTGTGAGTGCTGGAACAGTCAGTTCCTACAGTCTGCCCCTCCTCTGGTGAGCACAGCCCTGCTGCCTTCTCTGAAAGTGACATCTTGATCTATGGATTGGAACTGGGCAGGAGCAGTACCTAGGTCTGTATATCCCCTGGAATGGAATCTGCCTCTTACAAGTAAGCTGTCATAAGGGTGGCTGGTGGGGTGGGGGCAGCTCGACTTTTTGACTGCCATGCCTGTGGTAGAAATCTGCCTGTTGCCCTGGGAATTAGGGTTGGGTAGAAGAGAGGAGCTCCAGATTTCTGTGCCAGCTTGCTTCAGCTAGAGCTCCTCCAACATGAAATTGATGAGAGAATGAAAATTCTCTCCTGAGCAGAAAATCTAACCCTAAGCTGGAGCTTCGGAGGAGAGGATGTTACCTGTTCTTGACCACACTCGAGAGTCTCCATCCCACTAACAAGCAGAAAGGTCAAGGCTCCTCACTCAAATCCCACAGACCCACACACTCAACCAAGGTGTACTTGCATCTGCTGCCAGGAATGTTCTGCACATTTTCATATGGATAATTTTACTCACCTCTCAGGATCCTACTTAACTACATCAATAACTCTAGAACCTACCATAGTGTCTGGATTATATTAAGTTCTCAAAAATATACCTTAACTGTATGAATAAGAACACAAACATATGGAGGAAATCCATAAAAAGGACAAAAAAAAAAAAAAAAAAATCCATTGCTGAGAAAAGTCCTCCTAAAGGAAATGTTAGATTTCCAAAGTGCATCTGATTTGATGGTACATCCTTTTCCTGTGAGACAAACAAGACATAATGTTGCAGAATCTTATGTTTCATAGGAGCCAATAATTAACAGCTGTTTCCTACCAAAAATTTTAAGTTTATGACTCCCATTTTCTACCTCCTATAATAAAAGCAATTGGGCCCCAGTTGTAGGAGAGAGATGCTTTATGCATTCAATGTAATATTTCCACCTTGGACTTCCTAAAATGAGGATGAGAATTTGAGTGGAAATATACAAAATCATGTGGCAAAGAGAGAAACCCCTTGTTGCCTATGTCGCAGAAAAACATATGTAATTACATTAATTAAGAACATATTTTGGCCTATAAATAATCATGTATCAAATGATATTTAGACTTACATCTGAAGCAACTGAGGTTTAACAATTAACTTCCAATTTCAAAAAGCATTAAAGAGCAGAGTAAAAGGTCAATTCTTTATTAATGTTGAACATTTCTTTTCACTGAAGCATTTTCCTTCCTTAATTCATTTGTTCATACCTATGCACACGTTGTACTCTTTCATATAAAATAATATTCTCATTACTTTGATTTGCACAATTAAATGAGTTTTAGTTTTCTAAACCTGGTGTATCATGTACAGGATATTCAGTTATGATCAATCAGAAACTCTGTGGCATAGTCTACTGCAAATTTACCTGCTACTTCTTCTCTAGTCTGTGACCTTAGACAAGGCTGAGGATACTGCTTGTGAGTCAGTGTCCAGTGGACATAAAATAGGATTAATTTATATTTATAATCATTTAGTACAAAAAATAATTAGTATTTAAAAATAAAGACTGCACAGTGATACCTATAGGTTTGGCAACACATTCCAAGTTTGAGGACAGCCTGAACAATTTTTCAAGACTATGTCTATAAATAAAAAATAAAATGAAAGGACAAGAACGTAATTTAGTGGTAGAGTAGCCCCGGATCCATTCCCCAGTGGGCAAAAAATATACATTGCTGTAGTCAACTTTGCTCCTATGACCAGAACAACAACAACAATCTGACAAGAAGAAAGAAGAATTTTAGAGGAGAAAAAATTTTATTTGGTGCTCATGGTTTCACATATCTTAATGAATAAACAATGGATTTCATTGCTCTGGGTCAGAGGTGAGGCACAACATTGAGGAAGAAGAGTGTGGAGGAGGAAAGCAGCTCAGGACATGGCCATCAAGAAGCAGGAGAGACTAAGTGCCACTCACCAGGGACAAAATGTAAATTCCAAAGACAGAAAATATAAGCTCCAGTCCTTTAATTACATTATTTCGTATGACTCTCTTTGTATTTCAAAATGGTATTTGTGCATATTATTGTCCAATTTGCAAAGGGAAGAAACTGAGACTCATAATAGCTAGTGCACAAGTACAGACAGCAAAAACCCGACCCATTGAGAGTTCAAAAGCAGGGCTTCCATTTCAAAATTCATTTTCTTCTCCCCTCCTTCTTTACTGCTTTACATCCCCAGCAACCTACTTCTTCCATCTACTCCCTACCTACCTACAGTGATCACCCACTTAGTCCTTTAAAGTAAATTCATGGACTGATTATGTTGAGGCTCCCATAACCCAATCATTTCATTTCTAAACTCTCTTGCATTGTCTCTACCATGAGCTTTTGGGGGACACCTCATACCTAAACCATAATACATATACACACATACCAAGAGTAGAGCAGAATTTATATTGTGAAAATGCCACAGCTGATCAAATGGAAAAGTCATTTGCCCTTTGGCGGGGGTGGGGGATGGTAACTCTTTTCAGAGTTTTATAGTCTAATTTTGTGTGGGTGGCCAGGATTTTAATAGGCATAGTTTGAACTTCCCCAAGAGCAGAATATTCCATGAACACAGAAATGGAAGCTAAAAGACATGTGCTTGTATAGACTCTGTCATGCTACACATAGGCCATGGGATTTAGAAACATGATAGGGAAAATTATCTGAAAATTTACATTTTTGCCAGATTGTGAGTGTCTTGAATGATGGTCAGAAGGATGGCATATATATAACACATGTTAGAGGTGGAGGTAACTGTTTGACCAAGGGCAAAACATTTTCCTATTGATACCTGCTGACAATAGTTATCTCGTAAAAGTTGTATGCAGATCACCAGAAGAGATTCAAGAGGTCAATAGACCAGTGAGCGGATCATTGCCAGGTTGAATCATGAGAAATGAGCTTGTGAATTATGGTTTTTAAAATACTATAAGATGTCAAAGTCAACAGGAAAAAAATTAACCTAGTAGCACTTTCAGACAATAAGTAAATTCTCACTGTAATATTGGAAACTAATGGGAGAGAAATACAAACTCTAAGATTTTTTTTTAGTGCAGCATTCCTCAAGGAGTTAAAACAATTATTAAATATTATTTTCCCCCTTCTTTCAAATTACACATTGATTTCCAGACTTTCTTTCAAGTTCCATAATGCAGTTGAAAGCCCACTGAACACTAGAAAACAAGATTTACTTTCTTAAAAGTGCATGACTTTGAGGAATTCAGATTTATTTCCATCACCACCACTGTGATTCTGACATACAATGTTGAACTTCAACAGAAAGCAAAACAACAAAAAAAATAACTTTCTACAAGAAAGTTAAAATCACTTTTTATTTTTTATTTTATGTTTTTAACTTCAATAGTACATGGTTCTTTAGCTTTTACTTGGTCTGGTAATGCTTCATTTTGCATTCACGTGAGCACACAGTGACAACACTGTCCACAGAGGGCTCCTAATTATTTTCTTCTTCAATTGGCTACTTGGTTGGATCAGTTGTAGAACCTCTTTCTTTCTTTCTTTCTTTCTTTCTTTCTTTCTTTCTTTCTTTTTCTTTCTTTCTTTCTTTTTTTTTTCATGCGCTTTACACATTATGATAAATTATAAAAAATAAATACATTTTGTTCTCCTGTCACATTCTCCTGCTTTATGGCACGATATATGACAGTACAAGCATTCCCTATGAGTGATTAGGGGAAGAAAGTCTCAGCCTGGTGGGAGGAAGTGGGGAGATTGTGTAACAGGAAGAGCCACAGAGAGTCATGCAAGGCAGTCAGTGAGGAGGCTGCTATTTATAATATGATACTCTTTGATGAAAAAAAAAAAAAGGAAGAGGAGAAAAGGAGAAGAAAAAGCATCTAATGCAAAGGATTTTTATTTTGGTGACTGCCTCTGCTTGGAGTAGGTCTATGATAAGCATTATTCAATTTTCCCAGTCTTTTAATTACATTATTTCATATGACTCTCTTTGTATTTCAGAATAGTATTTGTTCATATTATTGTCTAATTTGCAAAGGAAAGAAACCGAGACTCACAATAGCTAGTGCACAAGTACAGACAGCAAAAACCCAACCCATTGAGAGTTCAAAAGCAGGGCATCCATTTCAAAATCCATTGTCTGCTCCCCTTCCTTCTTTACTCCTTTACATACCATTCCTTTCTCTCTCCCTCTCCACTCTAGTCTTTCTATTTTTCTTTAGTTCATTCATCATTCACTTTTTCTACTGTATGCCAGCCATTGCATGTTACTAGAAATTCAAAATTGGTAAAATGCAAGCTGTGATCTCAAACCACTAAGTCTATTGCTTAAAAATAATATATACAATTTATTAGCCAGATATTGAAAGTTTTGTTTGGCAACTTCTGTCTTCAACTGATATTAAAATTCATTTACATTTCAGGGCATTGTACATTCTTAAAAAAGGAATGTGTCAATAATGTGAATGTTTTCTAGAATACACTGAGGAGAGTGCTTAAGTTACATACTCGTCATCATTCAAACCTCAAATCCCCATTCTCCTAATTTTTTAAGTGTCTAAATTGAATCTTATTTTTCTAAGCCATCTCTGAATCTTCTTGTTCTGGTGTCATCATTTTTTTGTGTGTGTGTGAAACTCTTTATCTCTCTCCCTTTCATGAGCATATTAATTTACTTCTATTCTGTTTTTCTAAACATCCACAGAGATATCTATGTATCTAAGCATAAAAATACCTTCTAGGTTTCAGTAAGAACATAAATATTAGTAATTATTTTTTTTGGCTAACAAAAATGTTCTACAGGGTTTCAAAGTTAGTAGTTGAAGATATAATGGTGTCTCACAGGGAATGTGAAATTGTTCATTGCAAATTTTCTGCCTGATACTTTTATGATGTATAACACAGAATGCTTGAAAGACGCATAGAAACATGTCAGACATTGGAATTAAATTGACACATAAAATTATGTGCAAAGATTTAATGTCTTGTATTTCAGAATAGTATTTGTTTATATTATTGTCCAATCTGCAAAGGAAAGAAACTGAGAAAGTAAAATTAAATGATTCATTTATATAATTTTTTTTTTTTTTTTTTTTTTTTTTTTTTTGTGGTACCGGGGATTGAACTCAGGGGCACTCGACCACTGGGCCACATCCCCAGCCCTTTTTTGTATTTTATTAGACACAGGGTCTCACTGAGTTGCTAAGTGCCTCGCCATTGCTGAGGCTGGCTTTGAACTCACGATCCTCCTGCCTCAGCCTCCCAAAGTGCTGGGATTACAGGCGTGCGCCACCGTGCCCGGCATCATTTATATAATTTTTAAGTTGGAATTAAGCATTAAATTTGTTTTTTTTTTTGTTGTTGTTGTTGTTGTTGTTTATTTTTTTTTAACCAAGCTACATAATTCAGTTTTGGCAAACAAATGGTTTAAAACAACTAATGGTAGCAGTTTGCATTTCCAATTTAAGATAATTAAATAATGATAAAAATAATTGGCTCTGTTAGCAAAAACCTAGTTAATTGAGATCTGCACTTCCTCGTTGTATAGGTGGACAAATTACAGTCTTACATTTTAGTGTCAGTTCTATACAATAAAATAAAATTATGATGGGTTTATGGTATGTTTTACCAAAGACAATGTCTGCCAAGATGGATAAATATCAGATTATATAGGTTTATTCATATAAAAATAGTTTTGTAAAGAAATCTCACAAGAAAATGTGTTATCATTTGAGTAACCCATTAAGAAAACATCAACGTAGTCAAGCCTTCCAAAACAACAAGCAAAGCATCAGTATCCATGCATGGGTTATTTATCTCTACTGATTTCCACACGCTTAAAGAAGTTAGGATTTTAAAAACTGAAATTTTTAGTTTTTATTTATTCATTTATTGTTTGTTTGGTACTGGGATTTGAACTATTCTAAAAACTATGTCCATATCCTCAGTGCTATATATTTATTTATTTTAACTTTGAGACAGGGTCCCACTAAGTTTCTCAGGCTGGCTTCGAACTTGTGATCCTTCTGCTTTAGGCTCCCAGGTTGTTGGAAATAAAGGTGTGCATGACTGTGTCTAGTAGAAATCAAAACTGAAAATTTTGTATGTCTAATTCATTTGGTGCTGTTGCACACATGTTTAAGTAAGGCCATTTGATTGGCTATTCTGATCTATTCTAATCTACTGTTCCAGACAGAAACTGCTCATGTGATCGATGGGACCAGCAGTGAGATCAAGTATCAAGGGATCTAGTGCTGTGAGCGGTTACTTTGTATTAAATCAATTCATTACATTTCACTAGAAAACAGTCAAAATGTCTTTATTGTTTTAGCATCAATTAAGATTTTCCCTTTAAAAGACCAGCTTGTCATCCATCTGAGGTGTAATGTGCTATTGCCAGCATTTTGGGGCTCCTTGGGCCTAAATGCTGACGTGAAAGCATGCGATCGTGGTGCCAAGAGCCCCAATTCCTGTTTCCTCCAGCCAATCTTCTGAAGGGCTTTTACAAACATTTACACGTATCCATGAAACCGTTCACAGAATATTATTGGCCAATGCCAATATTATTAACTGTCTGATGCAAACTAAATGTGTGTTCATGAAGAAATGAAGGGTCTGGATGAGAAATGGAAAAGACAGGCACGGTGTTTTTGAAAGGACTAGGAACACGTGTGAAACAATACGTAAAACATTTTCAAGAGCAACCCGGCATTAACTTCAGACATCTGAGTGTCAAACATGGTAAATTTGGTAGATAGTGAGAATATCTGAATAAAACTGAGCAATAAAATTCTTAGTGAAAATTCATATTAAATAGACATTAATCAATCTCAGAGCCTTAATATAATTTTTTTTAAGTTCTCTTCTTTCAGTAATGAATATCTTTCCATATTTGCATATTTATTTAGATTGGTAAGATTCTTTCAAATAGTTAATTACCTTCAGTCTTCATAAAACACCTGTGCGGAAAAATATCCTCTTTATGTTTATTTTGCATATAGGAGTAATTTGCTGAACTTCACAATGTTAGTAAGTGATGAAACAGATGCTCTATTTAAGAATGCCAGGCCAAGGAGGAAGAGTTAGGGTTGACAAGCAGTCCTACACTGTTGGCCGAGCCCTCTGACTGGCCCCAGCCCTGGGAAGCCTGAAGGAAGAAAATCTGCCCTGGAAACTGATTAATTCTCCAGATTGACTTTCCATTCTCTTTCCTGTCTTATTCTTTCTTGCCTTCTGAAACTTAATGTGTTTAGCCAATAAAAACACCAAGACAAGATTAAAGGCAAGCTGCTATATATGAGGATTTTTTTCCTCCAGTCTTCCCCAATTACAGCTGGCTGTTTCCTACATCTCTAGAAAGTCAACAGAAATCTTCCATTCTGATTTTCACTCCTCTTACACTTCTTCTTTTTCTCATTTTTGGTTTGGAGGGGGAGGGATACTGAGGAAGAACCCAGAGTTGCTCTATCACTGAATTAAACATTTTTTTTTATTTTTCTCTCTTTCCTTCTTTCTTTTTTTCTTTTCTTTTCTTTCTTTCTTTTTTTTTTTTTTTTTTTTTTTTTTTTTTTTTTTTTTTTGAAAGAGTCTTGCTAAAATGCTTAGGGCCTCCCTGACTTGCTGAAGCTGGCTTGGTACTTGTGATCCTCCTGCCTCAGCCTCCCTGAGAGCTGGGATCACATGCCTATGCCACCACCACATACACCTTTCTCTTACACTCATACTGGAAGAGAACATAAACCTTCAATATATTAAATCTTAATTCAAAATTTTAAAAGTAAAAGCCTGGTTATATTAAGATTATCATGATTTCAAACATTTTATTAGGATCTATGATTACCCTTATTTGATTATGTTATTTATTTTCCTACCTAAGCCTGGACTGACAGAGGCTTCTTGTTTTCCTTATGGTGGCAATTTCCTAATATATTTGCCTTGAAAAGACATTTGAATAGGGGCTGGGGTTGTGGCTCAGCGGCAGAGCCCTCGCCTTGTACGTGTGTGGCCCAGGTTCAATCCTCAGCACCACACAAACATAAATGCATTGCATTGTGTACAACTAAAGTAAGTAAATAAATATTTAAACAAAGACATTTGAATAATTTTATAGACATATTCCAGGTGCTAGCATACACAAGGGTGAAACTAGAGTGTAGAGCTCTCTTCCCATCAGTAAGCCAAATTCAATGTGGAAATTTACTTTGTACTCTGACCTCTCTCCATAACCATATGGGTGAGGTCAGACTTCCCCCTTGACCTCTTGACATGGCTTCTTTGACATTTTGTTGAATTAGAATATTATACTAGGTATTTAAAGTTCTTTCTTAAATATTTTTTGTGTTTCCTTTTGCTTTTGTTTTGATTTTAAAATTCTATAAAGTATGCATAAATGATTATAAATTCTTAAAGTCACTCCATATCTATACACATATGAACTTGGGTAATGTTGTGAATATCTCCAAGTTATGCTTGTCTTCCTTATTAATAATCAGAGTTTGTAGATATTGTTATGTTAATAGCTTTAGTTATTTATGAAAATATATTTAAAATCATAGATTTTAAACAAACTGCAATAGAAACCCAGTGATTCCATTTTCTCAAACTATAATATATGCCTATAAATCTGGATCTGAACCATGAAAGCAATATTTCCTCTGTTCCTAATGTTTCCTTATCTACTATCTTTATATTTTGTGGAAAATGTGTAATAGGTCTATTAAAATGCACAGAAATGAAGCCAAAATATCATGCATGTAATTAATCTACAGACTCTAAGCCAAAAAAAAAAAAAAAAAAAAAAAACCGGGGGATTATTTCCTTAATAAAAGGAAAGGAGAAGCATATCATTGATTTTTTGAGTGGAAAATTCATTTTAATTTAATGCCAAAAGTGTCAGGTTTATCACAATATACCATGGCTTGTATTTTTTCATGGCCATCAAAATAATGTTCTTTATGAATTACCAAAATGCTTTCCTCTGCTCAACAGCCATCACCTCCACCCTCCACTGACTGAATTTCAAATGGATCACACTTAACTCTGCTAGACACTGGGCAAGTCAAGCCACTCCACCATCTGGACCAGATAAAAACTTGTCAGAGAAAGGTGAAATTCTATAATTCATACCAGAACAACATGCTTGTTATGGCTTCAAATCTGAACATATTCCTCCAAAATATAGTCCAGGTAAGGTTTTCTAAGGGAAAACTGAATTACTATTAAGGTACACTACAATGTCAAGATAGATGAGTATAACTAAAAATATAAAAGTAACAAAAATATGCCTTTTATGATCAACAGGGAGGAATGTAGAATACCCCGGAAAGCAATTTTCATTACATGAAACTATGATTGTAATCAACCATAATTCTCAAAAATGTCCAAAAATTGGGTATATCAAAAACTAAATTTCCTTTGCTCTTTAATTTTTTTGATTTAATACTTTCATTTTTTTTTTTTTTTTTGAATGTACTCTAAAAAAAGTATCACAATGGCTTTGAACTCGCGAATCAGCCTCCCAAGTACCAGCCTTGGAATGGATTACAATTTAAAATGTTAAATATGGAGTATAATTTTGATTAAATAGAGAATAAAAATGAAATTGGGGAAAATAATAAACAAGGCCCAAATATTTAAAATATTTGAATTCTTTCAAAGATGTATTTATTATACCAACCAAAACGAGTTGGCTTATTAACTTCTGGGTCTGAATTTTTGGTAAATTGGGACTAGGAGTTATTACATAAAATAAAGGTAGGTATGTTCTATATATATATACAAACATGATTATAGAAGAGAGAATACTCCAGCTTATTTTAATTTAAGGAGAGAGAGATAAAGAATTTGGGTTAGAAAGCTACATTTAAACAGTCAGCTTTACCTTATGAAAATGACTATATGATGAATAAACATTAGTGTACAAAAAAATTAACAAAAAGCAAATGCTGGTACTAAGAAATTTCAAAAGTTTGGTACTGACTGGCCAGCCCCGGGCACAACACCTGATAATCCAGCAGGAGTTTTTCTTTGGTCCTGAAAATTAATTAGAAAGAATGGGATAAAAATTAAAAATAAAAAAAAATAAAATCTGGGGATGCTGGCTCTGTGTTTAATGTGCCCATCCGGTACCAAAAAAACAAAAACAAAAACAAAAACAAGAATCCAGAAAATAACCAGGTAATCAGATATTGAACAAGCACATATTGCTTGGGAAACAAAGGAATAAGTAATGTCATTTTTATTATGAGCCCATGCACTGACTGATGATTTTCTAGGTCAACAACAGTCCACGCATCAGACAAGTTCCCATAAGATTAAAATAGCGCTGAATATCTTACTGCCAGTTTCCTTATATTGCACAATGACATTAGTCACATGAGAGTGGTTATGACTGAATATGAATCTTACTGAGCTGGTTGGTCCTGTCATATATATTGAATATAATATGTTGCTAATACTTGACAATGGTATTGACTATTGTATTTGTTTTATGTTTTTATACATGTGTGTTTTGTACTATTTTTCTTGGTGCTCTCACTTACATACTTAAAACAACAACAACAGCAACAACGTAACAACTAGCATCTTAAATTCCACAATTCCTGTTGTGGTGCTTTCAAGCAGCCTCTTACAGCACCTCTACAGCCCACTTTTACTGCTCTTTTGATTTCATTATTCTCTTTTGCTTGATTTAACCTCAGAGTATATAACAGGTAACTTAAAAGTCTTTCCTTTCAGCATGTGGCTTTTTAAAATCCTGCTAAAACATGAAGTGAATGATTTTTTTTGTCTGAGTGGAGCTTGATTCTATTCAGAACAACTAGAACTTTTTCTAATTTATTATGATATGTATTTTGTCATATATTTATGTTCTGAATGTCTGATAAAAATCAAATGCTAATTGAAAAGGAGAGCCCCGTGTCACCTACAAATGGAAAGAAAGAGAAGCAGAGAAGCTGGGTCTTAACTTTGGAAACTTGCTGAGTATATTGAGTTTATTTTCATTACATGAAACCTATTCTCAAAAATGTCCACAAATATATTTCCAAGATATTGAATGTACTCTAAAAAGTATCACAATTAACAATCAATACCAGCCTTGGCAATTTAACAAGGCCCTAAGATTCTTTCTCTAAATAAACTATATATATATATATATATATATATATAGAGAGAGAGAGAGAGAGAGAGAGAGAGAGAGAGAGAGAGAGAGAGAGAGAGAGAGATAAGGAGGGGCTGGTGATGTTGCTCAGTGGTTAAGGACCCTGGGTTCAATCCCTGGGGGAAAGAAAGAAAGAAAAAGGGAGGGAGAAAGGGATGAAGGGAGGAAGGAAGAAAATGAGAAAGGGAAAAAAAAAGAAAAAGCAAAACATAAAAGTTCTTACAGTAAAATTGAGAAAATACTTTCCCAAATCTTCATTTGCACAGGAAAACATTTGACAAAGTAAGAAGGGGAAAGGAAAGGATGGTAAAAATTTGATCCATGGGGTATGGTTAGATAGGAGAAGCTCTGGTGTAGTGTTGCACAGCAGGGTGATCACAGATAACAATTATGAACTGTGTGTCTCAAAAAGCTGGAAGAAAATATGTAAATGTTTCCACAATTTAAAAAGTGATAGATGTTTAAAGATATAGATGTCTTTAATCTGATTTAAACATTATACAATGTGTACCTATTTTGAAACATCACATGGCACCTCATTAAATATGTAAAACTTTTATGTTTTACATGACAGTTAAAATAAAAAATAAAGATAATTGCAAGTATATTGTAACTTATGTAAAATAAATTATTTAAAATAACCAAGTTTTTTTCAATGAAATTTTATCAAGGCTATCAAAAACTTATTATAAATGTATACTTTCTCAGCTAGTGCTATAAATTTCCAACATTGAGAAACAGAAAACATCTTTCCAACATATCATAATTATTTAATTTGTACTTATTGTGCCTGTTTTTTTTTAAAATATAAATGGTAAATGGCTCAGATTAATTGCTTCTCCAAAATGGCTTATTAAAAAAAATATATATTTGTTTTAATTAGTTACACAAGACAGTAGAATGCATTTATGCACTTTGATATATATAGATGGTCTAAAATTTCTTATTTTTCTGAGTGTACATGTTTTAGAATCACATTGGTCAGGCAGTTACATATATACATAAAGTAATACTGTCTGTTTGGTTCTACTATCCTTCCTCCCCACATCCCCTTCTCTCCCTTCCCTTCATATTCCTCTACTTAATCTAAGGTAACTTTATTCTTCTCTAGTGCCCCACCTCCCTTATTATGAATTAGCATCCACATATTAGAGAAAACATTTGGCATTTGGTTTTGTGGGATTAGCTTATTTCACTTAGCATGATATTCTCCAGCTTCATCCATTTACCAGAAAATTCCATAATTTCATTCATATTTAAAGCTTAGTAATATTTCATTGAATATATATATATATATATCAATATGAATATATTCAATATTGAATATATATATATATATATATATATATATATTCAATCACATTTTCTTTATCCACTCATCTATCAAAGGATAGCTAGTTTGGTTCCATAGTTTAGCTATTGTGAATTGAGCTGCTATAAACATTGATGTGACTTCCTTACTGTAGTATGCTGATTTTAAGTCCTTTGGGTATACACCAAGGAGTGGGATAGCTGGATCAAATGGTGGTTCCATTCCAAGTTTTCTGAGGAAACTCCATACTGATTTCCATGGTGGTTGTACTGATTTGCAGTCCCAACAGCAATGTATGAGTGTACCTTTTTCCTCACATTCTCATCAACATTTATTGTTGCCTATATTCTTGATGGTTGTCATTCTGACTGGATGAAATCCAGTGTGATGAAATCTTTTATCTCTTACTTGCACACAAATCAACTAAAGGTAAATCAAAGGCTTAGGCAGTAGAACAGAGACCCTGCGCCTAATAGAAGAAAAAGTAGGCCCAAATCCTCACCATATCAGCCTAGTATCTGACTTGCTTAACATGACCTCTAAAGCACAAGAAGTAAAATCAAGGATCAATAAATGGAATGGATTCAAATTAAAAGTTTCTTCTCAGCAAAGGAAACAATCAATAATGTGATAAGAGAGCCTACATATTGGGAGAAAATCTTTATCACATGTACCTCAGATAAAGCATTAATCTCTAGCATATATAAAGAACTCAAAAAACTTAACACCCAAAACACAAATAACCCAATTAATAAATGGGCTGAAGAACTGAACAGACACTCTACAGAAGAAGAAAAATAACGTATCAACAAATATATGAAATAGTGTTCAACATTTCTGGCAATTAGAGAAATGCAAATCAAACCTACACTAAGATTCCATAATGGCTATTGCTTTATGTGTACGGATTATATGATTTAGGAATAATATAAAACTGACTGTTGTTTTATTTGCTATCATGAAATAAGAAAAATACAGTATCACTCTCTTAACAAAATGTAATAGATATACAACATTTAAAAAAACTGAAAACAAAAATTTTAGTTTTATTTAGACAGAGAATAAAATATGATGGCTTCCGCATTTTTTTCAACAATGTTTATCAGTACCTTAAATTTCTGACAACAAAGTAAGTACAAAATTATTTAGTCTCTACTGCCAATGAATTTAATGCTAATGATAGAAATGGACATCAATAAAATATTTCAAATAAATTTGACATGACTTTATTAATTTGTTGACACATTTTCACCAATTGGGCAGAATAGTCATTTTTACTTGGGTATAAAGGCTGAATTTCTGCTTAAATGAAAGATCATTTCAGCTATAGGAAATATTACATTTTAATTGAACAATCTATCATAGTAGATGTAAGGTGACCAACACCGAGACAAATATTAGAGAAAAATAATGTAACTTAATATACACTTTAGAGGAGGGCTTGTCAAAGATGACTCCTGAGATGTTAGCTTATTTAAGGGTATGAACAATGAAAACATTCACCAAGTCATAAAGATTAAACTCCTTCATTTTAGGATTTTTTGCATTCTAAAAATTTAATAATGGAATAATTGGGTCTTGAAGCCATAGACAATTCTAATGAAAATGCAAATTTTTAACCTTGTGATAAGTTAAATCCATGAACATGGAGAAAAATAAAACATGAGAAAGGAGGCTATGACTCAGCATCTAATCCTAGTAACTACAAATGCCCAGCCAAAGAAACATGTTCACATGATACTGCTAATACAGAACTAGTAGAGAGAGTGACAAAAGGCAGGAAAATGTGTTCATTTAAGACAAAATAAGTGATTTAAGACAAAAGGCCTGGTCTCACCAGCACTAAGGAGTCAAGTAAGTTGAGCACTGAAGAGTGTTGTAACCATAAGGAGAACTTGTTTAATGGAAAGATTTGGGTGATGGGCAAACTGAATGGTACAGGGGAGAAACAGAAATTGAGTAAATGAAGACATCTTTCCACAATTTTAACATTGAAGGAGAAAATAAGAAGTAAGTAGATCACCACGGTTGAGGGGATTGGTTAAAGCTGAAGTTTGAACATATTTAAACTGAAGGAGTGGATCCGGTTTCCAGAGGGAGACTGCAGAAAAGAGAAAACAAAAATGAGGGACAGTGAGGAAGGGAAGAAGGGAGGCAGGCAGAGAAAAAAGGAAAAGGGAGAGAGATTGAGAAAGATTTCTAAGAAGGAAGAAGAGTCCTGGTGTCCAAAAATCAAATAGAAATCTTATTCTTTTTTTTTTTTTTTTTTCTTTTCTTTTTTTTTTTTTTTTTTTTTTTTTTTGTGGTACTGGGGATTGAATTAAGGGGCATTCGACCACTGGGCCACATCCCCAGCCCTTTTTTGTATTTTATTAGAGACAGGGTCTCACTGAGTTGCTAAGTGCCTCGCCATTGCTGAGGCTGGCTTTGAACTCGCGATCCTCCTGCCTCAGCCTCCCAAAGTGCTGGGATTACAGGCGTGCGCCACCACGCCCGGCTTTTAGAAATCTTATTCTTAATGGAAGAGCTGGCCTTCATATCACCCACTAAAGCCAAATATGACAGTACCATTGAATCACTACAAATATTTACAATTTTTTTGTCTGAAACAATTAGATGGTAATAACAAAGTAATACACGTTATTGCTTCAAAGTATACTAAAATTACACTAGAAATATTGGATAATTTATTTGTAAGCTGATATCAGTGGTGCTGCAATGTCAATACAGCATCAATATTATGAGGCATGTCAGCAAGTTTTATTGATGCAAATAATTCTCTTCAATTCATCTACATTTATGAAGAGTTATTTCAATTTCATAATGTGCAAAGTTCTAAGTATAAGAGCTTGTACAATCACAACAAAATTTTAAAAATATTGTCCTGGATCACCAACTGATCTTTGAGGAGGCAAAGAGTATTAAACAAAATGTGTTTATGGATAAGTATTTAGATATGAGGTTTAGCTAGATTGAGTTGAAGAGTATTTGCTTTAAACCCCAAAATTTTATCCAACTGAATTTGTTTTCAGGGTTTACCAAATTTAAAGATAATCATTCAGTTTAATTTTCTATTACATTAAAAACAACATATGTATATATGTGAATATATAAATATATGCATATAGTTTTCACTCTAATATTTTAAACGAGATGTTTTTTATAGGCAGGGATTCATCAGGAAATGATGGTAGAACATAGGATGGAATTGTATCATTGAAGAAGTAAGTAAATAAATGTTAAACCCTAGCTATACATGATAAACTATGGTGCATGCTATATCTCTTTTATATTATACTCACTGTAACCAGTGGCTTGAAAAATCCTTCTTTAAAATTTTAAGCATGCTAATACCTCACCTCATTGGACAGTTTGACTTCTCCGTCCTGCATTTTGTGATACACATTCAAGAGTATTTGAGCTTGTATTATTTTATGGGGAAAATTCATAATGCATCATATATAAGGTAACAACAGAGAACAAGCAATTTTATTTTTTTTTCTGTCATTTTCCTTCATGTTATGGCATTATTCATTTAAAGTAAATACTTTGTAAAATAAAAATAACAAATCTATTAACATTATAAATAATAATTCTGAAAAAATGCATCAAGAATTATAAATAAAATAATTTCAGTAAGTAGACAATTGGATTTTAGTACATTAGTATTTACAATTTACAATTCCATTCACCCACAGAAGCATGCTGAGATAAATCCTGACTTTTATCTTCCTTTCCTTTAGACTAAAATGTTATATAGATCATTTAATGATAAGAGATATCTGATTTATTGTTTGTGATGCTTCTTGAAAGTCTTTATTTATTTAATTTTTAATATTCCCCCAGTCAGCATGATTCACTTTAGGATGGGAGGATGTATGGAAACTGCTAAACTCAAGCCCTCAGCTCTATTCCAGCTTCTCTCAGAAATAAGAATGATAATTTCTGCTCAAATTTTTTCACAAAGAACAATTTAGACATATCCATAAAATTCAAATTCATAGAAAATTGTTTATTCTCAAAGATATATTTACATGAATTTTATTTCCTGTGAATTTAAAAATATTTGAACTGAACACCTTATTGCTAGATTCCCAAATCCCTTGCTAGCTTCTTCAAAAACTATGATTTTGTCACAATTTAGGGCCCTGAATCTTTCAGTTTACCATTCTAAATATATTCCTAATTTTAGGAGTAAAAAGTGTATTCTGACAGTGTAAATGTTCTATAGCATTTGAATTATTGGGTAGAATTTCCAAAACTTGAAAAAAGATTATCAGTTTAAGTTCAGCCTGTTTCTGTACCCAGCTTCACCGTATTGTATCCTGTCATTTAGTAAAAACGTGCTAAGCTATTATTATGTGCAAATCATTTCTTTAGCATTAGAAATGCATATCTGGATAAAATCTGCACAGAACCATGCTTCTGTTATAACAGGTAAGATAGAAATAAAATGAGTGGTTGCCCAGGTGCCTGATTAATAAATAGAACAACCACTACAAAGAAGTGCAGTACCGTGGACAGATATACCAGGTTGTCCTACTCTATTTGGGAGCTTTAGGGAAGACTTTCTAGGAGGTGCTGTTAAATAGAAATTGAAGTGTCCTTTTAAAGCAGGAGGTAAAATCTGCATGTATTTTGAGTCAGGAAGAAATAAAGTATGTTAACAGAGGGAATGGGTGGTTATTTATGGCATGCAAATGATTATGGAGAATAGCCTACCTTTGTTGAATGGGAGCATTTTTTGCTTATAAAACTTGACCATGATGATATTGATTAGCTGGGTGGATATAATAGAGTAGATATTAAATGTATTTGGTACCTCGCTATGTCACCTCCATTATGTAATCCATGGTACCTGAGGCAGGGAGTGTTGTCATATCAGGAAGTTGAACATTCTAAGGAGCAGCTAGCCCTGGCTTACTGGCGCAAGCTCTGCTTAAAAGGCACAACCAGTCCCAATCTGAACTAAGAGATAATCTGGCAAAAACATGGGAATGATGGAATTACATTACTCCAGAAGGTATGGTGACAGCAAATTAAGGGCATAGCTGCCTGAAGCTGTTGCTTGCACCTACGACGCCACAGGAGAAAACTCGGAGGCAGGATGAAAATGAAAAAGGTCTTTTATTTTTCTTCTCTCTCCGGCTTCAGCAACCTCTCAAACTCTAACCGGCCTGACTCCTTTCAACCAGCAACTTTCTTCTCCTCCTTTCTTCAACAAGCTCTAACCAACCTCACCTGGTTATATACATTTAGCTTTAACAAGGACAAGTGCTTACAGCTCGAGCTTACAGATGCATCACGCAGTGTTCACGGACATACAAAGGTTCTTTGAATAATGTATTAATATCAGGTGGAAACTAGAACATCTTTTATGGCTCTCAGCTAACCGCAATCTTTAGCTATCTCCTTGATTAGGGCTCCTTCATAAGGGACCTTGGGGAAACATTGAGAGCAAGATCAAGGTGCCAGAAAGGTCCAGTGCCAGGAAGGTGAGTATCTGGGTGTCTGGCTTTCAGAGAAGTAGGAACTGGATTCTCGGTTGATGGACTCCATGCATGTTCTTGCTGGTTGTTCTGAAGTGACAGATCTTATCTGTGGCTCTGACTAGGTGACTCCTTCCCTTCTCTTCTGAGCCTGGCTCTCCAAACTTGGTTAGTCCAACTTGTACTTGGTACAATTTTGTTAAATCATCTTTCTGTTTAAATGGACCATGGTAGAGTTCTATTATTTGGAACTAAGAAAGATTAATTTGAAAACAGGACAAAGGGAAAGTGATTGGGAAGTTCAAGATTGGACATCTGACTTTGTTGGGGAGATTGCTAATAGGAAACTGGTAAACCATGACATAAAACAGAAAAATGCTTATTTTTCCACTCACTGTCACCTGGACATTGAAGGTAAATTTTTCTATATTAGAATAGCTTATATCCTATAACAGTAAGAAAAATGAGAAACTACAATGCCTGAATTTTAATAATAATAATAATAATAATAATAATAATAATAATACATGAAGTAAATATCTTTAGTATGTTTTATACTAACACACAAAGTCAATCTAAAACTGGCAGACTTTCCTCTTCGTTATATAAAAAGAGTGGGACCCCAAACGATGTAATAAGCAAGGTGTTTGGTCTCTAAATTAAATGTGAACTAACCAACCACTAACTCTACCTTAATACAAACATGCTATTTGCATGTTGGATATCTGTGGAACCTGCCACAAAACAATCTGGAGTAGAATCAGTGGGTGTAGATTAGCCTTGCTGAGAATGCTGTCTTGCAAAAGTGAATTCTATTGCCCTGGTGTACCCACAACTCTGCTTCGCCATTCCCATACTTATGTGGATGATCATATCCCTATGCCTGTGAGGAAATGGGTGGTGGCAACTGAAACTAAGTATCCAAAGAGAATAAATTCTAAATATTGTATCAATCATAAAATAGAAAATTCACATATAAAGATACATCATCAAGACTGTATAACTAGTATTGATAACATTTCATGAACTGATGTATTTTCGTTGATTATTTTGGATATGAGATGTCCACCCAAAAGCTCCTGTATTAATGCAGGAATCTTCAGAGGTGAAATGAGTAGTGTATTAGAGCTGTAACCTAATGGGTAGATTTATCCATTTGATGGGCTAATAATTAGAATGAATTGTTGGTTGGTAATTGCAGGCAACTAGGGTATGGCTAGAGGAAGAAGGTCACTCTGGGAATGTTCCTGGGGATTTTATTTTGTCCCTGGCTGCTCACTCTCTCTGCGTTTCCTGGATGCCCTGTCATGAGCAGCTTTCTTTGCCATCCCTTCCATTATAATGTTCTGCTTCACCTCAGGTCCAGCGCAAAGCAGCCAGCCAATTGCGGAGTGAAGCCTCTGAAAATGTCAGCCTGAAATAAACTTCTTTCTATAAGTTGTTCTCATCAAGTAGTTTGGTCACAGTGATGAAAAGCTTACTAACACATTAGGGTATTTTCATTTTTTTACTCCCTTGATCACTCATGATGCAAAAAGAAATATTAATACATGAATATACTCTAATGTTTACATATGAATATTTAAATGAGAATATTGTGAGATAGCACAGTTGTGATTTTATCCACCAATGAGTTAAGACTCTTGGATCTTCTGTTTGTTAATTAAGATTTTCAATATTAACTAATTAAAAGTATAAATATTTAAATCATAATAAATTGCTTTATTAAAATTTGATGACTGATAAAATCTGTTGGCAGAATTGTGGAAATAAAACGTTGATCAAATTTTTAAAATTATGATTCATATATGTACTTAATCAATATATTATTCATTGTTAAACAGAACCATAAACTATATGGTGGTTTACCAGAAATTGTTTATACCATAGGGATAATGACAGCCAGTATTTTACTAAAAATTCCTGTTCTTAAGCAAAGTGGACTGTTATTATTTTCATTAAATATAAGAGAGAAAAAAATTTAAAATAATACTGTTTTTCAGTTTTTTTTAACCCACAAAAACTCATTCTTGAATATTCATATTGTCAAAGTGTCAGAAATGTCATGAGATTGAAATAAGGAACAAACACCATTTCCCAGTTTCTTACATTGCTTTTTTTCTTCTTAAACATGGATTTAAGTTATCATGATACAGGTAGGTCTTTTCCTTCTTTCTCTACAATTATTTTCCAAATTTAGTCATTTTTTAAATTGTCTTATTTCTATGTAGTTACCAAACTTCTTTGTGCTTTGATAATTTGCATTTCAGTCTTTGGTCCCTAAACAATTTTTTACTTCAAGAGATTATGAAAAACTTTAGGTTTACACTTGCTCCTGTGTTGGTAAGGATGGGTTATTGCATACACCTTGCACTATATTAATTCTAACCACCCAAGTTTTATAAGCCAAAGATGAACCTATCTTCAGTATACGATATCACCCTTTTAATATAATCATTTCAGCAAGCAAGAAAAAAATGAAGGTAAACACAAAAAAGAAAACAAATGGAGAACAAATATAAGAATATATGTCAGAATTTTTTAAATATGCTACTCAGAATACTATGTACAGTAATTAGCTACTTATTGCTGTTACTTTTAAATACCAATAATATATAAGATTTTAAAAAGAAGTTGAATAGACTTCATAGAAAAAAATTCTGGTGTATTGAATAAGTTTATCCTACATAAAGAATTTATAACACTTGGTTCAACTTACTTTATTTCAATACAAATGAATTTTAATATGTAAAAAATGATAAATATTTATAATGGTCACCCTGAGAAAACTGAGTACAAATTAGAAGCATAAATAGAAGCAAAAATAAATGTCACTTCACATGAAGAGAATTTTAAGTGTATCCTTCTTACCCTCATTCCCCTCCCCTCCCTTCACTCCCCTCTGTCTAATCCAAATGACCTAATAAATAAATAGGCTAAGGAAGTGAAAAGCACTTCATGGAAGAAGAAGTACAATTGATCAACAAATATATGAATAAATGTTCAATATCTCTAGAAATTAGATAAATTCAATTCAAATCTGCTCTAAGATTTCATCTCACTTCAGTCACAATGGCAATTTTCAAGAATACAAGCAACAATAAATGTTGGTGAGGATGTAGGGAAAAGGTATACTCATACACTGTTTTGTGGGACTACAAATTGGTACACCTACTCTAGAAAGCAATATGGAGATTCCTCAGAAAGCTTGGGATGGAATTACCATTTGACCCAGTTATTCCACTCCTCAGTTTATACCCAAAGAACTTAAAATCAGCATACTATGGTGAAGCAGCCACATCAATGTTTATGACAGCTCAATGCACAATAGCTAAACCATGGAAGCAACCTAGATGCCCTTCAACAGATGAATGGATAAAGAAAATGTTAAACAGAATAGAATATTACTCAGTATTAAAGAAGAATGAAATTATGACATTTTCTGGTAAATGAATGGAGCTGGAGAATATCATGCTAAGTGAAATAAGCCAATCCCCCAAAACCAAAGGCCATTTGTTTTCTCTGCTATGTGGATGCTAATTCACAATGGTGGGTGGAGGCTGGAGAACAATAGAGTCACTTCGGATTGGCTAAGATATTTTTTACTAAAATGAAAATTATAACAATAATTTAAGTCACGAGATAAGTGAATGTTTACTAATATTATAATTTTATAGTTTGGTGCGTGAAAATCCTTGAAGTAATTTGAGCAGAGGAGTAATTTGTAATTGAACATGGGAAATTGGGGGGTGGGGAGCTGACTATCTAAGGCACTTCTTACCTAGAATTACAACTTGGTTGGTACAGAATAGTATCATAAGCCATGAAAATGTGAGGTAATGTGGTTTAAAACATTTTTTGTTTAAATTGTTGAAAGCTAGAAAGAAATATCCAATCAATTGTTGATAATACAAGAGTATAATTCCTCAGCTTTAGAGAGTGAGTCACCCTGGGAAAGATGAGGGTAAAAGCCAGGATCAGGTGGTAAAATGACCATGGAGAATGAAAAGAAGAGTCAACTAGGAATTGAACCCTGCAGAACCTCTACAGGTAGGTAGAAGGGTAAAGTTGTACAAAATTGAGATGACACAGAAAGAGGGACTGGGAAATTGTGAAAATATTCTCATATATTTGGAACTACCTCCCCACAAAAAGATAAAAGCACAACTGATGACTGAAAGGATGCTTTTAATATAGAAGTAAACTTAATTAGTAGAGACAGGAAAACATAACTCAATGAAAGGAGAAACTTCAAATGATGAATTTGAAAATAAAGCAATAGAAGATTACACAATATAACAATAAAGGGAAAATATACCTGAAAGGTAAAAACAAAACAACAACAACAACAACAACAAAATCCAAGCAGAGTCTATTTTCAAATCCTGTCAGTGCAAAAACTCAAGGCCGTTTTCCTTTGCACAAGAGGAGCAGGACACTGCTAATCGTTTTTCAAATGACTTTGTTAAATTATCTGCTGTTTGTCATAATATAGAACACAGGGATCTCTACCAGTTTTTATATTTTTTCAGAATATCTCCTTGCTTCTCACTATCAATAAAATGGTGACATCATTTCTGACTGTTCACCAGGAAGTTATGAGCAAATGGATCACTGAATAGTGAAGATAACCCTTCAGAAGGTTTAGAGATGCGTCATTTATGTGGCAATGGTAGAACCTCCCCTTTAAAATGAAGAGGACTCATCTGCAAGTCTCTAACAGTAACTCATCATTGCAGGGGCCCTTCAGATTGTGGGACTTCTATGTAAATTACTTGGAAATAATTGTTAGCACCTATATTTCAAGTAAAGCCGAAGGTTGCAATTTTTGAGCATGAACCATGCAATAGAGTGCTCTGTAGTAGATCGGGCCTGCAGGTGCAGCTGCCCAGCTGCTTAGCCACATAAGCCAGCCAGGTGAATAAATTTCAAGGTACTGACTGTGCTTAAGAATGTCATGTGGATTCTAATGACTAAGAACAACAGATAATTAATCCACAGTGCAGACCCTTGAAGATGTGATGAAGCCCCTATCATCTATAGCACAGAATTAGAGGATATTTTAAAAGCAGTTCTTTATACTCTCTTGAATGCTAGTAAACACGGAATTTCTGAAAATGTGGCTTTGAGTGAAATCTGAGTGCAGCCAGCCATTGTAAGCCAGCTCCTACCAAACACATGGATTTATTATCTGATATAAATGCTGCTTTTCATGATGACTCTATACTATCTGATATCATGTGGGGCTACCCTGGTGCCCACACTGTGATATCAAGATGTTCCACACAGCAACTGATTAGTGAGAAAGACCCTCAGCTCCAATTGCAGATGAATCAGGTTTGCATACTAATGTGAGCTGACCATGAACTGCCGCCATACATTAGCCATATCCAGAGAAGATCTAAAAGAGTAATGGTGAAGGAAAATGTGCAGGTCAATGAGCAAGTATAGTTGATCACTTACTTAAAAAAGTCCAAAGTTCAGTCACCCATGAATTGCTTTTTCTTAATTCACAAAATAAATATGCCTTTCTTGTGCTCACTACCTCTGCCTATACAAATCAAAATTTTGGAGAATTGCTGTGGTTCAAGGCCATGAGACTTTTCACAAATTTGGGCCAAGAAATCATAAGTGAAGGATTATAGAATATACTTTTGTAAGATTTGTCACATAGCCTGAAATTTTCTATATCAATAGAATGATGTAATGACATACTAGAACCTCAGTTGAGGTACAAGCATGGGAACACTATCTCATAGAGTAGGAATTCTGCTCTTTAGAATGTAGTATATTTATATAAATGAATACACTACATCATATTTTTATGCTTACATGTAAATATAGTATTTTGTGTGTAGTACTCTATTACCCAAAGCTATGAGTTTGGAAATCAGTGGGAGTCAACCATCTCCTATAATTCAATTATACAAATTTCTTTTCTTATACTGACAAATATTAGCTCTGTAGCATTATGGGTCCTTATTCTGTGAAGGAAATTTTCTAATAGAAGACAGATTTAGATTTTGCTAGATTTAATCCTCTACCTTATATCTGATTACTTTTGATGTTCATGCCAGTGCATTTATAGAAAAAGAAAGGCTAGGCATGGAGGCACACGCCTGTAATACCAGCGGCTAGGGAGGCTGAAACAGGAGGATCACAAGTTCAAAGCCAGCCTCAGCAAAAACAAGGTGCTAGCAACTCAGTAAGACCTGGTCTCTAAATAAAATACAAAATAGGGCTGGGATGTGGCTCAGTGGTTATGTGCCCCTGAGTTCAATCCCAGGCACCAAGGGGAAAGAAAGAAGAAGGAGGAGGAGGAGAAGGAGAAGGAGAAGGAGAAGAAGAAAAAGAAAAAGAATGATGATTCTGGTATATGTGATCTTTCCTTCAGCCTTAAGTAACTAGAATAAGTTGTTTAAAAATGGAGAGAAATTAACTAGGGTTATTTTGAGATTCTCATGTGTAGGGAAAAATGTGAGCCAGCAATTGCAGAAAACAAAATCCAACACAGGCACCCTAGGGCTCATCATCTCCTAGGAGATCTCAGCCATGTCCTGTGAACTCAATAAAAGTTTTAGTAAATATGACGGAAACCTCTGATGGATGATGGAGAGTGAGAGGATGGAATCACAACATCCTCAAGGCTGGTTGCCACCGGGAAGCTGTAGTTTGTTATCCTTTGTCCTAAACATTGTGTAAGGTTGACAGCTCACCACCACCTTGAGTATGTAATGATTGCTTTTTGTTTTAATGAAAAACAAAATCACATGTGAACCTTTTAAAGAATGAACTATACTAAACCTTTGTTAGTTGGGGTCTCATATCTTCTCAGTCTCATTTTGTTTGCAACCACAGAGAGAGCGTTTTCTTTTTTCTGTACAAGCCTTCATGCATTTATGCTTCAAACGATTCAATTATGTGCCAACATTTCTTCTAAAGGTTTCTCTTAAGTCACATCAGGTTCATAAGGTGAGTGCACTCCCCTGAGCCTCATGAATGTGAAAAGTGGTAATTGACAGTTAATTTGAATATAGGGTACCAGGGATAGATACTACACACTGCTTCACAAACAATTTTGGTATGCTTTCTATACAGTTCCTCAAAAGGGCCACCCAATCCAGCATCAATCACCCATAGGAATACCAGCTCCATAATCAATCCAAATGTGTCTTCTCTCTTTCTGGTTTCTTCTTCCCACTCTGTAGCCTGCTATCTGAAATCAAGGTTTAGTTTCAGATTCTCTTTTGGGGAAATACAAGCTAATTCTAATCTTAGAACTACTAATATATGCATATTAATCAAGATAAGAGTAATACTTTTTGCTGTAAATCAGCTTTAAAAGCCTGGTTTTCACAGATTATGATTCAAGCATAAAATTTTAAACATGCCAATTAATTATCACTTCACATATGGTGGAATTCATCAATATGTAGCAAATTTTTTTATGTATCAACCACATAAGACATCTGTGCAAAGTGACTTCTAACATGCTTTACTCAAGAGAATTCCATCTTCTTTCACTTGTCAGCAATTATTTTATTGTTAGTATGAAAGAGGAAGTAGCAAGTTATTTTCAAACTTATAATCAAAAAAGCAAAGCAAAACAAAGAAGCTAGTAAAACTCATAGACCAAAATCATTGTGATTAGGGCTGGGGATATAGCTCAGTTGGTAGAGTGCTTGCCTTGTATGCACAAGTCCCTGAGTTCAATCCCCAGCACCACACACACACACAAAAAAAAAGTAATCATTGTGATTACCAAACAGCAAATTTTATTGATTATTTGAATACCAACGTATTCATCAGATTTTGACAAATTCAGTAAAGACTCAAAATTATGTTATGTGTGAATAAAAAAATAATAAATAATAATCAGATTTTCTATATTTGAAGTCAGTGAACAGAAAGTTATTTTTTTCAAACAGTTTTAAATTATTGAAGAAAATGAAATCATAATTTTAAAGATGAGACACTTTTGGCCAGCTTTCAAGAAAAGATAATTGTCAATATTAACCCTGTACTAATCATTGATATTAATTCTAAGTTCAGTTCCCCATCAGTTCTTTGCTTCTCTGGTGAAGATTATCTCTTGGCTGGTCCTTTCATTTGGCTTGTTGTAGATCTGCATCAAGAAAAACAGGCCTCTTAGGAGTATAAAAAAGCCAATAACTCCAGGTTTTTTGAAAGTACAAGTAAAGCATAAATATACTTTCTATATCAATAAAATAAATTTTTTTAATATCCAATATGGTCTCCTTACATGTTGCGTTTATTATCTTAGATATTTCTCTCTTTGTGTCCTGTTGATCTTATTTCATTGCGTGCATGGTATGCCATAAAATAGCTCTGCCTTCCTGTGTCTCCACTGATGGGGTTTTCCTTGTTGCAAGAGACTGTGGAACAGGACCTTAGGGAGAGATGGCAAAATACAGCAAACTTTCTGGAAAAATCATGCTCAAGTTCCTTTTAGCTCCTGAATGGTAAGAAGAAACAGCACAATTTCCAGCAAGCCAACCATTACCTTCAGAGACATTTTAAGAGTATAAAGGCTTTTGAAAAAAATCTATTGAAGAATGTGCCACCATTTTCTTCTATCAGATGAATGTGGACATGATGTGACCATTGGGAATCAGAGGATAGGACTGAAATTTCTGCAGTTCTAACATACGTAGAAAATTCTACAGCATTAGGCTGTTTACTGGGAGATATTCCTGCTCATGTAAAGCCTCTGGACTTCAAAGTAGTTTGTCAGTAGGATTCTGTAGGAGAAAAAAAAAAAGGACTCTTATTTCATCTGAGACATGGACAGTTGTCCTACAAGATATGTAACCGAGTCCACCCTGTCCTTCATCATGAACAGGTGAGCAACATAGAGAAGATAGATACAAAGGAGTTCTGCCCAAGCTCTGAGAGGCTGTTCCAACTGGCAGAGATGGGTGACAATGGGAACTCGATAAATCACGGGGCTTTTAAAAATCATCTTGGGCTCAATTTACTGAGGAGGTCCTAGATAACATTAATTATAATGGGAACATCTAAAATTTAACATGTCTTCTAGCATCAAAACAATTCAGGAAATTGGGCAGTTTGAAATAAAAATGTGAACAATTATTATAAAATATAACTAATTATTTATACAAAGCTATTTCAACATTACCCTAGGAAACATGTAAATCAGGTCATTGTGCTTGTGAAACACACCATAACACTTAGAGGAAGTGAATTAAATATTGTCTTGTGTGAGTTTCCCCACAAAGCAATTCTTAGAAAACAAGATTGGTGGGAAGAGTTGTGCTGAAGTCTGGTCCGTGCTGTGCTGAGCACAAGCTGAGCATGCTGTTTTACTACACCAGTGCTTCTGATAATGACAATGTGAATCTCAGTCTCCAAGATGTTCCTGGATATGATTCCAAAACAACAGGATTTTAAAAATAATGATGTTATACAGGTCAAATGATTGCCATAAATGCAATTTTAGACAAGTTTATATCCCTAATTTTTCAGTTGAGGAAATCAATGAAGTGAGAAAGTAAATGACTAGCCAAAACTGGACAAATAAATATTTAAAGGAGAATAAGTATTCAACTTTCCTTATGTGACTGTGTGTACCTTACATGTACATTCTACATCCCAGTCTTTGGTTTTCCATGGTGTTCTAAGACACCATTTGGATTGTATTTTAATTAAATTTTTTAAATTTATTTTTTATTAGTTCTAATCAGTTATACATGATGACAGGACACTTTTTGATTCATTGTACACAAATGCAGCACAACTTTTCATTTCTCTGGTTGTACACAATGTAGAGTCACACCACATGTGTAGTCACACATGTACCTAGAGTAATGTTGTTCATTTCATTCCACCATCTTTCCTACCCCCACACCCTCTCCCCTTCTCTCCCTTCCCTTGGCCTAATCAAATCTCCATTCTCCCCACAACCACCACCCTCCAATATGGATCAGCATCCACTTACCAGAGAGAACATTTAGCCTTCGGTTTTGGAGGACTGCCTTCCTTCACTTAGAATGATATTCTCCAACTCCATCCATTTACCTGAAAATGCCATAATTTTATTCTCTCTTAATGTTGAGTAATATTCTATTGTGTATACTTACCACGGTTTCTTTATCCATTCCTCTATTGAAGGGCATCTAGGTTGGTTGCACAGTTTAGCTATTGTGAAATGTGCAGCTATAAACATTGTAGTGGCTGTGTCACTGTAGTATGATGATTTTAAGTCCTTTGGTTATAGACCAAGGAGTGGGATAGGTGGATCAAATGGTGATTCCATTCCAATTCTTTTAAGGGATCTCTATACTGCATTCCAGATTTGTTGAACCAATTTGTAGACACACCAGCAATGTATGAGTGTGCCTTAACAGAATTAATCTTGCTGGAATTTTTTTTTAATTAGGCTTTCTACCATTGTCCTATTCACTTGTTATACAAAATTATTCTGCTCATCTCTATTGTGCTATAAAACTTAAGGATAAAATTTTACTTTCTTATAACTGTGGGTTGACATGATTATATAAACTTAAATTTCCCAATTATGGAACAGGTGCTCTTTTTATATTTTACTTTTTTTTCAAAGAAGCTTCATCAAAGTTTCACTATTGAACATTATCTTAGTAGAATTTTATAAACAGAGGCCATATTTGGAAACTGAAGCAAAAGGATTGTGTATTTCATTCAGATTTTAGTTATGTGCATGCCATTGTAACTTTTATGAAAAAGTATTATTTTCTTGATATCATCCACACAATGAGGTGGAAATAAAGATCCATACAAAGCACCTTATCACCCGTATTCGTGCTTAAATGTAAACTACCGAATTTACCACTGCTTCATTTTTATTAGTGAGCTAATGCTTGCATCCTGGTTGAAGGTAATTTGTATGTGTAGATTTGCTACATAATATTGATTTCAATAACATTTAAGTGCATGCTAACATAGTACATTAAGAATATATCACTGTGTAAATCAACCTAAAAAATTGACACATCAGTCATTCATTGAAATGTCAAAATTAATAGAATATGTATTGTCAGTATAATAAATTAAGATTGAAATAAATACATGATTATAAAGAGGTCATAATGATTGTTTTTTCAATTAATCCATTTATTTGTTTTAACATATATTATCTAAGTGTCTATTACTTGAGAGACTAGATGTGGGCAATATCTTGATAAGGAAAATCACACTTTTCCTCAAGTCATTATCGTTAAATTGGGCCTACATCCTGTTTTCCAAGAAGCTACTTGCTAATTCTGTTTTAAAATCTAATTTATTAAAAAATTCATTTCACTCTCAAAAGTGCCAAAGTATGTATAGCTAATTATATAATTACTCTTTTATAAACTGTTAGTAATATTTATTTCATTTACAGAGAAATGTGGGAAGACTTTGAATTCTAGTTTACTAGCATCAATTGAAACAACTTATTTTAAATCATAGTGAAACCTGAAAAAAAATTAGATTCTATCTATTGACAGAATTAATCTTAAACCACTGAATTCAGTGAATTAATTTCATCTGGTATTGTTACATCCCATTTGGAAAATACTGAGTAAAGAAGACTGATGACTTATTACAAGTTGTCTGTAATTAAGTCCATAGTTTATCATGGGGGAAGACTTGAAATTTGCTTTTGCAAGTATTTCTTGAAGCTCTGTTTCCTGTTTTTTAGGGAAAACCTAGAGATAGGACATTGGTCATGAACACTGTAATTGTATGTGTAGAATATGTTTTAAGAAAAATGACTGAAATTTTTTGGGGGGGAACAACAAAAAAGAACTACTCAGAAGTTAATCTGAATATGATTAAGCTCAATTAGGAAATAAAATTTGTAGATTCAGATAATTAAGAAAAATTTACCCATGACTCTGAAGAACTAATATTCTTTAACTCTGCTAAGTTTTGATCCATATATTAAGGGAAAAAAGAATGTCTTTGATAGTTCATTTATTAAAAATTTAAAACACCACAGAAAGTTTCGATATACATATGTGTATATGTACATACATGTGTGTTATAAACACCACTGTAAATATTATTATTATTATTTTTGTAAATGTTATTATTAATTTAATGAATTTTTTTGCATATTTACTAAACAACAATATCATCTCTTTCTCCATAGAAAGAGTAAGATTAAAAATGGCAGGGGCTGGGGTTGTGGCTCAGCAGTAGAGTGCTTGCCTAGCACGTGTGTGGCCCAGGTTTGATCCTGAGCACCACGTAAAGATAAAGGCATGTGTACAACTAAAACAAATAAATAAATATTTTTAAAAAATGGCAACCCTCTAACTTATATAAACAATATATAATAATAATTTGTTTCTCAAGGAGAGAATACTTAGCATAAATATTACTTAGCATAAATTCTCTGATTATTTTTTCTGTCTTTTGAAAAACAAAGCTCATTTTGTGTCACAGAGTGTATGGAAAAGAGAGACATTTTTTTTTAAAAATCTTTTCTTCATTCACACAGACCCTCTCTACACAGTGTATGTCTTATAACATGTGCTTATTAAATCTTGGATGGATGGTTAAATTGAGAATATAAATTGAAGACTTAGTTGATCATTTGTTTTTCTGTGGAAATAAAGAGTTTACAAAGAGGATGTAGACCTATCTCTGAAGTTTCCAAATTAAAAACAAATAATAAAAATCTTGCTAATTCTGATAAAATGAGTGGATGTGGCCATACCATTCTATAATATTGCATTTTATTATACCTCTTCTTTGGGGAAAAGAATCACAGAAGTTTAGAGTCATGGTTTCTAAGGCACCTGAAATGTGAGCCACATAAACATGATGATTCAAAATGAAAAACTTGTGGGTAGTTTATGTGTCCTCCAGCTTGGCATGAAAATCACTGTTTTAATAATGGTAATATCTAGGAGCTGCTTCTTCTTTTTTTTTTCCCCCTCTGTGGAAACCATATATTTTTCTAGTTCATAATTTTAAGTATATATCAATAAACCTCCTTTTAAACATTTCAAAACTAATACTGGATTGAGAAAGTAATGCATGATTAATATATTAAAGTTAACATGCATAGTTGCAGTCAGATTTATAAAGCTGTGAATAATGGTATCAAGAGTGATTAAAAGACAATATAGTAGTACAAGATTATGATTTTGAATGATTACATAAAAACAGAAGATTTAAATATTTGTCCAAATCCAAAGTAAATCCAACTCTTGATTTTTAATGATTCTCATAGTGATTATTTAACTCATGTTCTTATCTCTGTTCATCTCTGTCCAAAAGATATATCCTTGAGATAGTTAATTTTATCTGTCAGCTTGGACAGTATTCCTAGATGGTATTGACATTTAAATTGGTGAACTTTCAGTAAAGCAGATAGATTGCTTTTCATAATGTAGGTAAGCATCCTGCAATCAGTGGAAAACAGGAACAGGAAGAAAAAAAAAATTATTACACCACTGAGCCTCGAGAGTTCTCCAAAAAATGTAGTAGGATTTCATGAATACCACTGACTTCTCCTGTGTCTCTAGCCTGTTGGAATATTGCACTGGAATCTCCACCTGGCCTCTAGCATCTCTAACCTGCTGGCCTGCACAGCAAATGTTGTACTTTCCAGTCAACATAATATATGAGACAATTCAGATGAAAATTAAGAACATCTTTCAAATATTCAAATATGAATCTAACAATTGTATCTCAAACAATGCCATTTCAAGGTCTGCTGGAATCAAAAATGTCAAATTTCCTTAATATGACAATTATATATGTGCCTTTAAAAAATACTTTTCCATTCTTGGGAGTTTGGAAACAGGAATGAAATGGAAAAGAAGGGTTAAAGAGATAAATATAGATGAGAGAAATAAGAGGTGAGGGGATAAGGAGTAGAAATCTGAATTCAGAAATTAAATTCTTACTGATATTTGTTTTATTTCTCACAAAAATATGGTAACAAGGCTGAAAAGAAGAGTCACCACAGGGTGAGAAGAAGAAAAATTTGTATAGTTCTATAGTCAAATCTTCCTATTTAAAAATAAGAAAGAGAATCAGACAAAATATTCTTTTATAATGAGATTATATCACAGTTTTCATTTATGTAAACTAAAGGTTAATGAAATTTTGGGGGAAAACATCATTATACTTAAAAGTGATTTTTTTTTAAATTTTAATGTTGTATTTTATTTAACCAAATATATCATTCAACATGTGATGAATATAAAAACTAATGAGATATTTTATTGTGTTTTATTTTTTTTTAATATTTTATTTATTTGTCTTAGTTGTACACATGCCTTTATTTTTACGTGGTGCTGAGTATCAAAGCCAGGCCACACACTTGCTAGGTGAGCACTCTACCACTGAGCCACAACCCCAGCCCCTATAGTACTTTTATTTTTTTAAACTCATTTTGTATTACATATAAAGAGCACAATTTTTCAAGTCACTGGTTTTACATAAAGTATTTACAACACCATTTGTGTTTTTATACATGTATTGATGTCTACCTAACTCGTTCTGTCATTATTCCTATCCCTTTGGCCCCTCCTCTCCCCTCCCCCCCTTTGTTCTATTTAAAGTTCCATCATTCCTTTCATCCCTCCTCCCTTGCCATTATAAGTCAGTATCATCATAGCAAAGGAATCATTCGACCTTTGGTTTTTTGGGATTAATTAACTTCACTTAGCATTATTTTCTCCAACTCCATGGAACACTACTCAGCACTAAGAATAAAATCATGGCATTCGCAGGTAAAATGGTTGGAGTGATTTGTTTTTAACTTGGTGGGGAATCTTTTCATTTCCTGAGGGCTTCACCTGAATTGCTAATCTTATCAATCACAAGATGATTTGACATGAGATGTTGGAACATTTAGGAAAGTAGAGTCAGAAAAGTAGATAGTTTTTTTTTGATTAATAATTTCTCTGAATCTGAATTTTACCCATAAAATAGTCATAGCTGTAACAATTTAATTATGTATGGATTTTAATATTTCTTCTTATAATTTATTCTATCAATTGAGTTTTTCCCTAGACTTATCAATATTTAAAACCAAGAGGAATAATTACACACTAAATAAATGCATAATTTATTTTTGAATGTCAACTAAAAATAATATTATTTGGATTTTTTTTTTGCCACTGCTTTCAAATTTGTGTTTCAAATGTATTTCACAAATTAGGATTCTATAGACTTGCTAATTAAAGTAGGGAATTAAGGAAATCTGTTGTTTGAAACTCTAGAATGTTTGTTGGAGCTTCCTTCTTGGTGTCTATCATATGTTAACCATATACTTTGTTTCTAATTTGCTGTAAATTGAAAGTTAAAATGCTGTCTTTTCCATACCATTTTTTTCTTACAACAATTTACTTAGTAGTGATAGATGAACCATTTGCTTGTCTTGAATAGTATGCTATACATCTATTTTAATGAATTTTAACCCTCAACTTAATTGATGGTTTTAAACAGAGGGATATATTTATTCCTACAATGAATAAAACTACTTAACATTTGAAGCCTATATAAATTATGTTAACACTTCTATCAGCACTCCATTTTCAGCCTAATATACTGCTAATTTTAAAAGAAATCAATCAAACAACATATAACATATCATTAGACCACAGTTTCTATAAAAAGTATAGTAACAACATATTTTCCATAATACTTTTAGAACCAGATGTTGAATGATTTTTCTGGAGCCTTCATTGAATCAAGAAGTTTTGACTTATCTGATATATGTCTCTGTGAGCTCCCTTTATCATTTCACTACAGACAATTTGTCCTTTCCTGAAATCTTACCGGTAAAATATGTCTCTGTTATAAAAACTTATTATATGCAGTATCAGAAAACTTGTCTTTTAATTACAAGCATGAATGACACTAATTCCATATCATTTATCATAGAACAAAATACAAGGAAAAAAAAATGACTGAATATCTGTTTCTGATATAAATCATACCACATGTATATAAAACCTTTCCTGGATAATCAAAAAACCTTACATTACACTTCATTCTCACCAGTATACCTTGTGGGATCTGGTACTTATAAGGAAATAGTGTGATTCAGAATACCCTATCAGACAATGGAAAGAAAAATAAGATTTTTTTTTTTCAGGACAAAGTTTGAAGTTTAGAGGATGAGATCATATCATAGGTAAGTTGTTGATATCATCTTTCCCAAATATTGGTGAAAAGATGAATATTTTTTAAAAACTCACTTCTCAGAGAAAATTCAAATAAAAATTACCATAGATCTAATATAAATATACTTAGAATTGATAAGTAACAGACAGATGAGAGAGTAATGTGATGTTGAGGGATAAGTCTTTAAACCATGCAGACTTTGCTGGCCCCCATATGCTTTCTTTTAAAAAACAATTTTCCTGTGGCCCTGCCTGGTTTAAGTCTATAGGATATGCTACATTTCTCAGCAAATAACCTGTTATATTCAGGGAAAATGCAGGCCCCATTGGGTCTTCTTTTCCAGTAAGAAGAGCAAACAATTTATCCTTAAGTGGGGGACATTTGTGACCTACACACAGATCAAATTCTAGAACTCAGGGAGACAGGATAATATCACTAACCATAAAATTTGTAAGAACAAATTACAATTACAACCAGTCAGCAGTGAACAAAGTGACCCAAAGTTGCCTCAAATCTTTAACATAGCATTACGATAGTAACATCTCCCCTCTATGGGCTATAACCGTACCACACACACTGGGGACTTTAAGGTGTGGTGCAGTCCAGCTGTCTGTCAAAAGTCAAGCAGTGTATCTGGAGAAACTCTCTGGAAACGTCTCTGGGGCTCTCAGTGAAACTGGGAGTAGGAGAGGAGCACTGTTCCTCTCTTCTCAGAGAGGAAGCCACTATTTCCCTTGAGAGTGTCCCATTTGTCTCTGTCTCTTCTAATAAACTCATGCCTGCTACTCTTAGCTACATACTGGCAATCTTTCTGGCATGACTGCAAGAACCAGAAACTAAGAACATCTATGGCCTCTTTGGCTCCACAGATGGCCTTGCTCTGTAAAAATAGTATTAGACTGCTTGAAATTGCCACAGCAATTTTGGAGAATGACTGTCATGCTAAATGCTGATTTTTCCTTCTTGGTCATTAGGAATAAATTTGAAAAACAACTGAGTTCTCACTATAGAAAATAGGTAGGATCTTTAGAAAAATGAAATGTGTACAGAGGCATGGGTATAGCTACTAAGAGAGTGTGCAAAATGTAATGAGCTTCACCAGATTGCAATAGTTCCTAAAACTGGTGATATTTAGACACGGACTGGCCATATTATGGCATTACAATTAATTATCTAGATAATTTTTCAATCGTTTTTCTTATATTCAAGGGAGTAAAAACATATCAATATTTAATATGTGTATGGATAATCAACATTAATGAATTGAATGATTTGATTGAATTTCAAAATCAGGCCTATAGATTCAAACAACCAATAAATAAATATGTTTAGAGGTAATTTATTCAAAGGGCTAAATAATATTTTTTTCAGTTTATTTTGAATCTTATACTTGTTCTTGTTAAATTAATATCAGTTAATATGTATAAAATATAATCATATTCTAATACATATGTGATATGGAAAACATGTGAATAATCAAAATCAGAACATGTGAAATAATAAGTTGTCACTTTCAAAAATGGTGAAAAATCAGTAATTTCATGATTTTCCAGTGTTAACTTGAGTTTAATTATTCAACTTAAATGAATTGTAGAATATATATCAAATATTTTCCTTCTTTAAAGAAAATTGCCTCTAGTATCTGGAGTTTTAATGTAATAATCTCAGAAACATAGTCCTGAAAAAAGTATAAATGTGGCAGTATAAGTACTAGCCCAAACACTGAAGTTGTTTATGATTATCTTGTCCAAATAAGGAGGTTCTCCCAATATCAGTCTATGTTTTTTCTAAAAATGGTACTTTCCTTGGAGCAAGAATAATAAATAGTCTTCCAGGAATTTTCCTTTAATTAGACTTGAGATAGAAAATAGATGATGAGGTATTTACCAACTTTTTATGAATTATGGTGGAAATATGTTTTAATCCCAACACTGTACCTGAAATGCCTAAACCTAACAATTAAAATAGACCCTTCAGTGAAAAAAACAGTGTTTTCTAATAGATGGGGTGGTATTGAATTTCATGTCCTGTTAGCATCTTTAACCTAAAATATTAGCTGTATAAGTATAGGAAACATCTGAGAGTAACCAATTCTGCCATTTCATCTTCAAATCCACTGTTGTTCTGAGACTAAATCTTCAGAAGTAGGGAGGGAGAGCACAGAAATCAGAATATAATACAGAGACTCAACTCACATTTGATCATAATGCATAGATCACAATGTAATTTCCTGATATCCTAAAGGAGAACACAATTATTTTGCTTTGAAATATGCTAAGGCAGAATAGTAGATGGGATATTAAAATAATTATGTAAATTGTGAATCACAAATCACAGTTCTATTTACTGTATGGCAGAATGCACATTATCACAAGTTATTTTCACGGCACAGCCACACTACAACATAAACAGCACTTCACTGATGTATCTATCGCCATAATTTCTCTCCACTTGAAATATCCACTTGAAATATCTCTTTTGGTTGTTAGAGAGATGGAAATTGCAACACAACCCAACTGCTTTCTGCCTACAAGAAACTCAACTCCAACATAAATATAAATGAAAAACTCAGAGGTTAAAAGGGAAATGATTTAAAACTAGAGACTATACTAACACCAGTCCAAGGAAAGCTGGAACAAGAATTTATGCTTCAGAAATATTATCAGGTGTCTTCCTCCATCTTGGCTTGAAACATAAGTGACAGTATTTTCTCTGTGATGAGGCTATAGAAAATAGGCATTGTCTTACATTGCTGGTAATAGAGTAAACTATTACATATGTAAGATGCATAATTTAGTTTCATTATAGATACAATTTTAATATGAAAATTACAAATAGATTTGCTCTCTGACTTATGAGAAAAGTCTTACATATATAGTTCTTTCAACTGCAAAAATAATAAGTAAACAAAATAATCTAAATGTCCTTAAGCAAAAGAATGTTGAAATAAAAAACAATTTATCAAATAATATAATGTGTTGCTGTCATCAGTGATAAAGCTGTGTGCTTAGACAAACACATACTCTAGTTTATATTAAATGATAAAACAAGAAAAAAGTAGTTTATTCAGTGTACCAGTTTTTTAAATTAAAAAAATGTAAAATAATTTTACATGCTCAAGTGCAAGAATTTTCACAATGACCACTGTTATCAATTCTCTTATTAATTTTATTTTATAAAAATTAATTATCTCAGGAAATGTAAGAAAAACATGAAATTTTTGGTCCTCTTGACCCATAAAATAAAAATACCACTGCCATAATATTGAATTTCCAGAAAATATCACACAAAAGAGACAATTTGAAAGGTATGTATCGAAATGCCTCTGAAAACAGCTGGGATTACCAAGCTGTTCACACCTACAGTTTTTATTGTTGTTGGGAAAAATGAAACAGATAATCTGCAAAGACAGCTGTTTGTTTAATTTAATTAATGCAACTTCCAGGTATGGAAGCATTTTTTCCCTATTTAAACAAACATGAATATTGAGTATTAAGTAAAAATAAATAATTAAATTATAATCTGTCTAAGTCAAATCATATTAAACTAGTTATAAGCTCTGGAAACCACAACTGTTCTGTTTAAGGGAGATTTCCCCTTATTATCCAGATGAGAGGTTTCTACCTTTGTAAGTTCTTAGTTCGGTTTCATAATTATTCTAGAATGTGCCTCATCAACATTGTTTCATCAAATGTGAGAATAGATATATTCTAATTTTCTTGCAAATGCCTTTTTATTTTAAATGTGAATTCATATATATGAGAGATATTCAAGGAGAAAATCTTATTTCTTGAAATGAAATCATCCCCTCCAGCTGTATTAAATCTACTGGGCGAACATTGCCCTGTCACTGAATACTTGGTTATGTGCACATAATAGCTTGGTTACTTGACTATGGGACTATAGTAGTATTTTTTTTTTTGGGGGGGGGGGTACCAGGGATTAAACCCAAGGGTGCTTAAATCACTGAGAAACATCCTACATCCCCAGCCCAGTTTTATATTTTATTTAGAGACAGGGTCTTGCTGAGTTGCTAAGTGCCTCACTAAGTTGCTGAAGCTTGCTTTGAACTCTTGATCCTCCTTCCTCAGTTTTATGAGTTGCTGATATTGCAGGCATGGGCCACCATGCCCAGCCTTGACTATGGTAGTATTTTGATGAGAAACAGCAACACATAGGTGACAGACAAAAATGCATGTAATTTTAATCATGTAATTAAACTTAGATTCATTTAATTGTTTAAAGTATTGATAAAGAAAATATGACATATGATTCCTTCTGTGTCCATTGGCTTATGCATTAAAGTGTTCTTACCAAATTGAAAGGATTTTGTTACTGAAGGGCAGATGAACACATGCTGGAACTGCCATGTAGAAAAGGGAAGTTTTATTAATCAGCCAAAGGGACATGTGGTGGGGGAGGGAGAACCGGTGAGAGGAGACAGGTGGCGAGAAAAGAAGAAGAAGAAAAGGGGAGGGGTTTCAGTCCAGAGAGCGCTTAAGTAGTGAACCGGTGGACTGAGAGACCCCCCCCCCCCAGAGGGAACCCCAGTTCCATAGACTGCAGGGAGTCGAAAGGAAAACCTGTGTGTTGTAATTGGCTCAGTAAGGTACCTGGGGTGTGGCCAGCAGCATGGCCAGCCTGAGGTGTGGCCAGCAACATGGCCAGCCTGAGGTGTTTGGGAGGTGTGTCTTGTCTTAAGGTGGCTGGGAGGTGTGGCTAGTTGGGTTACCTGGGAGGTGTGGCCTCCCTGCCCAGAATCTAACATTTCCCCCATTTTGTTTTCTTAGGAAACGGGGTGTTGTGTTTCGATGTGGCTGCTTTGAGCTGAAATGGGGCGACGTGGGATGTTATGAGGGGGGAGATGCAGGCAGGCAGGTCAGGCTTGAGGGCGAAAAAAAATTCCCAGGAGGCAGGCACCAAAAAGATGAATCTCTGCACGTGTGAAGTGGATGAAGGTTTCTTGAAGCCATAAATCGGTGAGGGTGTCAAACTGAACTTCTGCAGGTGTCACCGGGGGAAATCAACCAGCTATCCTCTCGAAGAGCATGCAGGAATTGTAGGCCTCTTGAGTTTACAGGTAGCATCTTAACACTATTATAAAACAACAAAGAGAAAGAAGATGAGAGGGATCTGACTGCCTATATTCCACCGGGCAGGACTCACAGCGAAGAGGCCAATAGAGAGTAGGGTAGCAAATTAAGGGCCCTTCAGAGGAGAGGTAGCAGTCAAGGAGTTGTTCAGGGTGTAGTTGATCCCTCTAGAGAGTGGTAAGTCTGTCCCGGGGTGGAGAGAAGTCATCTCTGGTTGGAAAGTTATCTGTGGTTTTTGGCAGTTGATAATCCCTGAGGAGAACCTGGTTAAATTTTTTATTAGAAATCTGAGAAATCTGATTTTGAAGGCATCTTCTGACACAAGGGGCTATCATCAGGATGAGACATATAGTTATAAGTGGGCCTAGGAGAGGGAGGTTCCATGAGGCCATCCCTTCCCATAATTCCCATTAGGACCTCTGCTGCCACCGAATCTTCTTGTCCCCTAGATCTTGTATCACCTTCTTTAAGCGATGTACGTTGTGGTCAACCTTGCCTGACTGGTTGACATCATAGCAGCATTCTTCACCTAAGAAAATACAGGTACCCCTTTTTTCTGCTGTGATGAGGTCTAAGGCTCATCTTCTCTGGAGTACAACCTCCACTAACAATGAGAGTTGTTGCTGGAGGGTCTGGATGGAGTAGGTGGAGGTAAGCTTATCTGTGAGATCAGAGAGCTCCTGTCTGAAGGATTGGGCTACTACAAGTGAATGAGCCAGTCCTCCAATTGAGAGGCCTGCAGAGGCAATTGCAGTGACTAAGCTAACACCTACTAAGATTGCCAGGGTGGCTGCTCATTTAGAGCGCCCCCCTTGAGACTGTAAGGAGGCAAGAAGGTCCTCAACCTCAGCCTCCATATATAAAGTCAGGCTTGGAATTAAAACAACAGGGTAGCAGGGACCTGGGGTATAAGCGTCAATGCATTGGAACATATGGGTGAAGCACCAAAATAGAAGAGGAGAAGGGAGAGTCAAATTATCCGTTATGGGATGCCAGATGTGTTCTGGGCAAGAGTGATTGGTTGTGGCCCAATAAGAGGTAACATTAAAGAAAGGGGGAATAGTCAGAAGAAGGAGAGAGAGAGATGGTTGGTGGTGGCATAAGGAGGTCAGGGTGGTGTTGGCCTGAACTGGGATTGGGACCAATAAAGACTTGTGAAGTGGCACACAGAGGAAACAGGTTGAGGCATTAAAAGTGGAATAGTTCACTAATAAGGAGAGAGATAAAGAGAGGATAGAGTTCCAGGAGAAAGAGAGAGACTCGTTCAAATGTTGAAGATGGGTTTGAGTCTGTTGCTTGGTGGCATTAAGTATCTCGAGGGCCCTGGCAGCAGAAGAGTCTTTTATAGTCTTTTCTATAATAATTTTACTTCGACCATGGGCCCATTTGTGATTAACAAACCCTACTGCAGCAACACGACTCTGCCAGCATTAGTAATCTTGAAAGTCACGTTGTTACTGTACCTCAAGGATTGGAGTTGACTTGGTGTAATTCCCCAGGTATTTGTTACTCCCATGATGGAATGGGACCAGTGATAATTATAGCTCCAAGATGGACATCCGACCCATCCATCAGGGTCATTGCACCAGTCCTCTGTCTGGTCCTCCTTAAAACAAAGGTATTTTGTTGATTGTGGCATTTTGGGAAAGCACTGCTGAGCACATGTAGAGACCTCCACAAAGGTGAGCAGGATGGACAGGCAATTATCAAAAGGGCAGGACAATTGATTAAGGAGGCGTATCTTTTGCCCATGGTTATCTAGTTGCCAAACCTCAAAAAAGTAATGGCATGGAGGAGTAGAGCAATAGCACACAGAACCTGCAGGGGCAAGCGGAAAGAGAGCCAGAGATAGAATGAAAAGGACAGAAAAAGTCATTTTAGGTCAGTGTTAGAGACACGAGAGAAGCAAACTTTTAGGGGATCGGTGGAAAGGGGGAGAACAAGTATACTGAGTTAGTTGTTTGACGTCCTTTTGTGGATCCTCAGCTAGTTGAGCAGCTGGTTTTATTTAGTCTGGAGATATAAGTCCAAGATGTCAAGTTCCCTGAGATTTCTCGAAGCTTAGCAGTGTGGGTGTGCACAGCACAACCTGGAAAGGGCCTGTCCATTTCGGGGCAGGGAGACTGTTCCTGCATCCTGGGGAGGGGAGAAATATACCCAAGAAGCTGGTGCTAATGGGAATGAAGCAGCTAGTCTACCTGGGTCAAGCAGAATGTAATCTTGGCACTTCCATAGCTGATGTCTGATGAAGGACAAGATGAAAAGAGAGAGAGATCTTTGGGTAAGGGTCCTTGAGTTGGGAAAACTCACAGAGGAAGAGCTGGTCGCCCAAACATAACCTCAAAAGGGGATAGTGAGGAAGGTTTCATTGGGAGTACTTGGAGCCTAAAGAGGACGAGGGGATGTAGATTGACCCAGTCCAAGTGAAGCTCTAGGGAGAGTTTAGTCAGAATATTCTTAAGAGTTCTATTAGTCCTCTCTACCTTCCCTGAGGACTTGGGGTGATATGGGATGTGAAAATGCCAAGGAATGTTAAGGGAAGTAGAAATATTTTGGGTGACATGGGAAACAAATTCAGGCCCATTGTCAGACTGGATGGAAATGGGCAATCCAATGTGGGGAAGGATTTCTGAGACTAAAATAGAGGCTACTGTGGAGGCCCTTTTATTGGAAGTAGGGAAGGCCCCCACCCATCCAGAGAAGGTGTCTACCAAGACCAGGAGATATTTGTGTTTCCAGACAGCTAGCATGTTGGTGAAATCTACTTGGCAATCAGCACCTGGAAGCTAACCTCAAACTTGGTGAGAGGGAAATGTTCCTGGTTTGAGGGGAGTATATGGGTTGGTGTGCTGATATGCAGTGCATGTGGAGGTGTGTTGATGGAGAAACTGTGTGTCCTCTGAAGTCAGGGTGAGAAAGGAGGTAGCAAAAGTTTTGAGGGCCTGAGGGTTAGGATGGAAAAGAGAATGGAGATAGGAGAGAATTGATTGTACAGAACGGGATGTGGGGGTCTGGGTAGTAGATTGGACCGGAGCCAGAAGAGAAGGAGAAGATAGTGCTGCTTCCCTTGCTGCCCTATCAGCCTTCCTGTTTCCCTGAATTATGGGAGACTCACCACTTTGGTGTGAAGGACAATGGGAGGTCCCTATTAGCTTGGGCAGAAGAGAGACTCGCAGGAGCTTTGATATTAATTTAGAATTAGTAACTGTATAGCCTTTTGTGGTCAGGAGCCCTTGTTCTTTCCATATTGCTGAATGGGAAAGCAAAATATGGTAGACATATTTTGAGTCTGTGTAGAGGGTGAGGTTCTGGTCAGCTGCTAATTCAAAGGCACAAATAACAGCTATTTGTTCAGCCTGTTGGTTTGTGGTGTTGGGTGGAAGGGGTGCTGCCTCAATAACCTCTGATAGGGAGATGACAGCATAACCAGCAAAACGTTGCCCACCCTTAAAAAGCTGCCATCTGTGAACCAGATTAGGGAAGGATCAGGAAGTGGCCCCTCTTGAATGTGGGAGGGGTGGGGGATTAAAGCCTCAAGTGTCTCTATACTATAATCATGTTCTGGGGGCTCTGAGGAGACTGGGAGGAGTGAAATTGGGTGTAAAGAGGAGCAGGGTTGGAAACAGATTGAGGAGTCATGTAGAAAAGAAATGAGGAGAGAACACGACAGGGCGGGAGAGTTTGAAGGCTCTTATAGGTTAGTAGATCTTTTAAATGATGAGGAGAGGCAACAGTGACCTGGGCACCAAAGGTCAACTTTTTTGATTCCTGTAGAAGTAGGTAAGCAGCAGCCAGAGCCCTAAGACAAGGGGCCCATCCGCAAAAGGTGGGGGTCAAGCTGTTTAGAAAAATAGGCAACCAGAGCAAAGGTGGATGCCTTGTATTGGCCTAAAATACCTAGAGCCAGACCCTTCATTTTTATGAACATAAAGGGTGATTGGCTAAAGACGGTCTGGGAGGTGAAGAGCTGGGGCCTCAGACAGTGCCTGCTGCCGGCATTTAAACTCTGCCCAAATGTCTTCAGGGAGAAACTTCTCCTTGATACCCTTGGCTGCCTCATATAAGAGATTTGCATAAAGAGAGAAATGGGGAATCCAGGCACGGAAATATCACGCTAGGCCTAGGAAGGAAAGAATCTCTTCCTTTGTCTTGGGACATGGGAGAGCCTTGATAAGAGCCTTTCTGTCTACCATAATGGCCCTCGATAGATGGGAAATCTGAACTCCTAAATACACTACCTGGGTCTGGGCAAGCTGCACCTTAGATGGGGAAACACAACCCACAAGAGGGAAGAAAATTTAAAAGGGCGTAAGAGCTATGGAAAAGGTAGGGCTGCAAAGGAGAGGTCATCTATGTATTGCAGTAGAGTGAAGTCAGAGAATTCAAGGTCTTTGAGGTCCGCAGCCAATGTCTGTCCAAAGATATGAGAACTGTCTTGAAAACCCTGAGGGAGGACTGTCCAGGTCAACTGTTGGGACCTTTGAGTATCAGGGTCAGTCCAGGTAAAGGCAAAGAGGTCTTGTGATTCCGGACTTGACAGCCCCCCGAGGACTTGACAGCCCCCTGAGGACTTGGGGTGTAGATTCATGTACCTCAGAAGTGCTTTTGTCAGCTGATCAAGAAACTCGGAGGGAGTCTCTTCTCTTATTTGTATAATTTCCTGCAATTTATCGAAATTAACAGGTTTCTGAGCTGCACGTCTAAGACCAGCAACTATGCTAGTGATAAACTGATCTCTGAAGACCACGTCCCCCGGAACATTATAATCCCAGTTTGGAATCTGATCTGGAACAGCCTCGGGCCCAATGGGAAAATTTGGATTGACTCTATGGGTCTCGTCTGCCTAGGCTCTTGCCTGCTCCCAGACCCATCTATGCTCCTCAGGATGGAGAGTATTTGCTAAAATGACGTATGCATCATGAAATGTGAGACTATATGCTTGGGTGACTCATTGGAATTCTTTCAAATAAGTTGTGTGGTCTGTAGCAAATGAACCCAATCACTTCTCAATCTGGGATAGATCTGCCATTGAAAATGGAACATGAACTCTAATTACCCCCTCTGCCACCGCCACCTCCCTCAAGGGCGCAAAGATCTGAGTGAACTGTCCTGCCTGCTTTCTGGAACAGGTAATGGGAGGAGTGAATGTGGAATTGGGTGGTGGAACCTGCGAGTAAGGTGGCAGAATATCCCGCGAGTCCAGATAGACTCTGCGAAAACCACCAGAGAATAAACCGGAGAAATTGGCACGGAATCTGGGGCGGGGGGATGGTGCTGAAGAAAGATCAATAGTCGGAAGCAGCAAGGCTAGTGAAGAAGGTGTTTGAAGAAGATGACGTCTGAGTGGGCACGGAAGATGGTGGAGGAGGTGTCATAAGAGATGACGCAGAACCAAGCAATGGAAGCAGAGTGGGAGGGAAAGATGGCGGCGAAGAAGAAGGAAGAGGAGGGACTAAAGACCAAGGCGCAGCAATTGCGGAAATCGGAACCAGGAGAAGAGGAGGGGCAGAAAGTCTAGACTAGCAGTATGGAGGGGGCAGAGCCTCTAACCCCAGGTGGAAGTCAAGATCAATGAAGGATGGAGGTGGATCACTGGATCGGCATGCAAGGAAAACCGTTTCAGGGCTACAACCAATGCACAGGGAAGGATTTGAAGGGAGGAGAAGGAATGCATCTACATAGGGTAATTCTGTCCATTGTTTACCATTGGCAAAAGCTGGAAAGTGCCTGCAAAACCTGAGCGTCCAGGGATCTGGAGCCTGGCCATGGGCTAGTTAACGGGTAAGAAGGCCAGATCTTTGTACATAATTTTATGAGTTTCTTTTTTCTTTATGTGTGGCTTGAAGCCTAGGTTTGCCTGATTTTTTAGAAGGCAGTTAAGAGGGGAGTCAGCTGGAAAAGATAGAGAAGCTCCCATATTTCCCGTTCTGAACAGGAAGCGGCTAATACGATATTTTGAAAAGCATCCCTTTCAAAATAGGTATTAGAAAGAATTGCAAGTCTGTGGTCCGGTTGTTACCGAGGGGCCAAGGAGACTTGGGGTCTGAGAAGACCAAAGACTATGAGCCACCTTGTGCAAGGGTTTTCCGTGTCCCGTGTGAACGGGAAGGAGAGACTCATGTCCAGAGTGTGGAGAGGAACTTCTTTAAACACTCCCAGCTGAAAGCCAGGGAGGCTGAGGCTTTAGAGCAGGCAGATGGAGTGGGGGGAGTTCCTGGGGACCACCATTGCATTTAAAGACTCGGGTGGGGTGTTTTCCCCCCTGCACAGGTCACGGGTGAGATCGCCAGACAGTCAACAGTTAATTTTCACCATATAGTGACCAGACAGGTTTAGGAACTGGAGGCGGGAGTGGGGCAGCTTACCAAATCCAGTGATGCTGTGGTCGAAAGGATGAACTGGAGAACGGAGGCCGAGCCAGGTGATTCCAGGAGGTGTATGCCCTCAGAATAGACATGTTTCCCGGCCAACATACCAGAATGAAGGGCAGATGAACACACGCTGGAACTGCAGTGTAGAAAAGGGAAGTTTTATTAATCAGCCAAAGGGACACGTGGAGGGGGAGGGAGAACCAGCGAGAGGAGACGGGTGGTGAGAAGAGAAGACAAAGAAGAAAAGGGGAGGGGTTTCGGTCCGGAGAGCGCTTAAGTAGTTAACTGGTGGACTGAGGGACCCACCCAGTGGGAACCCCAGTTCCATAGGCTGCCGAGGGTCAAAAAGAAAACCTGTGTGTTGTAATTGGCTCAGTAAGGCACCTGGGGTGTGGCCAGCAGCATGGCCAGCCTGAGGTGTTTGGGAGGTGTGTCTTGTCTTAAGGTGCCTGGGAGGTGTGGCTAGTTGGGCTACCTGGGAGGTGTGGCCTCCCTGCCTGGAATCTAACAATTACTATCTCTATGTAGGAATGAAAGCTCTGAAGGTTAGTGCAGATGAAAAGGGATATTTATTGTATCTTCTTTTGTTTTATTGTAGTATTATCTTGAGACAGGGTCTTGCTAAGTTGCTGAGGCTGGCCTTCCACGGGCAACCCTCCTGCCTCAGCCTCCCAAACCACTGGGATTATAAGCCTGCACCACCACACATGGCTTAAATGTATTTTATGTTGGGGCTTGGGGGCTCAGAACTGAGAGAATACTATATGATGCCTACTCTTTCCAGAATTTAGTAATGTGTCATGTTATTGGAGGAGAAGAAAAATGAAATGATTTGATGAAATATTTTGGAAGTGCAGTGGTAGATCACTTAATGACAGTGATGTATTCTGAGAAATGCATTATTAGGCGATTTAATCATTGTTGGAACATAATAGAATGTTTTTAAACAGGCATAGATAACAGTGTACTGAAAAATCTATGTCACATATATATATGTGTGTGTGTGTGTGTATATATATATATATATATATATATATATATGATACAGTCTATTGCTCGTGGGGCCATGTTGAATGAAATAAAATGATATTGTTGAAACATATTTCATGCCACATTTTCTTTATCCATTTATCTATATTGATGGACAGCTAGGCTGATTCCATCTTAACTATTGTGAACAGTTCCATGATACACGTGGAGGCTTCTCTTTGGTATGCTGATTTCATTCCCATTGTGTGTGTGCTGAGATGTGGTACAACTGGATCTTGTGATAGAACTATTTTTAGTTTTTTGAGGGATCTCAGTACTATTCCCCACAATGAAATACTTTCATTTGCAGCAAAAGGGATGAAATTGAGGATGTTTTGTAAACAGAAATAAGCCAGGCATTAAAAAGACAAGTACTGCACATTTTCTCCTATGTTTGCAATATTAAAAAAATAAATAAACTAACAACAAAAAATAACCTTGGCAAGAATGTAGAATAGGGACTCCAAGAGTATGGTTCAATTGTGTGGGGAGGGGGGACTAGGGATCAAGAAAAAGATGTTGAATTTGATTAGTGCCCACTGTACGCATGTGTGGAAATATCATACTGAGCCCCAGCATATGTACAGTTAATACATTGTAATAAAAAATGAAAATAAAAGTGTTGTCAGATATTTTAAATGACATTAAATTAAGTAGAAGTGTGTTAGTCTCTGTGTCCTCTATTATGTACCATTGGTCTACCAGCCTATTTTGGTGCCAATATCATGCTGTTTTTGTTACTATTGCTCTGTAGTATAATTTGAGGTCTGGTATAGTGATGCCACCTGCTTCACTCTTCTTGCTAAGGATTGCTTTAGCTATTCTGGGTCTCTTATTTTTCCAGATGAATTTCATGACTGCTTTTTCTATTTCTATGAGGAATGTCATTGGGATTTTGATTGGCATAGCATTATATCTATATATATTGCTTTTGGTAGTATGATCATTTTGACAATATTTGTTCTTTCTATCCAAGAACAGGGTAGATCTTTCCATCTTCTAAGGTCTTCCATAATTTCTTTCTTTAGTGTTCTGTAGTTTTCATTATAGAGGTCTTTCATGTCTTCGGTTAAGTTGATTCCCAAGCATTTTATTTTTTAATGTTATTGTAAATGGGGTAGTTTTCCTCATTTCCCTTTCAGAGGATTTGTCACTGATATATAGAAAATGCCTTAGATTTATGGGTGTTTATTTTGTATCCTGCTTCTTTGCCAAATTCATTTATGAGTTCTAGAAGTTTTCTGGTGAAATTTTTTGGATCTTCTAGGTATAAAAATCATATCGTCAGCAAATAATGATAATTTGAGTTCAACTTTACCTATATGTATCCCTTTATTTTCTTTCATCTGTCTTATTGCTCTGGCCAGCATTTCAATTACTATGTTGAATAGAAGTGGTGAAAGAGGACATCCCTGTCTTGTTCCAGTGTTTAGAGGGAATGCTTTCAATTATTCTCCATTTAGAATAATCATAAAGAAAATGTGGTATATATATATATATATATATATATATATATATATATATATATATACACAATGGAATATTACTCAGCAATAAGAGAGGATAAAATCATGGCATTTGCAGGTAAATGGATGAAGTTAGAGAATATAATGCTAAGTAAAGTTAGCCAATCCCAAAAAGCCAAATGCCAAATGTTTTCTCTGATATAAGGAGGATGATTCACAGTGGGGTTGGGATGGGGAGCATAGGAGGATTAGAGGAATATTAGAATGGCCAATGGGGAGGGAGGAAAAGGGAGGTGGCAAAAGGGGGAAGAAAAAAAAAAAAGATGGCAGAATGAGATGGATATCATTACCCTAAGTGCATGTATGAAGTCACGAGTGGTGTGAATATACTTTGTATACAACCAGAGATGTGTAAACATGTGCTCTACAAGTATAATATGAAATGTAATACATTCTGCTGTCATTTCTAACAACTTAGAATAAAAAATAAATTTGAAAAACAATTAAGTAGAAGTGGAAGTGACGGAATCAAGAGACACAGTAAACACAAGGCGTGAGGCTGCTGTTGTTGCAACACAACACATTGCTTTACAGCGAATTTTCTTTTATGAACAGAATAAATACACTCTAAAATAACAATAAAAACTAGACTATAGTAGATCCTTATGTAACTCAGCTGCACAGTTGTTCATCACTATTACTGTTACTGAAAGTTTGGTCCAATGCCAGTCCAATATCGGGGACATAGTTTTGCAAAAAAGGCAAAAGAAGTTTTATTGCTTTGCTAGCAAAAGAGAAGCACAGGGGACTCCTGTCCCAGAAGCTGTGATTCTGCCCATCAAGGGGAGCAGGGGGCTTTTAAAGGCATGATTCAAAGGCTACATTCCACGTGTTCTGTCTGGTGTTGTAATTCACTCATTAATTTGGGAGATAGTCATTTCCTAGATCTTCTGGTACCTTCCCCAAAGTCTGTGGTAGTGTGTGTTTAAGGCCAGATAACTAAGTGTGCCTACGATGGGGTATAAGGTAATCCTGCTTCCCCTGAGATTAGGGAGGGGAGAGATTAGGGAGGTGTAGGGAGAGAGGAAGAGGAAGAAACATGTCCATTTTTAAATTAGGTTGCGATGACAGAGCAGCAAGGGCTAATTGAAAGCATAAAGTGGACCATAATTACACTGCTGTGTGCATAACTTGATGAGCCATACCTTTGCATGACTGTAGTGCACTTACCTAACTACAATGGTGTCAACACAAAGGTGAGAAATGCAGCTCCTGCAAAGCTGGGATGGCTAGGACATCACAAGGTGATGGACAACTTTCAGCTTTCATGAGCCCTTACAGACTCCTGCCAAACCTATATATAGCCCACTGTTGACTGAAGTATCCTTGTAAAGTGCATGACTATTTTAAAAGTGGAATTTAGGGTTGGTTGTGTGAAGAAAGAGGGGGGGAGAATTATCAAATTGATCAGTTTTTCACTTAGGGAAACTTGATGATTTATTTTTATTAAAAATAAATATGCCCAATTAAAAATTTAAACGTATTCTTGAAGTTAATACTATTGCCCATAGTACAGGAACCCAGATATACCAAAGTTGAATACTTAATTACTAATTAGGTGGTAAAGAGTTTCATTTCTTCACATAATTCATATTCAATAGTTTTCTTCACTAATATTAAACTAAATATCTATTAACATTCAGGGAGTTCGACGTCTTCATTACTGAAAGTTAGATTCATGGGCTTATTTTGTTTTAAATCCTGGATGTAAAATTACCAACTCCTTATGCACACATTATGCAACTCACAGGAGAAGGCTTGTTTCCACATTTTGCATAATGTTGTTCCTTTCAATCTATTATCAGATATATTGTTTGAAGTGATCAAACTTTAATTGAAAATGTTGGAAAAATTAAAAAGTCCTTTAGAGCCATCTCTGTGGATTTGAATGGAAGGGTTATTTTGGCTAGATTTTTGTTAATAAAAATAAATGTCTTGGCTGGTAATTGACTGACTCAATTTCCATTATCCTAAGTTTTCAAAGACAGATTGTAATAAGAGACCATAAATAAATGAACACTTGTACTTGTAAGAAGGAATAATTAAGAATCATGCTTATAGTTTAGGAATAAAAGAATTTAAATAGCACTCTGAATTGCCCAAAATAAAAGTTCAAAAGATAGTGATACTACCATTTCCATGTCTCTTATTCAATATTTTCAGGTTCTTTCTGTATGCATAAAATAGTCTACACTGTTTTTCTTTCTTTGTAAGATCAATCCAAAACAGCTTTTTCTAAACATAAAATAGCATTTAGAACATATATATCTGAAAAGTTTCTTGAACATTTATTTAATATATTTTTGATAACTCTTTATGCCAAGTCACAATCCAAACTAAAATGTCAAAGAACTCTCTAAATATCAGCACTGAAGAATATTTTGAAACACTCATGAAAATCTTTGAGATGACAAATTATCAGTCTAGATTTCACCAATAAGTACCTTACCTTTAAAATAGACATCAGTATGCAGATCTATTTCAAAGCAAGAAAAGGCTAAGCACCTGCTTTTATTCAAAGCAAAAAGGTCTCTAAAGAAAAAAGAAAAAAAGGAAATTAGCATAATAAAATACAATAATATTGCTTTTAAAATCACTTTTGTAGATAATCCCAATGAGTAATTTAAGTTTTTGTTTAATCATTTATAGTTTAACTTACCAATACTTTATATTACCTAAGATGATACATGAGTACAACACTGAAATTTCTTATTTAAAATCAAAATTAAAGTACCAATGTTATATGGTTTTCTTAAAGTATTAGTTGTTAATTTTCTTACTTTTCCCAAAGTAGAAATTAAACACTCTGAATATTAGAAATGAAAGATGGTAAATCAACACTGATTCCATGGATATTAAATGGATTTTAGAAGTGTACTATGAACATCTCCTTGACCACAAAATTAATAATTTGAAAGATACAGTCTATCAAAAATCACACAAGAAGAAACATTCAATAGGAAAAGGCCTTTATCTTTAAAGAAATTGCATGAATAACTATTAAAGTTCAAAAACAGAAAGCACTAAATCAGGATGTGTTCATGGGTCAGTTGCACCAACCATGTAAGTAAGAAATTTCGCCAAATTTTATACAATATCTTCCAGAAGACAGAAGCACCAGGGATAATTCTTAATTCATTCTATAAGAGCAGCATTGCCCTAATAAAAAAAAAAAAAAAAAACTCTGACAAAGATATAACCAAAAAGGAAAATGGAAACCAATACCTCTTGTGAACATAGAGGAAAAAATTCTGAAAAAAAAAAAATGCTAGCAAATCAAATTTTAAAATGTATAAAAAGAATTAGATTTAATGGCCCTCTGGGATTTATTCCATTTACATAATCCACCACATCAATAGGCTAGGAAAAAATTACTAGCCATATCAGTAGGAAAAAAATAAAAAACATTCATCAAAATCCTGTACCAGTTCCTGATGAGAAGCTCTCAGTAAACTAAGAATAGAGGAAGACCCTCTCAATTTGATAAGGAGCATCTCCAAAACAGAGGTCTGGAACAAAGCAAACATGAATCCACTAAAGACTGTTGTCAAAATCACACCAGAATTCTTAGAGGTTAAGACTTAGTAGAAATCTATTATCATCAAGACAGTGAGGAAAAAAAAAAAAAAATCAATCAATGGAACAGAATCTAGAACCTAGAAATCTATCTATCTATCATCTATTCAACTATTTTTGATTAAAAAAAAAAAAGAATAGGCAATGCAATTGATATAAGATAGAATTCTCAACCAATAGCTTTGGAATAACTAGACTCCATATGAAAAAAAAAAAAAAATACTATAAATTGATCTTAGGCCCTCTACACAAATTATCTCTAAATGGATAAATGGATCTTATACCAAAATGTAAAATGGGAAATTATCAAAGTTCTAGAATGTAACAGAAAAAAATCCTAGATTGCCTTTTAAGAGAGAACAATGAAGGCCCAATCTATGAGAAAATAATTAATAAGCTGGACTTCATCCAGGGAAATGTAAATTAAAACACCAGTGAGAGATCACTGCATATTCATAATAATGGCGAGAATTCTGAACTCACAGCACCAAATACTAGAGAGTATGTGGGGTGTCAGGAGCTCCTGTATACTGCTCGTGTGAAGGCAAACTTCTCCGGCCACTGTGGAAAGCAGTGGTAGTGTTTTACAAAACCGGACAGACTCCTGCCCAAACTCTAGAAATCATATTCCTTGGTCTTTACTCAAATTAATTGACTATTTTTGTCCATACAACCTGCACATGGAAATCTATTGCAGCTTTGGTCGAAGTTGCTTAAAGATGAAAGCAAAGAAAATGTCATTCAGTAGGCGAACACACCAGGTCTATCCAAATGATAGAGATCATTCAGTGGTTAAAAAAAGAAATGAGACATCAAGACATACAATACCAAGAAGGAAATTTATTTTCATAAAACTAAGTTAAAGTGGTTAATTTGGAGAGGATATAAAGAGAAGGATTACAAAACTGTGGAAAAGGAAAAACTACGGAGACGACAAAACAAAAATCAGTAGGTGCCAGGGAAATGCATTGAATTGGTGAAACACTAAAGATTTGAGGGCAGTGCCAATGCTCTGTATGATTCCCAGTGCTGGATTGTGTTATGCATTCATTCATATCCATGAACACAAAATACCAAGACTACATGACTATGGTGTGTCACTGTAGGCTCATTTATTGTGACAGTTCTAGGGTCATGGAGGAAGATCATGAGATAGGGGATGGCGCTGTGTGGTGGAAGGCATATGGGGATCTCTGTACATTCTACTCAGTTTTCTTGTGAGCCTAAAACCTCTCTAGAAAGAAATGAAGTCTTTATACCTTTAGGGACAGTATGCTAGAAATGAAGAAGGGCTTCCTAAAGCAAATGGTGCATATCCTGTGTCTTAAATGTGTTTGCCAGATAAAGGGAATTTACTGTCCAGAAACTGTTCATAAGAGTGTTGCTTTGTATTTACTAATGTAAAATACACTTTATGAGACAAATAAATAAGGAGACACCCTGCTGATAAATGGACTTCTTGGATCAAGTCACGTGACATCTTATGATGGATTTCCTGCCTAGTCCACTGAGATAGTTTCTTCTAAAATTCTAGGGGGATCAAAGAAGGAAGAAAATACAGTCACTGTTACAGTCTTAAAATTCATTTCTATTTTTACTACTTTTTTTCCCCTCAATATGTTCACTTAGTAGGATAATATTAATATTTGTTATACCTGGGTTATGATTCGTATGTGTAAGAAGATGTATACAGAACAAATGTGCTCATCATACATGAACTTCTTTTTGTCAAATGCATTATTATTCAGTTACTTTAGGATCAAAGAACACAATATACACTCAAATTTAATAAGAATTTATTTAAAAGGAATTCTCATCTGTGTTAAGAAAAATATAAAATCATGAATGATCTTCTTTCCAAATTTTTTAATGAAAAAAATCTGTTGTGTATTGATTAAAATTCACCAAAAGGACAGGGCAAAACTGTAAGCTTGTAGTATAGGCTGCTCCTGTATTGACACAGAGATTTCTTAAAAATCTTCAGGCTTTGATGAAACAGTTTCATGCTTTGTGATCACAGAGACTAAAATCAACCCTGCTTCTGCAAACTTTTGAAGATATTTTTCAATGACTTCTAATCATTTAGATAATCCTTGTAAATATTTTGATCAGCTATTTTTCTGACTTACACAGCTAGGATCTACTCAGACTGCATATAATTCTTCAGTAACATTATTTTTTGACTCCTAACATTATTTTCTATGTTTCAACAATTCTGTGCTCTAATAATAACAATTATGTTAATAATCCCAAGTAAAGTTTATAAAAGATATTGAAGGAATACATACAGACACATATACACACAGAAGACAAAAGACTTCAGGTATATTATGTTAAAAAGAAAAAAAAATATATATATATATATAGAGAGAGAGAGAGGTTAGTAGTTAAGGTGAAAGGAAGAAAAGATATGGGTAAAGAATGTAAAAAGTTAAATATGTGCTTATGCAACACACCAAGTCTAGACAACATAGATTATATTTGATTGTGTTTTGATGATGTGAATATTTCTTTAAATTATATCCGTGTTAAATCTGCAAGTCAGTTTGTAGTACACAAGAGAGGATCTGTTCAGTATCATAAAAATGAACTGGTCTCATCTCAATGAGAAATAAAAACCATATCAAATTGTCTTCTGTCTTCAGAAGATTCAATTCATATTACTATGTTAAAGACATCAAATATCCCACATAAGTAAAGAGCCTACTCACATAATTTGTTATCATTTTTACTATTTACTGAAACACTAGCAAACACTAATGGCTTGGGTGAAATCGGCTATTAATTACTTAGTATGTACAAGATGTAGGAGTTTACTGTGGCTGGAACCACAAACACTGCAAATATAGTGATTTTGATCATCACAAATTTATTCTCTTATAGCTCTGGCAGTCAAAATTCCAAAAGGAGCTTTAAGGAGCCAAAATCAAGGTGGCCCCAGGGCTGTGCTCCCTCTGGAACCTCTGTTTCTTCCACTTCCACGTCTGGGCTTTGGCATTCCTTGGCTCCTGTCTTTGTTTGTCCAGTCCTTGTTTCCAGGGCCACCTTGCCTACTCAGCTGCACCACTTGGCTAATCCAGGGTCATGTGCCTATCTCAAGAGCCTCAATATAGTAATCACATCTGTAAAGTCATTCTTGCCATGTCAGGTAACATCTGGAAGTAATGGGTAGTTAGAGACGTCATGTGAGACGACTCTCCAACCTAACACACATGAAATGTTGCTCAACTGGGTCACCATAGGCTTATGACCAATCTTCATTCCTTTGATATTTCATGCTCCCCCCCCACACACACACTTATGGAAAAGACAACTTCATTCCTCCATTTTCCATCTCTCTCAGTTTTCCATATGAGAAAGAAGGCCTTATGTTATGGCTTGGATCTAGAGTGCCCTTTAAGCACTCATAGTTGAAGACTTCTAAGGACCAATGTCCAGAGGTGTGCAGAGGTGCAATTTTTGTGAAGTGCTATCAAATTGTCTTCTGTCTTCAGAAGACTCAACTCATATATTCATCCATAAATAAACATATTTGATGGATTAATGGTCTGAATGAAATACGGGAAGGAGGTAGGCAAGTGATACATGATTGAAGGAAACAGACCACTGGGGGCTTCCCCTGGGGACTTGTGTCCTGTCCCTGGTCCCTTTTCCCCCACGGTTCCTGCATCCTGGGTACCATGAGCTGAGCAGCTTTCTTCTGCTGTGCTCTACTAACATGATGCTCTGCCTCACCTCCAGCCGCAGTCGATGGAGCCAGCCAACCATGGACTGAACTTCTAAAACCAGAAGCCAAAATAAATCTTTCCTTCTCTAGGTTGTATATTTGTCACAGGCATTTGTCACAGTGCTGAAAAGCTGACAGACACAACTTATTAGGTCTTGGGTTATTTACTCCTGCAGTGGACTCATTAGGTCCACAGCACTACTTTTCTTTTTGTTCAATAGCTTTTTTTCCCCATTGGTAAACTACATTTTCTACTGAAAGGAATTAAGCTATGTGGACATTAGGATCTGCTGAGGATTAAAAAATTTATTCTTATTTGTTTTCCTAAGTGGTACTTAAAATTTGTTTCAATTTTTTTTCTAACTTTTTCCCATTTCCTATGACTAAATGATGAATATTTTTGTTGATGAAACAAGGGAAAGTTTTTATTGCTTTTACCTGTGTTTCCAATAGCTAAAGATCTATTTAAAATTATGTGTTCTGAACTGCAAATTCTATTTATTTTTTGATCAAAGTGATCTACATCGAAGTTTTTCATTGACTACTTAGAAATATAGATAGATAGCTATATAGACATATAGATTATTTACAAATGTATATGTATATTTGAGTAAAATGATATATTAATATATAGTAACAGATATAGTTAAATATATGCATGTATATAAGTAGATATATGCATATATAAATATATATATAACCATACATAAATATGTAAATATTGTTTCTGTCTGCTTAATAGATTAAAGACTGAAACAGATGTTTTAGAATGTCCAGTTGTGATGGATGCACTATCATGTATTTTTAATGTTTTAGAGCTATATTTACAGGTAAAGTTTGATAATAATTGAAGATTTTTATTTAAATGTTTATCAAACATTTGTCCTCAGAGTGACTTATTTATTTATTTTGATACACAGAAAAATTATACAAAAAGTACTTCATAAACTAGATTTTCTACCTTAACATATGAAATATAGTGTTAGGATAATAATAAAAATATAATAATAATGATAATAAAAATAATAATAGTAACTATAATGGTTGGTACCTATTTAGGAACTGTGGGCCTACACACAAAAAAGAATGAAGTCCCATAATTGATAAGATTCATAATGAGTGAATTTTTTATTCATTTATTTTAGTATATTTTGCTATCACTAAACCGCTGTACATTTAAGTAAAATGCTACATTTACACCATATATATCAACATTTGTATTTAATAATTTGACAAAATAGATAAAAATTTAGAATGATTTTTCAGAATATCAGCTTTTTATTTTCCCAAAATTGCAAAGCAAAATAAATTTTCCATCCTCTAATATACCATTTCTTATATTGTTTTGGAAAAACCTTTATTACATAAGTCACATTTATATGCACCAGCATATGGAAACTCACATATCCAGGTATTTTGGGTGCTTTTTAAAAAAATATTTATTATTGTTGTTGTTATTGTTGCTTTTAAAGTTTAAATTGTTCAGTTGGATCAAGTTAATGTCTAGTAGTTTGATTCAGATTTTACTCTTTTCTTGGTAGATATTAGAGTTGGTCAATGCTTTAAAGTCATAGATCTTTTTTGTCTTCTGTAATGATTAGATCTCTAGATCCCCAGTACCAAAAGAGGAAAAAAAAATTAATGTGTATCAGATTATATCATTAGAGACATGATTTAAAAAAAAAAAAAAAAAAAGATGAAGAAAGAAAGTAAGAAAAAGAAAAAATGTATTCATCAGAGAAAAAAAACTGCCTGTCAATAATTAACAGTTATAGTATTCTCCTGGGAAACTTACAACTTAAACATCAGTTAATTTCAATCAGTTTGTCTAAGTATATTTTATATTATTAAGACAAATTATTAAATTATCATTTCACCTTATTATTGTCAGAAAATGCTGAACAAAGTTAACTTAGCCAGGAACACCGTGATAGTGAAATAAAAGGGTTTATTGGGGTGCCATGTGGGGAAGGGTAGGGAAAAGAAGGGAAGAGAAGCGGGGTAGGGAAGGGAGAACAGGAAGGAAGAAGAAAAAGGGCCGATTTCAGTCTGGAGCAAGCTTAAATAGCGGACTGGTGGTCAGGGAGACCCCTGGGGCGAGTGTCTCCATAGGCTGCTGGAGGTCAGGAGGCAGTGGCGAGGGCACCTGCTGGCCAGGCTGAAGGAACCTGGGAAATGTAGTCTTTTCACTAAATACCTGGGGAGGTGTGGCCTTCTACCTCCCTGCCCGGAATCCAACAATTATTTGCTTCGATTTCTTTCCCATATTTTTCTGCTTTAGTAAATGAATCTACCTTCATAGTTGCTTACATGTCTATTATTGAATTCCTTTTATGTGATATTAAGTGATAACATTATAACACCTATTTTCAAATAATGTGCTTTCAACTTTGATTACCAAAATAAATTAAACATGTTATTTTAAGAAAAGTAATTAATACACCATCAAATAAAAACACAAATACTAGGATCAGAAAAATTCATATCTTAATTTATGCCTATATTTCATATATAAAAATCAATTTATCATCAATCATCACACAAATTGCCAGTAATAAGTATGTATTGAGTGCTTTTGTTGTTTATATAGACATTTAATATTTGTCTAAGATTCATTATTGGGCCTCTTTCCAGTTCTCTATTTCAATACCCACAGTCTTTCACTGTTAAACTTTATGTCACTTTGTTATCACAAGTTATATTCTTATATTCTTTCTGTTATATGTTCTTGCTTTGGATCTAATTAGTTAGTGTAGGAGTCTTCATTCTTTATTTAAATATCTTATATGTATAGAAGAATATATACTTTTTTATACTTTGATAAACACATTCTTATATTCTTTCTGTTATGCTCTTTCTCTTCATGTTCTTACATATTTCTTACAAATGGATATATTTTTTGATTGGTGATTGAACCCAAGCCCTTTTTATTTATTTGTTTATTTTTTAATTTGAGACAGTGTCTCACTAAATTCCTGGGACTGGTTTCAGACTTATGGTTCTCCTCCCTCAGTCTCCTGAGTCACCTGAATTGCAGGTATGTGCCCCTATGTCAGGCTTAAATCTTGTATTTTTTCTCAATTTATACGATAAAACCTTTTAAAGAATGTTTTTATCATTTTTATTTGCCTTTATGACTACAGAACTTCTATAATCCAGTTGAATACCAGCATAAAAAATCTGTGATCCAGTTTAATGTCAGCATAGTCAAATTAGCCTATAAATCCTTTTTCAAACCTTTTATTTTACAAAAAAAAAAAAAAAAAAAAAAAAAAAAAAAAAAAAAATCCACTGTAAACTGACTAAATGTTTCTGTTTCTAGTAGCCCTTATGGTGAAAACACTTCTGGTCCAGAAGAAACAGAAAAAAAAAAAAAAAAAAAGAAGAAAGAAAGAAAAGAAAAGAAAAGAAAAATCATGACCATGATATTTTCTAAAATGTTCTTAACTAGATGTTTGTTCAATAGCAGATCATTAGGATAGGGACTCTCACATTCAAATAAAAATGTTAGAAAAGAAAATCAGTACATTCATACATTGAAATTTGTTTTTATTAAAAAAACAAATAGTAAATTGCATTGTTCTTAGACTTGTTTTCCTAATCCTTTAAATTAACCTTTTTATGTTAAGATTAATTTTCTTTCCTGCAATTCACACCAATAGTTATTGCTTAGTTATAAATAAAATGGTGATACTTCCCCTGGGCAATTATTCTCTCCTGGGTGTTTATAATTCTGACTATTTACACCTATAAATGGAAATTATCTTCAGGTTCAAACACAGTATTTGTAATAGTAGCTGTTTGTTTACAAGATGAAATAGACAAGTGCACATACATTTGAGACAAACTGAAACAAGGGATAGCATTTTTTTTTTGTGTGTGTGGTACCAGAGATTGAAGTCAGGAGCACTCAACCACTGGGTCACATCCCCAGACTTTTTTGTATTTTATTTAGAGACAGGGTCTCACTGAGTTGCTAAGTGCCTCACCATTGCTGAGGCTGGCTTTGAACTCGCAATCCTCCTGCCTCAGCCTCCCAAAGTGCTGGGATTACAGGCGTGTGCCACCGCGCCCGGCTTGGGATAGCATTTTAATTCAATAAAATGTCACATCTGGATGAAAAGAATCTTGAAATGTTTCATTAAAAATTCATAGGTTTCATTACAATATGAACTCTATAAGTTATAAAACTTCCAATTTCCTAAAGGAATTATTAGCAGGTGTACTCTTAAATGATGGGTAAATGAGTTTGTAAGGAAAGAGAATTAATGGACTACCATGGTTAAAATGATAAGGTCAAATTTTATTGCTATTAGCTAAAAGGGCTGTGAAAATATTATTAGTTAAAAGAATGAACAAAGTATGATCTGAATATGTTATACTTCTGAATATTTATATCTTGTAATAATTTACCATATACCTTATACATGTTTTCTTTTTTCCCATTTTATAAATCAACGTATAATTTAGAAAATCATTCTATGATTCATTTGTTATATTTCTCTTACAAATTAAAATAGTGACAAAGGTAGAGTCCTGGTTTTAAGCCCATGATGAAAGTTACCATTTCTTACATACATGTTCATAAGCTATGTATGTGTGTGTAGGTGTGTTTGAGTGAAAGTGTTACCACCATTTACCATGACAAGTCCTTGCTTCCCCAAATGTTGAAGTATAACACGGAAGAAGCACCCGAGGCAAGGGTCGAGTGAAAAAGGAAAGGCTTTATTAAAGGATAGCAGAAAAGACTTCCCCCAGGGGGAGAAGGGGACCCAGAAGGCAGGAATCATGGGAAAGGGAGGTCTTCTCCCTTTTTTTTTTTTTTTTTTTTAAATATTTATTTTATTTACTTTGGTTGTACACAATGCAATGCATTTATGTTTACGTGGTGCTGAGGATTGAACCCTGGTTGTGCACGTGGGAGGCAGGCGCTCTGCCGCTGAGCCACAAGCCCAGCCCCCATCTTCTCCCTTTTCTATCTAAGGTCTTCTTTTGTTTCTTTGCTTAACTCTGTCTATCCTGCCTGTGATGCGAAAGCCAAAAGGTGTGACACAGGTGGGTCCCTGGGGGTGGGGGAAGAGTGATCTGGGCAGGAAGGGCTTAGGGTAAGTTGATTAGCATCTCCCTGTTTGCTGGAGCTGCTTCATTAACAATTCTTTAGGATGGACCCAGACCTTGTGGACATTAACATTTTAATCTCCCAGGAGTTGTTCTGGTTTTCCCATGGCTTAGATAGACTCCATTTTCTTTATTAGACCCAGTTTACTTAACTACACTCACCACCTATCTTTAAATCTGGCTTCAATAGAACAGTTCCCTTATAAGAATTCTATTTTCTTTCTCTTTAGAATTATTACTAAAACTATGCTCTCTCTTGGTTTTCTTTATTTCAATTTATTTTGTTACCATGACCAAATCATTTGCACATTCTTTTTCTAAGCTTGAGGTCATTTTATAATTTAATTTTCATTTTATAGCTTAAACTAGGAAAGAATATACTGCATTTTCTTGACTAAATCAGAAAAAAATAAACATAGTGAACATGGGAAAAACAAATTTAAATATTTGAAAAAATATTTCACAGAAAAAGAAACCCAAGTGTACAGTAAATATTGTTGGATTCTGGGCAGAGAGGTAGAAGGCCACACCTCCCAGGTAAAAGACTACCTTTCCCAGGTGCCCCTGCCGCTGGCCCCTGACCTCCGGCAGCCTATGGAGACACTAGCCCCCAGGGGTCTCCCTGACCAGCAGTCTTCTATTTAAGCCTCCCCCGACTGAAATCACTCTCTGTTTGAGCCTGTCCCTGTTCCTGTTCATCCCTTTGTCCCCCTTCCCTTCCCGCTTCCCTTCCCCACGTGGCACCCCAATAAACCCTTTTATTTTACTAACATGGTGTTCCTGGCTAAGTTAACTTTGTTCAGCATTTTCTAACAAATATAAAGTTTCTATAATAAGAAATGATCAGAAAATATACATTCAAATGCAAAATACATTTCCAAACATTAAATTGGGGAGAATAAATTTAACTGAGATGTACCCAACACTGATAAAAATATGTCTAATCAGTAACTTCCTATCAATAATAATGCAATTTAAGTGTAAATGATACAATAGACAAAAAATTGTCAATACCATATAAAGTTAAGGATTTCCAACCTATAAACCACAATGGTTATTTCAAAGTAAAATTTAGAGTAACTTGCACTTAGACACAAGGTGAAGGGATAGTTAATGTTTACTAAAACTTGAATGTTAATTATCAAAAATATAGACAATCTCACAGGTTGTCAGGAGACAATGATCAGAAAATCACAGTATTTCATGTTCAGAATTGTTAATACTCCAGTCAAAGATGGCCTAGACCTTTCTGCTCACCTCTAGTTGGCAGAGGCCTGCGGACTGCTCTTGGCCCTGCACACTGCAGGGAGCAGTGGGGAGTCTAGTCAGCAGGTGTGAGAGCTCATTCAGCTGGGTTCCAGTCTCTTAGAGGATTTTGTGGAGTCTGAGGAAGCCAAGTTGTGTTCTCTTTTGAAGATTGTTAAACAATAACAACAACAAAACAGGAGTAATTCTGCTACTAGATATCATAATAAATCATCTTGAAGGAAAGAAGAAAAGCAGGAGGCCAAATTGTAGTTGGTAAAGAAGCAGGAGTCACTCTTACCAGCCATGATATGGGAATATTTGGTATTTTTGCAGTTAGCATGTTATCTAGTTTTGCTTTGTCTGTATGCAGACAAGTTCTGCGATTTGTTTCCTCAAACTACAGAGTGCACTTGACAGATGCTAATGCTCTGAAACTAATCACTTAAAATGAGAAGATCAGGTGTGGTTGGGAGGGTTGGGCCATCTTCTGGATGTGTTGGGAGGGTTGGGGCATCTTTTGGATGTCTACTTTTGTCTTTTCCACAATGAAATAAAGCTAAGTAGAAATAAATAATAAATCAGAGTTACATATATACAAGTTTAATTTATTGTAAATCCTTTGCTCATTGATTTTTAGTTTCTTTTGTATTCAAATCTGATAAAGCAACTTTTTATTTTAATGCTGATTAAGTCTGACCAAGTTGGTACACGGTAGTGATTTTTGATGGCAGGATAGAAATAATATGCAACAACTGTCTTTATTGGAAACTGATTTGAAAGCTGCCATAGATCTATCTTGGGTACTCTGATTCAGTTTGTTAATGAATATCTTGGCAGATGGCAAGAAATCTTTACTTAATTAGATGTATTAAGAATAATTAAATGACTTTGACTTTGAAACTGATATTGTTCTTGTCTTCAGTGACTCTTATAAAACATAGAAATTGATTAATAGAGAAGGCAGGCTAAGTATACATACACAATTCAACAACCTCTGATGTTCCGGTTGGTACTGTCAAATTTTACATACACACACACACACACACACACACACACACACACACACACACATTTTTCCAAGTTGGAGGACATTGTTGAATATATTACATCATTACCAGTATGAGAAAATACCACAGGTAGGAAAGATTTAGCATGGTCTAATTTAAGATTATTTTTTTATTTTTTACCTTATTAGCTAACTTTTTAGAATTCAATTTCTAATAAATTTCAATTTTTAAGTGTATTAAATGTATACTGTACAGTGCTATGAATGAAATTTTGAAAATTATTAACATTATGTTCTCTGTATTTTTACATACATGGCATTCATATGTATCTGCTTATGGCATTGGTCCTCTTGAAAGTAGATGTATGTTTGTCCTACAAGGTGCACTACAGGACAGTATCCAAATTAATTTTTAAAAATGAGTGCCTTTGAGAACAATGTAGTTTCTTCACAGAGGACAGTAACAATCTGCTTCTAACTTCATTATTACATAAAGAATCTGACTTGATCCCAGCTTATACTAATATGATAGTCAGTAGTCACATGTGACTACTACAAACTTCAGTATGTTTAGTCAAAATTGTAATGTGCTTCAAGTGCAAAATACACAAAAATTCAAAACATCTAATATTTAAAATATATAATACTGCCAGGCGTGGTGGTGCACACCTTTTATCCCAGTGGCTCAGGAGGCTGAGGCAGGAGGATTGAGAGTTCAAACCAGCCTCAACAAAAAGTGAGATGCTAAGCAACTCAGTGAGATCCCGTCCCTAAAATACAATATAAAATTATTCTGGGGATGTGGCTCAGTGGTTGAGTGCCCCTGAATTTCATCCCTGTTACCCCTCCCTAAAAATATATAATACTTCAATAAAATGTTTTTTATTAAATCTCAGTTCGTTATATATGACAAAAGAATGCATTACAATTCATATTACACATATAGAGCACCATTTTTCTTATCTCTGGTTGTACACAAAGTAGAGTCACATCATTCATGTCTTCATACATGTACTTAGAGTAATGATGACCATCGCATTCCACCGTCTTTTGTACACACATGCTCCCTTCCTTCCCCTCCCTCAGTTTTTCCCTTTTGCCCTATCTAGAGTTCATCTAATCCTCCCATCCCACCCACCCACCACAGCAGTATATTATGATTCAGCAATCTTAAATCAAAGAAATCATTTGGCATTTTTTTTTGTGTGTGTGTGTGTGTGATTGGCTAACTTCACTTAGCATTATATTCTCCAGCTCCATCCATTTACCTGCAAATGCCATGATTTTAATCTCTTTTCATGCTGAATAATATTCCATTGCATATATATTTTCTTTATTTGTTCATATACTGAAGGGCATCTAGGTTGGTTTGACACTTTAGCTATTGTGAGTAGACCAATGGTACAGAATAGAGGACACAGAGACTAACCCACATAATTACAGTTATCTTATATTAGACAAAAGTGCCAAAAAAGTACAGTGGAGAAAAGATAGCCTCTTCAACAAATGGTGCTGGGAAACTGGAAATCCATATGCAACAAAATGAAATTAAACCCCTATCTCTCACCATGCACAAAACTCAACTCAAAGTGGATCAAGGACCTAGGAATTAAACCAGAGACACTGTGTCTTTTAGAAGAAAAAGTAGGCATGTCAGATAGAGCACTAATCTCTAGAATATATAAAGAACTCAAAAATCTTAACACCAAAAAAAAAAAAAAAAAACAAATAACCCAATCAACAAGTGGACCAAGGAATTAAACAAACACTTCTCAGAAGAAGATATATGATCAATCAACAAATATATGAAAAAATGTCCAACATCTCTAGCAATTAGAGAAATGCAAATCAAAACTACTCTAAGATTTCATATCACTCCTATCAGAATGGCAGCTACTAAGAACACAAACAACAATAAGTGTTGATGAGGATGCAGGGGAAAAGCCACACTCATACATTGCTGGTGGGACTGCAATTGGTGCAGCCAATGTGGAAAGCAGTATGGAGAATCCTTGGAAAACTGGGAATGGAACCACCATTTGACCCAGCTATCCCATTCCTCAGTCTATACCCAAAGGACTTAAAAACAGTATACTACAGGGACACAGCCACATCAATGCATATAGCAGCACAATTCATCAATATGTTTTTAATATAGATTATATATGAAAACCTTAATTTCAGAGTATATTGCATTAAATAAAGTAAAATATTAAAATCGTCTGTTTTTTTCTGTTCTTATTAAATTTAAAATTACATGCATTGTTCTATTATATTTTTACTCAACAACATTGTCCAAACTGCAAGAACTTTTTATAAGGAAGACAGAGATGAAGAAAGAAAAGTAAAAAAAGCAAGAATTTTTTTAACCTGAAATAGTTGAGATGGGTACCATTTTAAATAGTATAATTTGACTGAGGGGGGAAGAAGAAGAGAGAAAGAGGAATTGTACAGCAATATTTAGAGAAAGTATGCACATAAACAGATGCACACATGACTTATTGTGAAAACTTAAATTCAATATTAGGAAGGTAATGAGTTGTTAGGGTCATTGTAGGGTAAGAGGGGCTATGCAATTGTTTAAATTGGCAAGATAGCCTTAACATTTTGTTGGTTTTATTTTTATAAGAAAGCCATTGGGGCTTATAGCATGATTGTTTAGCTAGCAATTAAAGTACAGAAGGAGTTATTTCTTCTGTAATGTTGAATGGTGATGAGATGTGCTTTGTTTTTTAAATAGCTTTATTGCAATATAATTCACATATCATACAATTTGCCCAAGCATTTGTATGTGATTTAATTCTTTTTAGTATATTTTCTGATATGAGACATTGCAGTCAATTACAGAACATTTTCATTGTCTCTAAAGGAAACACTGTAACTTTTAGTTATCACCCTCCTGAATGCTGCTGCATTTGATTGCCCATGTTTTGAAGAAAATTTCACAACTCTATTCATGACACATATTATTCTGCAGTTATCTTGTGATGTCCTTTTGTATCAGAGTAATACTAACCTTGTAAATTTAGTTGGGAAGGGCTCTTCACTCTTCTGATTTATAAAGAAGAATATGAAGAATTATTACTAGTTCTTTTTGGAATATATGTTGAACAATTTGGGACTGAGAAATTTTGAATACAGCTTCCATCTTTTCCCCCATTCCTTTTCTTTTTACTTTCATTTGGTGTTTTTCCAATATTTTCACATTTTATCAAATTATCCAATTAGTTGTCAAATTTTATTTTATTATTTCTTTATATAATTTTATTTATGTGAGGTCAGAAAAAATGCTTACTTTATATTCTTGTTTCTAATAATTTAAGTATTTTCCTAGATCATCATTATTAAAGTTTTGTCAATTTTGTTTATTTATCTAAAAAACTATATTTAGAGTTCCTTGAATTTTCTCTATTCTTTTTCTTTATTAATTTTACTATTTCATTACTATTATTTACTTAATTATTTTATGTCTATTGTTTGTAATTGATCCCTTCTACCTTTCAGATTTAGTTCTGTCTCTTTTACCAATTTTTAGACTTAATTGTCCAGTTCCAATTTGAATTAATTGTTAATTTTTCTTGCCAAGCTGAAATGGCTTGAATTCCTGAAACAATGTTAAATACAGTAGAGAAAGGAGAGTTGTTGTACTATCCCTTTTCTTAGGAGAAAAGTTTTCTTTTTTTTTTCACCACAGGGCATGAGGCTAGCTGTGATTTTTCGGAAATATTCTCCTGTTCTTAGTTTTCTGGGCATTTTAATCATGAAATCTTATTAGATTTTGTTAAGTGCTTGTGTGTGTGAGAGTGTGTGTGTGTGTGTGTGTGTGTGTGTGTATGTGTGTGTGAACTGAGATATTCCTATGTTCTTTCCTGCTTCATTCTTTACATATATATATATATATATATACATATATATATATATATATATATATATAGTATATCATATTGTCTGAATTTCTTACGTAGAACTTATTTTATATTCCTCTGATGAATACTAATTAGTTATGGTGAATAATCCTCCTTTTAAAATGTTGTTGGGCTTGATTTGCTGATGCTGTGCCACAGTTTTTGCCTTCATATTCCTAAAGGATATTGCTCTGTATTTTTCTATTCTTATCTATATTTGATTTTCATATTAGGTTAGTACTGACCTCAGAATGAGTTAGGTAGTATTCTAAACTGTTTTTATGTTTTGGAAGAATTTGAGAAGAATTGGAGGTAAATCTTACTTAAATATTTGGTAGAGCTTATTGATGAAGCCTTTGGCTTTGAACTTTCCTTTACTTTGGGAAAAAAAAATAGTCATTTTGAAGTTTCTTTTTTCTGTTAAACATGATATCTGGTTGCTTTCACAGATGATTTGTGTCACCTACTTCCTTTCCAGTGTGCAGGTCTTCTTTACCAGATATTTTGCAGTCCTCACATTTTTATTGAACACTGGACATTTGGGGTAGTGTATAGCACAAACTCTGAGTAGTTATTACCCTCCCTTACCTTGCACACTGTGAGGCTTGGTATTAATTTAGTTTGTGCACTTTTTAGTGGCTGGGTGGATTGTTTTAGTGAAGCCTACCTGTGCTTTTCCTACAGTGTTACTCTCTTTATGTTGCTCCTCAGGCAGGGAGGCACTTTGGATAGACCATGACCCTCTCTTAAGGGTATGTGTGTTCCATACTGGTAGGTCTCGTCTCTCTTTTACTGGCCACATTGGGTAGTTAAGCTCCGCTACTGTAGCCTGATGGCTCTATTTTTTTTTATAATTGCCCTGGGGATAAATTGCTCTACAAACTGGTCCTACCAAATTTTGGGCTTTCTTGAAGGATTAGTTGCTTTAGTAAAAGGTTAATATCCACCCCAACCCCAGCAGAGGTCCCTGAAGTTGTCTCATTACCAGTTTTCTCCTACTTACTAGTTAGTTGACAATGTAGGCTGTATTTTCATCAAATTCATGAATCTCCTTCCAATTGCCAATGAAACATTCCACTGAGGTGATCCTTAGGTTAGAACCTCCCCATATTCTATGGAAAATAAAGTCAGTTGCTTTGGGAAGGCATTAGGAGCTGGTTATGATCTTCTACTCTCACTAGGCAAAATTTGAGCCAGATCTCTGGAGCTGAGGTGGGAGCAATGACAAACTACTTTTGGAGTAGGACTCTCCCTGTGCAGGAGGCTAGAGCAGTAGAGAGAGGGTGGGGCCACAGTAGCCTGTGGTCCTCATCTTCCTTTCAGAATTTGGAGCTGCCACCTCAGTACCTTGGACAGGGACCATGCAGACATCGATATTGGTGCTTTGCTCAGCCAAAATCAGAGTTTCTCTTCCAGTCGTTCCACAGAATAGTGGAGTCCCTACTTCTCTACCACAATAACTCAAGACTCTGCCTCCACAGCAGGCACATGGAGACAGGATAAGGAATGCTAAAGTCCTGCTCATCCCTGAAGGAAGAAAGCCCTTTTACTGGGAGCTGGGGGAGAGGGAGCCCTGTATTCTTAGGGGCAGCAATTTGGAGTGAAGTCTTTGATTCTGAGTTGTGGTGGGGAAGAGAAAAAAAGGGGTTTTCATTCAAATGCCTTGATTTTTTCTTAAAATGTTTCATAGATTGTTTTGAAAATAGATTTTTCTTCTGTTGTTTTTCCTTAGGATTATGTTCATAGGCTTAGTGGGGTTTGTGGGTTGCACTTGTCTGTGTGTATTCTAATAGACTTTAGTTTTTAGAATAGTTTAAAATTCAGAAGGTGCATGCACCTCTTACCCATCCCTCTCTCAGTCACAGCCTCTGCTACAATCAACATCCTTCACCAAAGGGGTATGTGTTACAGCTGGTGATATGGACACATATTCATCACCCAAAGGTCATGGTTTACATTAGGCTTCACTTTGGGTGGTGTACACTCCATGGGTTTGACAAATACCTAAGAACACATATCTACTATAGTGCACAGAATAGTTTTCCTGCCTTAAAAATCCTCTATGCACCGGGCGTGGTGGCGCACACCTGTAATCCCAGCACTTTGGGAGGCTGAGGCAGGAGGATCGCGAGTTCAAAGCCAGCCTCAGCAATGGCAAGGCAACTTAGTGAGACCCTGTCTCTAAATAAAATACAAAAAAAAAAAGGGGGGGGGCTGGGGATGTGATCCAGTGGTCGAGTGCCCCTGAGTTCAATCCCCAATACTACACACATACACACACAAAAAAAATCCTCTATGCTCTGCTTATTCATATCCCTTTTACTATAAGTCCTGAAAAATGCTGATACCTTTACTGTCTCCATAGTTATGCTCTTTCCAGAATGTCATATAACTGGAATCATGAAGTATGTAACCTTTCAGGCTGGCTTCTTTCCATCAATAATATACATTTGAGGTTCCTCTATGTTTTTCCATAGCTTAGTAGCTCATTTCTTTCTAGTGCAGTACAATATTCCATTGATTCTATGTAGTCCAGTTTATTTATCTACTTACCTACTAAAGGACATCACAGATGCTTCCAAGTTTTAGCAATTATGAATAAAATTGATATGAACATCCATTTTCATGTTTTTGTACAGACGTAAATTTCCAACTCATTTGAGCAAATACCAAGGAGTGTGAAAACAAAAACAAACAAACAAACAAACAAAAAAAAGGAAAACAAGAAAAATCAGAAAGAAAAAAAAAGCAAATCAAGAGAATATTCATTTTATCAGAAATAGTCAACCATCTTTCAAAGTGACTATCATTTTCTGTTCCCATCAGCTCTGAATGAGAGTTATTGTTCCTTCTCCTTGTCAGCAGTTAGTGATGTCAGTGTTCTGGACATTGGCTAACTAGGTTGATGTGTTATGATGTTTCCATGATGCTTTAATTTGTATTTCCCAAATGACAAAGAATGTGGAACCTCTTTTCATCTTTTCATATATTTATTTCATCAATATATCTTCATTGCTGAAGTATCTATTCAGATCGTTAGCCTATTTTTTACTGCTGAGGTTTTTGTTTTGTTTGTACGGGGGAGGTGGGATGGAATCCAGGGGCACTTAATCGCTGATCCATATCCCCAGCCCTTTTTTTATATTTTATTTAGAGACAGGGCCTTGCTAAATTGCTTGAGACTGCCTTTGAACTCCCACACCTGCTGACAGCCTCTGGAGCCTCAGAGATTACAGGTGTGTACCACCAAGCCAGACTTTACTGCTGAGTTTTGAAAGGTCCTTGTGTACTTGAGATAATGGTCCTTTACCAATTGTATTTTTCCAAGTAATTTCTACCAGACTTTGCTTTGTCTTCTCCTTCTCATGGATTCTAAGGTGGAGTGTGTCAGTGGAACTCTTTATGCTGTCATCAAAAGATCAGTCTCCAAACTACTTTTTCTATCCCATGAAAATGAAGAATATGGAAATAGTAGACTATAAGCCATTTTATGGCAGAAGAAAATCTATCATGTATTTTACTAAGTATTGACATATTTCAATCTTAGGGTCTATACAATCATATGTCGAAAAGTAAACAACACACCCTTCATTCCAAGCCCAAATAGTGTCTGGGGAAGCCAAGAGAAACTTGAATAGAAAATATTAAGGCTTAATTAGACATGAAAATTAATGATGGGTAAATGTTCACAATATTCGAGCAGATTCATATCTGCATAAACAAACAAGTTAGGATATGTAACTTTTTTATATTTAACACATATATAAGTAGTTATTAGAGACAATGCATTCACTTTTATATGTAGATTTTTTATATTGAAGTGATTTAATGTTATATTTCTTCCCTATATTTCTTTCTCTTGTTAAACATTCAGAGATGACTTTAAATATTTTATCTTTGTTGAATGTTTTGAACACACTATGATCATAACTGTTTCTGAACATGGGCCCAGATAGAGCTTTTAGTTTATATGGCTGTGCCCATCTGCCAGCAAGAAAGGATTTTCCAATGCTGTACTTTTCATGGTAGATATGAGCTAAAGTGGTTATTAGTCAAGGCAAAAATAGAAAAGCAAACTTCAAATTATCTCTTTTTGGCCATTTAGGAAATTTCCAATTTATTATTATTAAAAACATTGTTACATGAAATGGCTTGTTAATCTTTCATTCACATAATTGCTCCCTTGGAATAGATTTCTGAAATACTATTTCTTGCTCATTTTTAAGACTTTTGAAACTCATTGCCAAAGTTCTTTTTTTATTGGATCTTTTTAGTTATACATGACAGTAGAATCCATTTTGACATAATTTTACAGGCTGGAATATGTCTTATTCTAATTAGGACCCCATTCTTGTGGATGCACAGGATGGTGGGATTCACTGTGGTATATGCATATATGTATATAGGAAAATTATGTCAAATGCATTTGACTGTCTTTGCTTGTCCTATTCCCCTCCCTTTCCTTCATTCCCTTTTGTCTAATCTACTGAATTTCTATTCCCCCACCCCACTTATTGTGGGTTAGAATCTATGTATAAGTGAAAATATTTGACCTTTAGCTTTTTGGGATGGACTTATTTCATTTAGCACAAGAGTCTCCAGATCCATCCATTTACTGGCAAATGTCATAAAGTCATTCTTATTAATGGCTGAGTAATACTCATTGCCAAAGTTCTTTCTAGAACAGTCACATAAATGTATATATAGTCTCATTGTCTCATTTATATTGTGAAGATACCATTTGTATTTTTAACTAAGAGTTAATTGACACATGCTATATATAGTTTAAAGGGAACAATGATGCCTATACCTTTAGGATAAGTAATAGCTACTATAAGTATGTGTTATACCTTGTATGAAATTGCTGTAGGATACACTTTCTATAAGCCTACATAAGAATAGTTCTCAGGTAGTTGTTACAGTGATGGAGAGCTAGCTAACATTGTAGTTATGTAACCTGACACCTTTTCTACTCAAGAAAGCTGAGGGGAATGCAAATGTGGTCTCCACAAATCTTTTATGTAGATATTATTGGCTCCGTTGACATGCTAAATATAAATACAGATTGTGAGTGTGTGTGTACACGAATGTTGAAACATTGTGATCGTTGACATCCTGCTGAATTATGAGAGGCAGAATAAACAGATTCTTAGGATCAAAGAGCTTTAAGAGCTTTAATTGTTTTTGACTACTAAGGACACCAAAATATTATTTCTTTATAATTGGGTTAGTTTTAGCTATTGTTGCCTGCCATATCTGGTTTTAACTGACCAATTTACATTTGATCTCATAGTCAATTTGGAATTTACATTTCTTTCGTTATTTTTATAGATATACCATTATGCATATATTAACATGACATAAAACATGGAATCAATGTATAAGGAACACATCAACTCCTTTTGCTTTAATAAATGATTTTCCTGTGTTCAGAACTTCAAGTTAAAAAACACATATTACCATATTATAGAGCTCAAGAGCCTAAGCTCTGGAAATATAATTACACAATTTAAGGACAATTATTCAATTTGACTTCTTTGATAAATGGAGATACAATATATATATGTATGTGTGTGTGTGTGTGTGTGTGTGTGTGTGTGTAAAGTTGATAGCAACTGTCGTTCAAAATATGAAACAATAGATTCAAAATATTTATCACAGTACCTGGTATAACAGAAGAACTCCGGAAATGCTAGTTATTTTCTTAAATATACTATAACTATTTTTTTTATTTAAAAATAATGTAAATTATGAAGCATACTTTATGTGATATTTTGCATAAAAATAATATATTCCTTATCACTGTGATGAGAAATGTTAGACACGTCAGTTAATTCTTATTTTTATTTGCTATTTTAAATGTGAAATAAAAATAAAATGAAATTTATTTAGACTTGGTAATTTCTGTATCTTTTCTAAATGTAAGAGAAAATCTTTTGTCAAACATTGCATTTCTATAAATAGTTTAAAAACAGTTTTTTTTTTTTTAACCAACAAAAGGAGTTAAAGGGACTCAATATATTTGAAAAAAAGAATATAAGAGCTGAGAAATGTGGTACAGAATGGCTCTGACATGTATATTATCTTACCTGGAATCATTTCATTATGAGGTCTAAAAAAATAGCTGTTCTTTGGGGCTGAGTGAATATAGCTCTAATTTCAGCTCCTAATTTCAGGTTCTCATATATAATTACTCTCTCTATGAGTGTAGAGTGGAGGGTTTTCTGTTACCTTGGGCATGAGCTTTAATTTAAATCCTCAGATTTCCAAAATTCTAATTTAAACTACAGAGCAGCACAGCTATGATCAGATTGTTCTCTTGCAAATGGGGTTTATAATTTGTGAATCCCAAATGAAACAAATCATTTAGCAGAACTCAAAGAAGTCAGTTAGTCTATACTTTTTTAAAATGAAAAGAAAAGCTTAAATACTATTCTGAGAACCTAATCAAGAAGAAGAACTGCAGAGTTACTCCTGAATTATGCGCCCAATGGCAATTTAAATCTACTCCTTTGGAGAAATATTAATAAGTTAAAAAATAGCAAAATGAGAGTAGTCTGAAAACTTCAGTTTCATGTACCTGAATTTTTTGGTTTATCTGGAAGATAAAGGTCCTTTCCTCCTCAGATTACAGAGTACAACTTAGATGCCACTGTTCCTGTAGTAGAAGAGCATCAGCTGTCTCACATAGCCAAGACCCCCAAGGTCTCCAGAATGTCAGATCTCAAAAATTAAAAGCTCTGTTCAATTGTCTTCTCTCTTTCTCTACTCTGCATATCCAGAAGAGATACTGGCCTATCACTTATGAAAATGACCTTCTTTAACTAAACATGGCATGGTAGCAAGATATTCTTCCCAGACAGGCACAATAAGCAATATCTGTTTCAGAGAGAAACGATCACTTTACAAGCACTAAGTGAATCCAAGGGTGTGAAGGGCAGATCACAATCAAATCAGGAAGCCCTGTAAAAGCACTTTATACAGAGGCAAATTAAGACATTCTTACTCATAGGTCTTTAGGCAGAAGGTGCTGATATTAAGATATCAAGATAGACATATTGTTCTAATCTTAGCTTATCTCTCCTGATGATCTGAGTCAGGACTCTAAAATTCACAATGGAAGGTTGTTGCACAAGACAGAGTTAGAGTAATAAAACAGCTAGAGTAATGGCACCAAAACAGGCATTAATACCAGTGGAATAGAATAGAAGACAGAGGCAAACCCACATAAATACAGTTACTTCATACGTACCAAAAACGTGTTAGAAAAAAGACAGCCTCTTTGACAAATAGTGCTGGGAAAACTGTAAATCCATATGTAGTGTAAGGAAATTTAACCCCTATACACACCCTGCACAAAAGTCAAATCCAAGTGGATCAAAAACCTAAGCAATACACCAGAAACCCTGTATGTTCTAGAAGTAAATGCAGGCCCAGTTCAGGTCAATAGGTTTGCTTAGGAACTGACTTCCTTAATAAGACTCCTAAGAGGCAAGAAGTAATATTTTTAAAAATCAATAAAAGCACACCATCAAATTAAAAAGCTTCTTCACAGCAAAGAATGTAAACAAGAACTTGAAGAAAGAGTCTTCTTTGCACCTACACCTCAGATGGCATTAATATCCAGGATACACAAAGAAATCAAAAAACTTTGCAACAACAACAACAAAACACAAACAATAAATCAATAAATGGACAAAAGACCTAAACAGATACTTCTCAAAAAAGAAATACGAATGGTTAACAAATATATGGAAAAAAAAAAAAAACTGTTCAATACCTCTAGCAACTAGAGAAATGCTTATTAAAATGACCCTGAGATTTCATCTCACTTCAGTCAGAACAGCAATTATCAAAATACAAGTAAAAACAAATGTTGGCAAGGATGTGGGGGAAAGGGTACAATCATAATTGCTGATGGGACTCCAAATTGATGCAACTGCTCTGGAAAGCGGTATGCAGATTCTTCAAGAAAACTAGGAATGGAACCACCATATGACCCAGTTAGCCCACCCTTGGTATATACCCAAATTACTTAAAATGAGCATATATCAGTTATGCAGCCACATCAGTGTTTGTAGCAGCACAATTCACAATAGCTAAGCTATGGTACCAGCCTAGGTATACTTCAACCGATGAATGAACAAAGAAATTGTGGTATATATAACACAAAAAAGTATTACTCAGCCATAGAATAATGCCTTTATGGCATTTGATAAATGGATGGAACTGAAGACTATTATGCTAAGTGAAATAAACCAATTTTGAAAAGTCAAAGGTTGAATATTTTTTTCTGATATTCAGAAGCTAATCCAAAATAAGGAGGGAGGGTTAACAACAAAAAAAGAATAGAAGATCAGGGAGGAGGATGGGGTAGGGTAGGAAAAGAAGGTAAAATGAATCTGACCTAATTTTCCTACATACATATATGAATATACCACAGTGAATTTCACCATCATGTACATCCACAAGACACTAATTAAAAAAAAATGTGAGTAAATAGCAGAAAGATTGGTAGAGTAGGGGAAAGGGAACCATGGAGAGTGAGGAGAGGGAAAGGGGAAGTACTAGGGACTGAATTAGAACAAATTATATTCCATGCATTGAAATTATGTTAAAATGAATCTTATTGACATGTATAGTTAAAAACAATCAATAAAAATAATAGAGAAAAGAATGGCTATAACTTTGTAAAACTGATAAGGTGTGCACTGTTTTTTCATTCTATATTGTTAGGTGTTACTATATTCTATATACAAAGACAAAAAACAACTATGCAGGGAGAGGAATAAAATGAAGCTCACAAATCTGTTTCTGGAAAATTTGAAGCCATTTAGAAAGAAGGGTGTGTCATTCTGTGATGTGAAATCCATGCAAATAAATGTCAGGATACAAATTATAGAGTTGTAGAAGAATAAGCACAGCACCATTTATCACCACTTTCCTATTGAGGAGAGGTTATAACTCTGGTCATCAAAATAAAATAAGACACAATATCATAACAAAAAGATGAATATTTTCTGATGATGAATCAGAAATAATGAACATCTCTACATAAAATTGACGGGATTCTCAATTGCTTCAATATCACAAATTATTTAATTGTTAGCTTAAATACTCTAACTATTGGGAAATACATTCATTTTTGCTATCTTGAAATTACAAGGCAAGTAGAATAGATGAGAACATTTAGGAGAAAAAGCAAGAATTTAAGCACAGTGAATATGATAGAAGGTAATAAGCCATCATGGTTACCCATAGAGAGTCAAGAAGGTTGATTTTGATTAACTTTGAAGAGGCCCAAGAAATGGCTCTTCACCTACAGATTCTGATGTATATATGGCCAAAAAAGTGTCAGAGGACATTTTTAACTCAGACATTTTCCTTTGGAATCTATAGTTCAATGGTATGCAATCATGTAGAACCTTTTGGAGTGGCCATAATTAACTTTAATTTATAAAAACAGGAATTTTAGTTTCAGGAATTACAAATGGATCAGCAGAGTATGGTAGTTTTTCCCCGGTAGTCACTGAAGTATTCTCTCAGCTTGAAGATATCTCATTGCTCCAACTAAATGTTCAAATGAAATACTTACATAAATGTGATGACTCAGGTGGATGAATGTTAGTTCATGTGAAGGTCAAAAAGAAGTCCTTGACAATCTAACAAATTATGCAAAGTCATTAACATCTAAGTAGAGCAAGATTATTGGGTAAATGAGACAAAAGCAAGAGGCATAAAATGTAGGGTATGATGGAGAATGTTTTCCACATCTAATATGTCATCACAGAATCCTAAACAGGTATGAATATCTTACAAATATGGTATGAATATCTTATAAACATTAGACGAGTTTACGAAAATATAGCAGATCCCAGCTAAAATTTCACATTAAAATACAATATTAAATACAACATTAAATTATATTTAGGGGACATGCAGAACACCAGGAAGAGAGGTATCTAATAGTCAGACTGCCTTGAGAACAGCAGAGGAGTACAGCGTTGAAATGGCCTATTTCTGGGGTCATGTAAACTTTGAGAAATCGGTACACTTCAGGAAGTGTTGCCCTGTCTGCAGAAAAAAATACATTTAAACACCCTGGACTTAAGGGGTAAAGAATACAGAGGAGTGTCAGAAAACCTACCAGGAGTTTAATACATATGGATTATAATAGGGATAGTTTTTAAAACTTCATGTTTTCATCTTATCTATATGATATGTATAATATATGAAGCTGTATGATATTTATAATATATGAAGCTTTGTGTGGCAAATTTCTCTTAAACTTTGGCATGAAGAAAAAAAAGTACCCCTAAGAGAAAAACAGATGTTCTTCCTTTTAACTAAGCAACTTCTTTATTATCTTTATTCTTACTCCTTAATCCAGATTGACCTACCCTCTCCTCTTGCTTAATCAATTCTTCAACTTACTCTTTTGTAATTTCACAAAATATATTTTTGTATGTTTGTTACCCACAGAACTACTTTTCAGAAACTATTTTGTAATATTGACTTCCTCATTTAATAAACAAATAAATAAAATTAAAGTAGAATGCATTATAGAGCATTAATATATCTAGCAACCAATAGCTATTTCTAAATTAAAAGTAATGGTCAGACATAGAAATTATTTGCAATATTTGAGCAGGTTAATTAAAATCGCATGCATGTATGGTTACAAATGGCTAAAAACACTGGCAGGAATTTATATATTATCATAGTAGAATTGTCCATGGAAGATATAAATCAATTATTGCTAATAATTTTATAAAATAATAGTTTGATATAAAATATTCATTGGATTATAAAATATTTTATTACACAGTTAATTTATATTTTTAATGTATAATAAGTATAAAAATCTGACTCAAATGTATATGAATCAGTTTGGCTAATAGTACTCAGTATAATACTTTATACAATGTGAAGACATTCAAATTAATACTAGAGAAGAGATGTAATTAATATTTCATTATGAGGCTACTCATCAAGCCATTGCATATTCATAATGATCTAATTCAAATGCTAATCATGTCTTTCAAATTATTAAATATATTGATTAATAAGATCACAGCAAAGAAAAATTAAGGATGGATGTTAATTTATCCAAGCATTAGCACTTTTTGTAGAAGGGTTGGTTCTATTTAATCCTAAAAGGTTAGTGCTTCATTTTCAAAATACCCCAAGAGAAACTTCCAAATTAGAAATATACACAACTATGACATCTGTGAACATTCTATAATTTGATAAATTATACTATTAGACCTCAGGATCAGCTGCCCAGGAAAACATGCCTTCTTTTCAAAGAGAAGCAAAAATAATTTCTGCTTTTATTATGTCTTGCCACACTGTGGAATTTCAATATTACCTACTTACCTAGGCAATCAGTACTTTGAATTTCTTCGTTTCTTTGCTCACTGTTTTTCTAATCTTAGGAAACATAACATTTGAAGACAGGACCACTATAGAAATATGAACAAAAAGTTCACACACACACACACACACACACACACACTTTGGCATCCTAAACTTTGAAACTTTCTTATGTTTGTGTTGTCTCTTAGCTACCATCTCAACTTTTTTTTTTTTAATTTTTATTTATTTGTTTTAGTACACAATGTATTATTTGTACATGGTGCTGAGGATCGAACCCGGGCCGCGCATGTGTTAGGCGAGCACTCTACCTCTGAGCCACAATCTCAGCCCCTCAACTTTTTAATATTACTCTGCAGTAAAATTCTCAAAATATTTGTTTGTATGCATCCACTGAAATTCATATTTTTCATTTGCTGATCTATAGTGTATATCCACATCACCTATCATACATTATATATGCTTGGACCAAGAAAAATCATAATTTAAATGGTTGAAGATGTTCTTCTACATTATTTTCTAAAGAGCTTACTGATTTTCTTCTTATATGAAGCCAGCAATTTGTTTTTCATTCAGTTTTCTGACTAATGTGATAAAGGAAATATTTTACTTTTTTAAAAATATGGATATCCAATTATCAAGTTTCCTTTACTGAAATGATTATCATTTGCCTACAGCTCAAAGATGCATTTTTAAAACAAATTAATGGATTATAAATATTTAGTTCTCAAATCTCTACTTTATTTTATTGTCTGACATAATTGCTGAAGTTTTTGATGTCACGATATCTAAACAGGTAATTCTTTAATATCATTTTGTTAATCATGTCCTCTTTTTGCATATTAATTTTAGAATCAGCGTGTCATTTTTTTTTTTTTTTTTTTTTTTGTGGTACCGGGGATTGAACTCAGGGGCACTCGACCACTGGGCCACATCCCCAGCCCTTTTTTGTATTTTATTAGAGACAGGGTCTCACTGAGTTGCTAAGTGCCTCGCCATTGCTGAGGCTGGCTTTGAACTCGCGATCCTCCTGCCTCAGCCTCCCAAAGTGCTGGGATTACAGGCGTGCGCCACCGCGCCCGGCTAGCGTGTCAATTTTAATTCAATATTCTGAATTGATTTTATTGGATAAATTGAATGTAAAAATTAATTTAAGGAATATGGATATAGAATTATAATAGAGTTTTCTAATCCAGGCACATAGTAAAACATACCAATCATTAAGTCTTCAAGAATTAATTTTTGTAATGTTTTGTGGTTTTCTATGTAGGAGTCTCATATCATTTTTGTGAAATTCATTTTTAGTACCCAATATTTGATGTTACATAATTGCAATCACTTTGTAAACCAATGTATAAAATCATTTTAATATATGGAAATGTAATATTTTTATATTAATCTTATATAAAGTCCTCCATATAAATTAAAATTTTAAGTCCAGGTGAAGTAATCAATATTTTACTCCTACTTTTATAATGCTTTTAAATTAATTTTGGTTTATTGCCTTATTGTTCTGGTAAGGACAGCTGAAATATGTTGAACTGAAGAACATCAAATGCATATTTGGTTTCTTCTTACTAAAGAAGCAACCTGTAAGAGGAGCAGCTGAGATCTTCTCCCATTCTGTAGACTCTCTCTTTATGCTCTCAGTCATTTTATTTGTCATGCATAAACTTTTAAATTTGATGCCATTTCACGTACTGATCCTTGATTTTATTTCTTGAGCCTTAGGGCTCTTCTTAAGGAAATTATTGCCTGTGCTAATTCTTTGGAGTGTTGCCTTATATTTTTCATTCAGGAGTTCCAGTTTCCAATCTAATTCCTGGGTCTTTAATCCACTTAAAAATGACTTTTATGGGAACTTGGTTTTATTCTCCTACATTTGTAAATTTAGTTTTCATAGTACCATTTGTTAAAAAGGCTCTTTTTTCCAACATATGTTTTTGGCACCTTGGTTGAGTATCAGATGGCCACATCTGTGGGTTTGTCTCTCTGTGTTTTCAGTTCTATTCCATTGGTCTTCATATCTGTTTTGATGCCAATATCATGCTGTTTTTCTTAATATAACTCTAGCATAACTTGAGATCAGGTATTGTGCTGCCTCCAATATTCTTTCTCTTGCTCAGGATTGCTTTGTATGTTTTCTATTTTTCCAAACAAATTTTAGGACTCCCCCCCCCCCCCCCTAGTTCTGGGAAGAATGTCATTGGTAATCTAATGGGGATTACATTGAATTTGTATAATGCTTTTAGTAGTATGGCCATTTTAACAATTTTAATTCTTCCTATCCAAGCACATGGAATGGAATATATTTCCATCTTCTACAGTTTTATTCAATTTTTTCTTTAATGTTTTATAGTTTATATTGTGAGGTCTTTAAACTCTTTGGCTTAATTTTACTCCCAAGTATTTTATTTTTCTTGAGTTTATTGTGAATGGGATGATGATTTTCCCAACTTCTTTCTCAGAGTTCTCATTATTGGAATATAGGAAAGTGATTGATTTATGTAAAATGATCTTGTATTACATTACTTTGCTAATTCATCAGGTCCAGAATTCCTATGGTGCAGTTCTTCTGGGATTAATATTCAGAATATATAAAGAACTCATAAAACTTACTCAACACAAAAACCTAAATAACCCAATCAATAAAAGAGCCAAAGAACTAAGTTACTTCTCCAAATAAAAAATATAAAGGGCCAACAAGCATATATAACAAATGCTCAACATCCCTAGCAAACAGGAAAATGGAAATCAAAATTATGAGATTTCCTCTCACTCCAGTTATAATGACAATCAAGGACACAAATAATAACAAATGCTTTCTAGGATGTAGGTGAAAATATTCACTCATAGAGTGTTGGTGGGATTACAAAATATTACAATGACTTTGGAAAGCAGTGTGGAGATTCCTCAAAAGACTAGGAATAGAACCACTGTATGACCTGCTATCCCACTCCATTGTATTTATCCTAAACATCTAAAATGACCATACTATAGTCATACAGAGATATCAATTTCTATAGCTGTGCAATTCACAATGGCCAAGTTTAGAACCAGTCCAGGTAGGCACTGGTTCATTTATTAACAGATGAATGGATGAAGAAAATGTGGTATATATATACACAATGGACTCAGCCATAAAGAATAAAATTATGAACTTATATCATTTAGTGGTGAATGGATGGAACTAGACAACAAGATGCTGAGTGAGATAAGACAGACCAGGAAGTTAAGAGTTGAATGTTTTTTCTCATATGTGGAAGTTAAAGCAAAATAAGTGAGGGTTGAGGGGAGCCCCTGAAAATAGAAAGGAGATCAGTGGAGTTGAAGAAGGGGAAAGTGTGGAAGGTAGAAAAGATGGGAAAGAAAAGAAACTTCATAAAGAAAATGACAAATTATGTTATGCACATATATGAATATAGCTCGGTGAATTTCACCTTTGTGTATATGTATAAAGTGCCAATTTTTAAAATAACTATCAATAAACAAGAGGAAAACCAGTAAGATGGAGGAAGGGGAAAAGGGATGGAAGGAAAGAAGAGAGAGAGGAAGCACTGGGAACTGAAGTGGAGCAAATTATATTCCATGCATGTATGATTATGTCAAAATGAGCCCCTGTCTTTTAGCAGATTTGTAAAAATTTTGGCCATTATCACTTTTTAAAAATATTTTGATTATTTCAACTGATAGATAAAAACATTAAAAATTTTATATATCAATGTGGTGTCATGTGTTGTTTTGATACATGTATACATTGTAAAATGTTTGAATAGGATTAAAGATCTCCTAAAAATTTTTCCATTTCTATATGGCCAAAAGTTTTAAAGTATTATCAAAGCTTTTGGAAACAACAGGATATTCTGTCTTTAGCTGTATAAAATATATAGTACATTATCACCATATGTGGTTTCTGCATTTTCTCTCCCCTCTGTTCCTGGCACTTAATTTGCAAATGTTTCAGATATTTTCATAATGCTTCACATGACTTTTAGTCTCTTCTGCATTTGTATTGTATCTTTGTCTTTTCATGATTCAGTCTGAATGAGTCCTTATATTATTTTAACTTGTTCCTTTTCTTTCCCATTATGTATGATTTTTGATGCCATTCTCAAAAAATCTTACCTCAGTTATATAAGTTTTGCTAGCTATAGAATATTCATTTGCTTCTTTTTAGATGACTTCCATTACTACTATAATTTTCAAGTTTGTAATTTAATTTCTAGAACTCATTAATCTTAGTTACTTTGAAGTACTGACCTGAAAATTCAACATAAGCTTCTATTCTAGAAGACAACCTCTTCTCATCATTTCAGTTACTCATTCTCTTCTCTGGCCAGCATAAACATTCCTGGGATCTATTGTTAGATCTGTCACTTATTCTTTCTGCTTCCCTTACAGTGCCTTCACAGAATCCAGAATCGCAGGAGTTAACCATTTAAACAGGTCATATTATGTTGCTAGTGTACTAAAAATTACTTAGTGATTCCTTCCTTCCCAGTGTTAAGTCAAGTCTTCTAATGGTGATATGGGAACTTACAGCACTGTGGGTTTTCTTGACTCCATGACTTCCTCTCCTACTCTTCTTTCCCTGGCTCACGATGCCATCATTTGGACTCTATTATTCCTCAAACATGACTCATGACTTCTCCATGGCTATTCTATTCGTTCCTGGAAAGATGTGCCCTGAAATACCACACAATTCAACTTTACCCCTCTTTGCTTAAATGGCAAATTACTGGTGAGGTTTAGCCTGTATAGCTTAACAAAAATATGCACTGCTTCAATCAACTCTGGTGCTCTTAAACATTAAATATCATTACTCAATTATTTGCTGTTACCTGTTGGTCTCAGTAAACCCAATAGATATGTGCATATGTGGTTGAAACTTTATAATGATCAATTTCAGCAGAGCTTTTTTTCTGATCATTTCATTAAAAATAATCAGTATGTAAAGAATAGTTAATAATTAATTTTTCATAAAATCTTGAATAAAAAATTTAAATGCAGCATTAAGAAAGAAGTAGATGAATCATACTATAAATTATTAGAGACATCTCAAAACTGTCAGATCATAATGGAATATTATACTCATTTTCATGATCTCTGTCCTTTTTTACTTATGTCAAAGTTATAACATAAATGGTGTAAAATATATATTAATATAAAAAAAATTCAAATTAGTATTTCTTATTTATTATACATGTTAATTATATACATAAAATTATACACATATAGTTAACCTATAATCAGTATAAACAATAGGCAAAATTGAGACTATATTATTTTAGAGAAATAAAAATTGTAGTTGAAATATATATTACTTTGACAAGGAATTCAGTTTTAACTAATCTAAGCTTCCCTAGGTGCTACATACTGCACACTGAATAGAAACACTTTTTAAATATTATCTTATTAATCATATATTTCAAATAACGTGTTTGTCATATAGAGAGCAGCAGTAAAGGTGGATGAGAAATGAGAAGACAAAGGAAAAATTTTCACACTTTCACAAATCAACATTGTGGTAAGCTTAGTATGTATTTATAAAGTATCCATTCAAACACAGAAAAGCACAAAGAGTAAATGAGTTAATGTTTTTTTTAATAATGCAGAAAGTTGGAAAGAGAAAGATGAAAAATAGTCTGTAAGTTTTTGTTGCACACTTATAAACCATAAACTCTTGGTATCATAGAGATGCAAACATTTATTTTAAATATGTGGGCCAGGTAGGCTGGTGTCATTCATCTGAACTAAACTAAGCTGGGACAGACCCCAGCCTGGTTGGTAAACCTACCCTCATTCAGGGCCCTGCAGTGAGGAGCTAGCAGTTAATTGTGGGAAATTTTTCTGGCAATAACAGAAACAGTGCTTGAGTCCCAGTGAATTTTAAATTGCTCATTTAAAGAACTTTTAAAATCATACATAGGTGCTGAATTGCATCAAATCCTTTTTCTGAAAAAATTGTTTGTCAACTAGTTGTGTTATATATTTTCTATTGCTTAACTGCTTTTAATATATAGCTGGATGCTTTTTGATAATGGTTTCTGATCATTTTTGTGTCTTATCTCATTATTGAGACTATAAATTTCATTTTCTCTGTCTTTATGGAGTAGTCAAATATAAACATAATACCGTCTATAATGAGTTTGAGATATTTGAATAAAATAGCATTCTGACATAAAAATAAGAGTACTGCACAGAATCATGTGTCAAAATTGCTCATATAAAGATGTTTTGCTTCTAAAATTTGTCATTTCTTCTAATACTAGTCTCTGGTTTGATACAAATTATACTAGGATTATCAACCTATAAACCTTTATTTTGTGTATATAAATGCTTCACTTTTTTCAGTATAACAAACAAAAAAAAATTTATGACGTGGCAAAAGATACAAAACTAACTTGATTACATTGTGACCTGTTCTCCTCCATGCCAATCAAACTTTGGATTCATCTCATCAGCATTTCCAGTTTTTCTTTTATTTTGATGTTATTTGATTTTACTAACAATACCTCCTTGTTAAATAACAACACACACACAAAAAAAATAAAATAAAATAAAATAAAATAAAAAAAAAAACGACACACCAAATTACAAAAAAGAATTACTACATGGAAATGTTAATGAATCTATTCTACAATTATTAAAAACAAACAAATGAACAAACAAAAATAATACTAGTCATTGTTTTCTAGAATGGTGATGGAGAGATTGATGGTACAGAAGCTGAAGCGAACCTTTTTGATGAAAAAATTGTTTCCTCTCTCAATTTGGGTTACCATTGCATGTCTGTAGACATTGGTAAAAATTTATCAAATTCTAAACATGACAAAAGTACATATTATTGTTTGTAAATTATACTTCAGTATGCTGGATTGAAAATATAAAACATTTCCTTTTGGATTTTGCTAGCTAGTAATTCACTAGAAAAACTAGTCATAGCGGTAAGATTTTTTTTTTTTTTTTTTTTTAAGAGTACAGCATCACATGGAGGAATTTTAGAAGATTATGTTGATTAAAGATATACTTTTTAAAATGCTAGTCATTATTAGGAGACTTCCCTAGGTAATATTGATTGATTGATTTTATATGGCTGAATTCATACTTAGGGAATATAATAATTGAATTTAAGAATGCTAATTTGATTGGCTATTATAAAACTCTACTGGAAAATATCAGGTCATTTTAGATGGTGACTTATCTTCAGCAGATTATAAGCATAAAATCACTCACTTAAAAAACATTAACTTTGTTGGTTATAAGATGTCACTGAAGCAGAAATAAATAAATATATACATATAAAACAAATACATTCTAAATTAGAGGCTCATCTCACTTTTACAGCCCTTAGCAGTAATTAATTTTCAAAACCAGTTATTACACACAAGGTAATTAAAAACCTTTCTGTTTATCTACAATTAAAGACAAATCAGTGACTTCAGCATATATTCATATTTACATATGATTAAGATATAGGGAATATATGAACCCCATTTTCTTTGAAATGTAAACTGTACATTAATAGTCTTAGTAGATAGTGCAGCCCAAGCTGTAGAGATTTGTCAGTGACCCTGCCATGACAATTATCAGTAAATAAAGAATGGAAGGCAGACTGAAAGTCATGTTGGGTGGGTACCTAAGATGTCTCACAAAAGCCGAAAATTCCACACAGAAAATACTTTTACCGTCTTTAGTCTTCTCTTCTGAATTAGGAGTCAGCAAAATTTTCTATAAAGAATCCAGTAGTAATCATTTATTTCCAGCTTCTTGACTCTGCCCATGTGTCATGAGCACAAACAAAAGTTACTTTGTTTTCAGATTTTTCCTTATAGAATTTATTTTCTATCCCATTGTGTGTGCATTTTAGCTATTTGGTTTCTTTTCAAACTGGACATTTATCTATGATGAGGATCTATGGTAAGAACTACCACAAGGATTCTCTGAAACCACAGGAATTCCAGGTAAGTTCCTTCCACAACTATACCTCTACAGCAGCATCCAGCATTACCATGAATAAATACCTCCTTCAGTGAGCTCCTGTAGCCAATGAGGATTATTTCAAAAGGGTGTACTTATGGACTTTCTTCATTTCTCTTCCTCTTCCTCTACCTCCTCCTCCTCTTTCTTTGATTTCTTTGCTGCTCAATTTAGGTTGACATAATTTGATGTCACAGGTGAAATCCAAAGAGAACAAGCCTTTTAATGATTGGCAAGCTCTGAAAACATACTGCAAAAAACTCCCTAGCCATTGTGCTCTCTGCTTTCTTAAGTCTTCCTTCTGCCAGGTGGTTGAGTTCTCCTTTGAATTTGAGCTCGCGCTTTCTGGTTGAGCATTCTGACTATATTCAGGGTCCGTTTTTAAAAAAGACATCAGATTATATCTTATTCAGGATCAGGTTTTAAAAAGAAGACCAGATCATACCTGATGAGTATTTTTTTTAATTTCACTTTTGATTGTTTATATGTGAAATTCAAGTTTTTGCAAATTAGGTTTTCTTTACACATATACCATTTATCTCTATGTCTTTGAGATAAAATATTTCTTCATTATTTTTCCTGAGAGACATCCCTTTGGAAGTTCAAATTTAGGATTTCCTGACTGATAATTGCTCAGGGCAATGGAATAAGTAATTAAGATATTGATAGTCTAAACTAAGAAGATAAACTGTTTGAAAACTGGCAAATGAAAGAGCATAGCAAAAGTTATGAAATCTACTTCTATCTCTGTGTTTGTGAAAGCCTGCATGTGTGCACCTTATAAATGTGATATTTTTTCTGTACCTCAGGGAATGATGAATGATTTTGTAAAAACTCCAATTGGGATAAAAGTGAAATAAAAGCACTTAGATTAATTATTTGTTTCAGAAAATAGTAATTCAAATGCCTTTTGGCTCAGGTGATTTGAGATAATCTTCGTTATATAATGCTAGCTATAAAATTGTTGAAAAAATAAAACAGTAATGTCTGAATCCACAAAAAAATGAGGTAGCTAGATGTGTTTCCCATTAACAATTCAAATATAATTATTAAAATGGATAAATTATGTGAATAAGAATGGAATATTTATATGTAAAATTTTCTTGCTATTTGAAATCCTTTTTTCCCCTCATTCCACATTTTTATTGATGCTTTATACTTGTATATAATAATGGGATTTGAGTTACACATTCATACATTCACACAATATAGCAATATAATTTGTTCAATATCACTCCCTAGCACTTTGCCCTTCCCTCCCCTCCTTCCACACCCTGGTCCTTTTCCTCTATTGAACTCCCTTTGATTTTCATGACATCCCCCACCCACGCCCACTTTTATTTTCTTTTATTCTCTCTAGCTTCCAAATTTGAGAGGAAACATATATGACCCTGACATTCTGAGTCCGGCTGATTTTGCTTTACACCACGGTCTCTACTTCCATCCATTTTCCTGAAGATGACATAATTTCATTTTTCTTTGTGAGTAAAACCCCATTTTGTATACATACCACATTTTCTTCATCCATTCAACCATTGATGGACACCTAGGTTGGTTCCATAGTTTGGCTATTGTGAATTGTGCTGCTATAAATGTGAGTATGTATATATCACTATAGTATGATGACTCTAATTATTTAGGATAAATGCTGAGGAGTGCTACACATGGGTCATAAGGTGGCTCCATGCCTTGTCTTTTGAGGAATTGCCATACTGGTTTCCATCATGGTTGTACTAATATGCAATACCATTAAAAGTGCAAAAATGTTCATTTTTATCTACATCCTCTCATTCATTCATTATTGTTCACATTATTGATGACTTTCTATTCTAAGTGGTGTGAGATGCACACTTAGTGTACTTTTAATTTGCATTTCCCTAATTGCTGATGATAAACATATTTTTCATACATTTGTTGGCCACTTGGATTTCTTCTTTAGAGAAGTATCTGTTTAACTTATTAGCCAATTTTAAATTTGAATATTTGGTTTTTGGTGTTAATTTTTTTTTTGAGTTCTTTATATATTCTAGATATTCATCTGTCAGAGTAATAGCTAGCAAATATTTTCTTACATCCTGTAGGAAGGTACAATTTGCATAAATTAAAGTAAATCAAGTCAAATGATAAGAAGCTATTTTCACAGGAGAATTTTTATAATGCAAATATAAAACAAACCATAGGTCATCTCTATCCTGTGGAAAGTAGCTTATCAGGAATTATAGAACTAAGTTAATCCTTTTTTTTTCTAGTATCACATTTTCAGCAAAAATTTCAAGGGATTCCTTTGTCAGATTATAAATATATCTAGTAGATTTTCCTTTTAAATAATGCCACTAACATAAGTCAGTTCATACTTAGAAAATATAAGCATATTTATATACATACACATATTTTAATGATGTATACATTAAGGTCAAACAATATAGAAATGCAGATAACATATAACTCCAGAAATTCACTGAAAAATGTTACACATTGATAAAAAAAAAAATCAGAAAACAATTCTATTAACAGTAGCCTAGGGGGCGTGGGGAAGATACCTAGGAATACATCTAATTAAGAAGGAGAAAGACCTCTATAATGAAAACTATAAAACATTCAAGTAAAATTCAGAACCTAGAAAGACCTCCCATGTTCATGAATAGGTAGAAATAATATTGTTAAATTGCCACACTACCAAATGCAATATACAGATTCAGTACAATACCCATCAAAATGTCACTGACATTCTTCACAGAACTAGAAAAAAGCAGTCCTAAAATCCATTTAGAAGAATGAAAAACTCAGAGTAGCCAAAGAATTTCCAAGCCAAAAAAAGCAATTCTGGAGCCATCACAATCCCGGACTTCAAATTATACTACAGAGCTATAGTAATTAAAACTGCATGATACTGGCATGAAAACAGACACATATACCAATAGAATATAACTGAACACATAGAACTAAACCTATGCATCCGCAGTTATTAAGAACATACATTGGAGAAAAGACAACCTTTTAAACAATTGGTGCTGGGAAAACTGGTTCTTCATATGTAGAAGAAAGAAAAACAAGATCCTTATCTATCACCCTGGACAAAAATCAACTCAAAATGGATCAAAGACCTTGGGATTAGATCAGAAACTATGCAACTCATAGAAGAAAGCAAAGGGTGAATACTCAGGCATATAGGGACAGGCAATGACTTTCTCATGGACCCCTAAAGCTCAGGAAATAGTGCCAAGAGTTAATAAATGTGATGGCATCAAATTAAAAAGCTACTGCATAACCAACGAAACAATTAGGAATGTGAAGAGAGAACATATCATGTGATACATTGTTTCATATATACAATGTATAATGTTTAAATTGGATTAAAGATCTCCTCAAAATTTTTCATTTCTATATGGCCAAAATTTTTAAAGTCTCATCAAAGCTTTTTGAAACAATAGGACACCCTTTCTTCAGCTGTATAAAACATACACTACATTATCACCATATGTAGTTTCTGAATTTTCTCTCTTTTCTCTATTCCTAGCACTTAATTTGCAAGTGTTTCAGATATTTTCATAATGTTTCACATGACTTTTAGTCTCTTCTGCATTTGTCTTTCCATGATTCAGTCTGAATGAATCCTTACATTATTTTTACTTGTTCCTTTCCTTTCCCATTATGTATGATTTTTGATGCCATTCCTAAAGATTTTTGCTTCAGTTATTTAAGTTTTCCAGCTATAGAATATTCATTTGTTTCTTTTTAGATGATTTTTGTTCCATAATTCTCAAGCTTGTAATTTAATTCCTAGAACTCACTAATCTGAGTTACTTTGAAGTACTGACCTGAAAATTCAAAGTAAGTTTCTATTCTAGAAGACAACCTCTTTCACCATTTCAGTTACTCATTCTGTTGTCTGGCCAGCGTACACATTCCTGGGATCTATTGTTAGAGCTGTCAATTATTCTTTCTGCTTTATTTATACTGCCTTTCACAGAATGGCAGGAGTTAACCATTTAAACAGGTCATATTATGTTGCTAACCTACTAAAAATTCCCTAGCGATTCCTTACTTCCCAAAGTAAAAGTCAAGTCTTCTAATGGTGGTGCAAGAATTTATAGCACCTTGAGTTTTATCAGCTCCATGCTTTCATCTGGAATTAGCCTCTCACTAAGTTGCTGAGGCTGGCCTCAAATTTGTAATCCTTCTGCCTCAACCTCCCTAATTGCTAGGATTACAGGCAGGTTCCACTGAACCCAGCAAGAAAGAACATACTTTTAACTAATCATACTTCAAATAAGGACTACCTAAATAATTTGAAAATTTTTTGAATTGGGTGATACTGAATAATAATGTAATATTTGCAGAGCTCAGCTAAAGCAGTATTTATGGAGAAATGTATAGCTTACAGAGTTTAAGAAAGTAAAAGTAAGATATAAGCCAATCGTGTACCTTAGTAAGCTAGGAAAGAAAGTGCAAGTTAAATTCAAAGTAAATTGATTTTTGTCTATGGTTTACTGTTGTTATGGAGTCAACCTACCTGTGTTTTAGTAACTGGATTAATTATTCATATAACCTTGAAACCAGATCTACACATTTCACAGCAGATCTTACCTGTGACTGAAATATACACCAATAGACATTTTACAGAGACTTTTATTTTTCTTTCACTATCATTTAAATATGAATGAATCTGAAAACACAGTATTTACACATTTATGGCATTGTGGTTATGAGAAACTAACTCTAGCACACAAATTTATTTATTTATTTATTTTATTTATTTATTTATTTATTTATTTATTTATTTATTTTGGTACCGGGGATTGAACTCAGGGGCACTAGACCACTGGGCCACATCCCCAGCCCTTTTTTGTATTTTATTAGAGACAGGGTCTCAATGAGTTTGCTAAGTGCCTTGCCATTGCTGAGGCGGTGGAGGCTGAGGCAGGAGGATCACGAGTTCAAAGTCAGCCTCAGCAATGGTGAGGCACTTAGTAACTCAGTGAGACCCTGCTTCTAATAAAATACAAAAAAAGGGCTGGGGATGTGGCCCAGTGGTCAAGTGCCCCTGAGTTCAATCCCCTGTACCAAAAAACAAAACAAAACAAAACAAAAAAAAGAATACAAAAGAAACCCCTGGTAGAGTTGGCTTCTGTAGGGGCTCTGGAGATGCCTGAAAGTTTAAACCCATGTTAGCCAGGCATCACTTCAAATTTGAAGACCTGATTCTGTAAGTGTCTTTGGAAATTGGCTTGATTATTGATATAGAAGGATGCTTCTAAACAGTGAAATTATGATATAAAAGTACATAGAGAAGTGAATTTTTTTTTTTTTTTTTTTTTTTTTTTTTTTTTTTTTTTTTTTTTTGTACCAGGGATTGAACCCAGGGGTGTTAACCATTGAGCCACATCCTTAGCCCTTTTTTATTTTTTATTTTGAGAGAGGGTCTGGCTGAGTTGCTTAGGGCCTCAATAAGTTGTTAAGGCTGGCTTTGAACTTGTGATACTCCTGACTCAGCCTCCTGAGCCTCTGAGAGTGTAAGTGTGTACCACCACACCTGGGCAGAAAAGTGGATCTACGTATCTGCATCATGATATGTCATCCATCCTTTGTTCATATGAGAAACAGGATATTTAAGAATATATGTGAAATAATAACCCTATGGACTCTTTCTCAGATAACCATGGAGTAATAATCATAGATTACTGAAGATAGCAAAAATTCCTATTTCAGAAGGCTTTTTTCCTGATTTCAGGAATAAATTTATTACATTTTCCAAACCCCAATAAAATATTGTAAATCTTTAGTTTTTCTAAGAATAAAAGACTCAAATAGTGAAAAAGTAAATGAAGAATTGAATATCTCTACGGGAATTTATGTGTGGGAACTCATGGGTAATTTGTTTTTATTTTACTACAAACATTTGATATTTATTTTCAGTGTGTGAATAAAGCAAGTTCTACCATCACAGAGACACATGTTGATTATGCTGATAACAATAGACTAGAGTTACCCACTCTTTCAAATATGTTTTTATATAATGTAAGGGTATACAGATAATGATATTTTAAATAAATGCCAATTTATAAACTTCTATAAGGGGGGGGGGGCATTGCTAAATTTAACTAGGCTTTTATAAAGAATAAAAAGACTTTCAAAATTTAACCCCAAGTTTTAGGAGTAATAATTTCATAGTATCTTGAAACATTCTTTAGGTTCATTGAATATGAATGCATAAATAGAAGTAGCACATTTCTGAAGAAAATCTTGTGCACTATGTTTTATTTAGCTATCCAAAATAAGCACAATTTCCATGCTTTTGATTTTATCCTAGTTTTTGTTTTTCCATGGTACATAAAATTCATCAAGTTACAGCTACAGAAATAATATGTAAACTCCCAAACTTTGGCCTGGTTTTAAATGAAAATGTTCCCTAGGTTGCTTGTTTTAAAAAATCTGTTTGAATATATAATCAACACAAGTGAGAAGCACAAAGACACCTCCTTTTAGATTGGTTTATAAAAGCAGAAAGTGAGAAGTTGAGCCAATTATAGTCTCATTTTTTGCATCAAGGAACTAGAAAGTGTAAGAATGTCCCAGAGCCCATGCAAGTCCAAGTGATTTTTACTTTTTTAAAATCAACAATTTTGTGGTTAGTGGGAGAGAAATCTGCCAATGCCAGTCTCATGTTGCCATTTTATTTCATGTGGAAGATGTGCCTTTATATGAAGATTTGGTGTTTCTGTTTATGAAACTGTCAGCACCACTGTTCATCAGGGAAGGTGTTCCTTCCAGGGGAGGTGCCTGGGATATGTTATCTTGACCTTCAGGAGGCTTTAGAGAAGAGGACAGCCTCCACCTGGCATGTTAGGTAATCTTCCAATTGAGCCTTTTCTTTTCTTTTCTTTTTTTTTTTTTTTTTTTTTTTTCTTTTCTTTTCTTTTCCATGGCCTTCCACCATCTCTATAATCATGAATTCTGCATTTCCTGAGTCAGGGCAGTGCAAGCACAGGGGCAAAGAACAGGTAAAGTCAGCGTCACTACTTCAAGGGGCAAGTCCATCCCTGCCAAACAGTCCCACATGAGGCATGAGACATAGTGCTTAATATACCACAGCTAGATTAATTTTTAAAATGATATGCTTTTTGATCATGTGTTTTAATATTCCCTTCACCATTTAATAGAAACATAGTGAGCTACAGCATATCCATGCACTATGTCTTCTCAGAGCTAAAAGCAAAAATCCAAAATCAAAAAATTTTAGAGGACCCAAAGGATTGTTTTTTTTTGAGATGTAAAATATTTGTGAAGTCTGGATATATTATCAAATTTACCTTGCTCAATCTAAGTATTTCAAACATGTAAAATTATCTGTAAAACAGACAAATCAGTTAACAATGGAGTTTGCTGATTTCAATACAATTTATTTTTATATGCTTAAGTACTGAAAGTAAATACATTAATAAGGACATTTTAGCTGTCAATTTCCCTAACATACTGCAATGAAATTTTAACATGTTTCAATAGGTCCATAAATGCAATTTTTTAAAAAATACAATAAATGATCTCAACGCTTGTGCATAATTTTTAATTCTGTATTTTGTAGAAGACTTTTTCAAAATAGAGACTTATTAATGCATCAGATTCCAATTAAGTTTGTATCTCTTAGATACATGCAATATTTACAAACAAAGAATTTTAAAGATAAACTTATATGAGAAAGAAGGGTGTGGTCCAGCATGGTAGTGTGGGAAGCTGCAGTGACTTCCTCCCCTGAAAATTGAAATTATTCTAAAACTGCTATCAAAATCTCAGATCCATAGGTCAAACACCAAATGAAGAATTGTCTACTAGAAATATATGTACAAATTCTGTAATAAACATGAGAATCTTTGGTTTTAGAACCAAACAACTGGTTCTGTCCTTCTCCCTATTTAGGCAGGTGGAGACCTTGGTAGGCTGCTATAACAAAATAAACAAGGTTCCTCTTTACATAGGTTCCAATTACAGGCCTTCCTTCCTGTAAGAAGGAGGAGCTCTGCATTTCTCCCTTTAGCCTCAGTGAGGAGTGGCCTTGGTTGTGCCCCAATAAGACTGTTGAAGGTGTTTGTTTTACATGTTTCTACCAAACTTCCACTGCAATGAGGCCCATTTAAATATTAGAAGCCTCAAGTTGTTTTTTTCTTCTCCATTTCCTGCAACCTGTTTGTTCAGCTATTTTCTCTGTTCAGCTTTCTCCAAGTCATCATCTCATGCTGAGACAGAAGCTGAAGCCCTCCCCAAAGCCCTGGTGCCAACAAAACTTGGAAAACTGGAACTGTAGCACATCCTTGGCTAACACAGCCTGGCTGAATCTTCAGATGTTTATTTCCTGGCTTTTGGATCCTCTAAATTGTAACAACTCCGTAAGGACAGGAGAGGCAGAATAACTGCCTTCCCAGTTTTGGTCAAACTGCAAGTTCATTTTTTTTTTTTTTTTTTTTTTTTTGTTTTTATATCGTTTTCTCTTATTTCTGATGTGGGCAGTTGACAGAATCCAGTTAGTCAGAACTCCAGAAGCCCCTAGCCTGGACCCCATACCATCACTAATAGAATCAAGACTTTCCTGTTGGGTTTGGAACTATGAGAGAGAATATGGAGTTCCCTAGAGTCCTGACCCTGATGAACAAAAGGTTCATGGGGACAGGGAAGTGGAGAGGTCTCGGGCTGATGGTTTTATCCTCCACTGAGTGCTCAGTTCCTAGAGTAAAGGTGTCCCTCCAAGAGTTTTCCATTGTCTCCCATCCCTCTCCAGAGCCAAGAAACAAATGATACCTGTGTGTGTGTGTGGGGGGGGGGGGTGTAAATAAATCATAAAACAGACTGCTCTTAATTGCTTCCCAAAGTTCTTTGTAGTTATTCCTCAGTATCCATGGAGAATTGTTCTAGGTCCTTCTGCAAGTGCCAAAATCTGTGAATGACCCTGTTCTTCATACAAAATGACACAAAATGGCATAGTATTAGAACACAACTCATTCTTATCCTCTACTATATTTTAATCATCTCTAGGTTGTTTATAACACCTAATACAGTATAAATTATATGTAAATGATTGTATACTCTATTTTTCAGGGAATAATGACAAGAAGAAAGTTTGTGCATATTCAATATGTAGGTAATTATTATTTAAAAGATATTTTTTGCTGTGACATTGGTTGGATCTGTGGATGCAGAACCTGGAGATATCAACTGTTCTTCATTTGCAACAGGGCATGGAGCTGTTCACACCCAAAGGCAGTCTCAACAGAGGTTACACTGAGAGGCAATTGAAGCTACCATTGGAATTAATGAGGATACAACAAGGAAATAGACAGGCTAGTGTGCAGAGGGAAGCAGGGAATGAGAAATCTGGGAGAATCCCACCTGGGGTTAGAACAGCTATCAGACAGACCTCAGCAGCCATTCTTCAGTTGGTATTGATTAGTTTGAAGAGCAATTTATGCCCAAGGGCACTGTTAAAAACAATAGAGGTACCAGCTGGCAGTTAGTGGATCTTTAACAGCTGGGTGTAGACGGGGTAATCAACAAAAAAAGCCCTTTGAATTTTACTATTATGCACACATACCTCAAAGTGCACCTTCCTAAAGAGCAATGTTAGAAGTTTAAAAACATGGGGAAACTTATTTCACTAAAATAATCCAACCAGTTATTTAAAAATAAAATAATGATAACCAGCCCTTGAGAGGCCACCAGGGCCAAGTTTCTCCAATATATTGTGTGAAATGTCTTTTTCCAACCAAAAAATATGAGGAATGAAAGAAACAGGAAACTATAACACATATTCAGGAGTAAAAGTAGGTGATATAAACTGCCTGGATATGTAAACAAATGTCAAATTTCATAGAAAAATAATTCAAAATAGCCATTTCAAATACATTAGCAAAACTAAAATAAACCAGGATAAAGGAAAAGAAGATGTAATAACAATGTCATATGAAATAGAGAATATTTTTTCTTTATTTGTTCTTTTTAGTTATACATGACAGTAGAATGCATTTTGAAATATCATACATACATGAAGTATAACTTCCCATTTTTGTGGTTGTACATGGTGTGGAGTTCACACTGGTTGTGTATTCATATATGAACATAGGAAAATTATGTCTGTTTCATTCTACTGAAATTCTGTTTTATTCCTGCCCACCCCTGCCCTGTTCAATTTGGTGAATCACAACTCTCCCCCACACTGCCCCTGCCTATTGAGAGTCAGCATACACACACCAGAAAGAACACTCTGCCTTTGGTTTTCAGGGGCTGGCTCACTTCACTTAGCATGATTGCCTCCACTTCCATCCATTTGCCGGCAAATGCCATAATTTCATTCTTCTTTGTGGCTAATTAATCTTCTATTGTGTATATGTACCACATTTTCTTTATCCATCTGTTGAAGGGTACCTACATTGGTTCCAAAGCTTACCTACTGTGAATTCAGTTTCTATAAACATTGATGTGGCTGATGATTTTAAGTGTGTGAAGCTGATTTTAATTCCTTTGGTTATATACCAAGAGTGGGATAACTGGGTCAAATGGTGGTTCCATTTCAAGTTTTCTGAGGAATCTCCATTTGGCTTTCCAGAGTGGTTGCACCAGTTGGTAATCCCACCAGCAATGTATGAGTGTACATATTCCCCCACTGATTCACCAACATTTATTGATACTTGACATTCTGAATGAAGTGAGATAAAATCTCAGTGTAGTTTTAATTTACATTTCTCTAATTGCCAGAGATGTTGAACATTTTTAAATATATTTGTTGGGCAATCATATTTCTTCTTCTGTGAAGTGTCTGTTCAATTCCTTTGTTCATTTATTGATTGGTTATTTGTGTGTGTGTGTGTGTTTTTTTTTTTTTTTTTTTTTTTTTTTTTTGTGTGTGTGTGTGTGTGTGTGTGTTGTGTTAAGTTTTTTGAATTCTTTATAAATCCTGGAGATTAATGGTCTGAGGTACAGATGGCAAAGATTTTCTCCCATTCTCTCTTCATGTTCCTGATTGCTTCCTTTTGTTGTGTGAAGAAGATTTTTAAAAGTTTGATATCATCCCATTCATTGATTATTGATTTTACTTCTTACTCTTTAGGAGTCTTATTGAGGAAGTCAATCCCTAAGCTGACATGATGGAAAGTTGAGTCTCCATTTTTTTCTGGTAGGCTCAAAGTCTAAGGTCTAATGCTTAGGTCCTTGATCCACTTTGAGTTTAGTTTTGTGCAAGGTGAAAGATAAGGGTTTAATAGCATTTTGCTACATATGGACTTTCAGTTTTCCCAGTACCATTTGTTGAAAAGGATACCTTTTCTCCAATGTCTGTTTATGGTGCCTTTGTCTAGCATGAGATGACTGTATTCATGTGGGTTTCCCTGTGTCTTTTATTCTATACATTGGTCTTCATAACGGTGTTGATGCCAATACCATGCCATTTTTGTTACTATAGCTCTGTAGCATAATTTAATGTCTGGGATTGTAATGCCTCCTCCTTCACATTTCTCACTGAGGATTGCTTGGGCTATTCTGGCCATCTTATTTTTCCAAATGAATTCCATGATTTTTTTTTTTTTAATAGAGAATGTTAAAGAACAGAAAATGTAAAAAAAAAAAAAAAAAATTTTTAAAAATGAAGTTAAAAGTTGAAAAGTAATTCTGGAGTTGGAAAATGCTGAGAAGAGCTTCAGAGAAATGCATGATACCATCAAGTGCATCATCATATACATAATTGGAGCACTTAGAAGAAGATGATGGAAAGAAGCTGCAAAAAATTGAAGATGTAATGATAGAAAAATTCCCATACTATTAAAAATCAATATTGTTGGATTCTAGGCAGAGGCTGCACCTCCCAGGCAGAAGGCCACACCTCCCCAGGTGCCTTGTGAAAAACTACAGCTCCCAGGATCCTCAGCGTGACCAAAAACCTGACCAGCAAGTCCCCTGTCCACCACCCCCCCTGACCTCTGCTGGCCTATAGGACAAGGACTCACTCCAAGGGGGTTTTATGGCCCCTACTCTATTTAAGCCAGCCCCGGACTGAACTCTGCCCTTCCTGTTCCTGCCGCCTTTTGTTCCTGCTCTCACCTGGTTCCTGCGGCTCCCTGCTCCTGCTCTCTGCTCCCGCTCCCGCGTGCTCCAGCTCCCGTCCGTTCCCCCCTCTCGCGCAGTTTGTCCCCATCCCCTCTACGTGTTTCTTTGGTAATTCAATAAACCCCTTTCCTTTTCCTATACGACAGTTCGAGCCTCGGTCCCTTCCTGCAAATTCCGCTAACAAATATCCCATGTACATCTAGGATTTTCAATAAACTTCTAGTCAGATAAACACACACCAAAAAAATCCACAATGAGACACCTGCTGTTTAAAGCAGTTAGGGTTAAAGGCATGTAGACAATTTTTAAAGCAGAAAGAGAATATATACTTAGCCATTCGAGGTAGTCCAATGAGAATAACAGCTGACATAGTAGCAGGAGCAGCACAGAACAGTAGGGAGCAAGATTTCAAATGCTCAAAGAATTCCAAAGAAAAAAAAGCCACCAAATTCTATATTAAGCAAGGCTAACTATCAAAAAATGAACACTAAAGACTTTCAAAATAAACAAAAATTAGAAAAGTTTTTGTTAGCAGATGTGCCTTTAAATACTAAAAGTAAATGACTCTAGACAATAATTCAATCCACATTAAAAAAGTAAAGATAATTATTTAATTATGAAACAGTATTTCCCAAAATACTCAGTATATTTTAAATTTTCTAATAAGTGATTTAAACATTCTTTGTATAAAAAATATGTATATAACACGGCCTATAACATAGTGAGATATGTGTAACATATATGCCAATGATAGCACAAATTAGGTATGGGGAGGAAAGCTGTATCTCTCTAACAAGCAATTCACACATTGAAGTGATAATATGACAATGGATGGCTGGATTTGTAATCTCTACATGTGTCATATATATAACCATAGTTCCAAAATGTAGGACGTAATCTTGGTCTACTTTGTGCTGCTCCTATGGACTGGGTCATTTAAAATGTACAGGATTTATTGGGCTAGAGTTCTAGAAGTTGTAAAGTCTAAAATCAAGGTGCTGGCATCTGGCAAGGGCTTCTGGCTGTGTGACAATTGACAGAAGGTATCTCATAGTGGAAGAGCAAAGAAAGGGTGCAAACAAGAGGGAGCCTCAAGAATGTCAGAAAGGTCTCACCTCTCAAGGTCCCATCTCCCACCGCATTGAGACCTGGTAAAGGACAGGTAGCTGATTATCAAATAGAAGAAAATGGGTAGATAGCACTTCCTTCGTTGCTAACAACCTCTGAGAAAAGGGAAGGATTTCCAACACAAGTAATCACTCCCTAAAAGGCACTCTTCCTGCCCTTTGGTCACATAGACATGAAAAGAAAGGAAAACTAAACATAAAATCATCTCTCTCTCTTTCCCCCCAACCCATGCAGCATCTTCCCAAGAGTAACTCTTATACCTGCTGCTATTCCTGACTGGAGTTACGCACTGGTAGTGCTACAGCTCAGGACTCCAGGATTAGTCCTGCTCATGAGATTCCAAGGGACTTTGCCCTCCTAAGAACTCTCTGGGTCACTCCAAACCTGAGGCAAGCCTCTGGAACATCCTCTGAAATCTAGATGGAGAAGGCCACTTGGCTACAGAACAAGAACAGAACAGAATTATCACCTGCAGAATTAATACCATGAGTTAGTCAGCAAGGTGCACTATGTGTACATCCCAGGTATAGCTGCAGTCAGAGTGGACTGGGCAGAAAAAACAAAGCAAATAATAGAGAAGTGTTGGAAATACGCGGAACAACACATATTATTTAGGCAGATGCAATAGAAATTGTATTCCCCAAACTCTGGAAAGTGAATCTATTTGAAGAAAAGGGATACATTTTGGGAAGAATAGTCCTTCTAAAACTAGATTATATATCTGTTTTAATTGTTTGCAGTACATCTTGAAATTTTAACATTTTTAAAATCTGGATTTTAGAAAAATCTGGACACTTGATGCACTTCTCTCAAGCTTTAAATATGGCATTATTTATTACTTTAATTAAAAATTTGCACAAGCAAATGCCAATCAAAAGCATGTGGGTGTGTTTGATTTAGTAAAACAATGGACTTAGAGGATTAACAGTGAATTGTTACAATGAATATTGATGAAAGTTAAAAATCCACAAATTAGAAATTACAGACACTAATCGCTGATTCACTTAATAACAAATTTCAAATATATCAAAAAATACACAAGATATTAAAAATATGCCATTAATAAATCTCTAAAATTATATTACAGTCACTCCATTAACATTTAATAATCCCATTCATTTATTTTTACTTTTTCATTACACAATGGCTTAGAGTGTAGAAATAAAGAGGAGAGGGACAATAGACCTTCTATTGGTCTTGGAAGGAAAACAATGAATAAAAGTATACTTTAGTTTTAGAGTCCGCCTGGACTTATGAAAATAACAAAAAAGAAATTGGCAAAAAGTATGTATTTTTATATTTTGCATTTTCCACCAGAATGCCTACAAAAACAAACAAACCGAACAACACAACAACAAAAACTTTGTACTAAGAACTCTTTGGTGGAAAATAAACCACAAGAATTTATAGGGATTTCTAACAAATAGGTATCTAGCCAATAGTACAACATGTGGTGATAAGCATGGAGTGCCATAGAAAAGTCAAATATTAGCAATAACTTTGTTCTTGTAAAAATAATCACATACAAAGAATGCGAGGAATACTGCTTAAACGTGGAAAGGATGGTAATCCAAGAGGAGATACATTGCATACGCATGCCCAGGGCTAAGAGGCAGAACCATTCACATAAAGATTGCATATGGATGTGAGGTAAAGCCTGTGTCCTGGTTGGGAAACAGTCTGACAAAGTCCTCAGGGCCAGATAGTTTTGTATATCACGTTGAGGAAGTTTTATACTAGAATAGGCAACAGAAGCAGTTGAAAGGTTAAAATAGAATACCCCACCAAACTGCTTTTTAGACTTGCACGTAGAATTAACAGTTCTCTCTGTGACTTAGCCTTGACTCAAGAATGCCTAAGAACGACCTATTATTGAAATCTTCTTGCAGCCCTAACTTAAGAAACTTTTTGAGAAGATGTATAATAAAATTGAAAATACTTCAGATTCTAGTTAAAGACTGTGGTTGAGGGATCAAACATGTGTACCTCATTTTGAAGATAATCCATTATGTGAAGAAGAACCAGAGTTGATATTATGTCTCTGCAATTAAGAATTAATTCACCATCCATGAAGGAGCCAGATGTGAAGTTCAATATAAAAGCTACATGAAGGATTTCTTGGCTGAAGTAGTTTATGCCCACAAAAATGTCTTACCAATCTTTAGCACATATGCCCCAAATTAGGGCCACTGAGACAACTAAAGTTGAGTATAAAACTGGAAACATGAGATTTCTGCTATGCTGTTGCCCAGAAAGTAATCTGAATATCTTGTACTATTCTTTTTTTTTTTAATATTTATTTATTTGCCTTAGTTGTGCACAATGTATTTATTTGTACATGGTGTTGAGGATCAAACCCAGGCCGCGCATATGCTAGGCGAGCGCTCTACCGCTGAGCCACAACCCCAGCCCCCTCTTGTACTATTCTTTAAAGTTAAATAAACTTGCTGGGGAAAGCCTACTTATTCTCAGGAGTTTGTTAATCCAAACCCAAGTTCACTCCCGTGGTCTAGCAGAGGTGGCATTACAAAATCTGTCTAGCTGAAGCGTTCAATAGATGAACACCAGAGGTACAAAGACTGATTTAGACATCTGGATGTTCAGCTTGAGATTGGAAGTAAATCAGAGAAAAGGTGTATGGCCCGAAATAAAGTAAAGGCAGGGATGACTAAGGGAGTTAGACTCGCAATTATATTTGAGGATTTATGTATGTTTAAATATGGATGAAAATGATGCTGGAAATGTGTAAAAATGCTTATGTTAGAATTAATAGCAGCTGCTTCCTTAAACAATTGAGAAAGAAATTGAGCCACTTCTACTTTGCCAATTTTATAGAAGTAAATTAGTCTTGCTCTAGCTCACATTTTGTTTTTCAACAGAACCTTCCCTTTAGTGTATAAAATGTACCATTAAATATTCCCATAGGTATACTGGATTGTTTTGTCTTGCTGCTATCATTCCATTTTTAATAAGCTGCCAGATGCCTTCTAGGTATTAGCTCAAATTTATCATTGTTCAACTTATAAGACTTCCATATTACACACCTACAAATAAACTTCTCATGTTTGAAATATCAATTTGCAATGTAAAATAATAATAGCAAAATATATTTGGTGTATTCCTTGAACCACACAATGTGTTAGTATATACACAACTGGATACAAAGCACGTACATATGTATGTTAAAGACAATTATCTCTTCTAATATTATAGTGTAGTATCTGTTTTTATACTTCTTATCTTGCATACATGATTGTAGGACTTCCAAGGGCTAGATCTCTATCTCATTATAAATCACAGTGCTTTCTCAGTGTCTTCAAATACATTTTTGATTGTATAGCTGACTGGATAATGATGATTATTTATCTAGGCAACATAAAGAAAAAGGACACTGTAGTATCCAATAGATGTTTGAATGCAAAATTTGAAGACAGTAACATTCAAATAGATGTGTTTTTAGTTCCATATAACCCATTCATACTTTTAAAATGCTTCAAAATCATCCTCAGGTAAAGTATCTAACATAACCCCTTAATTATCATAAATTAAGTTAAATAAAGATCTTTTGTAGATCTAGGTATATACCATACTTATCAACTGGTATATACTTAAATCCTTCTAAGACAACAACATCAACAGAATGTATTTATGTTTACCTACACTAAATATATATATATATATATATATATATATATATATATATATATATACACACACATTCTTTTGAAAAATGGAAACAAAACCTATAGCAGTATAAGAAAACCAGGCCTGAGCAATTAATTTTAAATAGACTATTTTAGAAGAGATATTAGCAAGTGTGATTTAATTGCTTATGTTTCTTATTTGGAGACATAAGCATATTCTTAACAATATGAAAACACCAAGGAGAAGTTTAGGTTAGTACTATTTTATATAATGGCATGTAAGGTCATAATGTTTATACATGGAAATTCCATTATGAATTATATAAAGTCAGGTGCTATCCATTAGCATTCTCAGATGGTAAATATATTCCAGATATGGGCTGCCCCATGTAATAGAAGCTGGCCTTATCTTGTAATCATTAGGGATGTAGATAATGGCAAGGAAGAACTTAATATTTAATTGTTTTTAAACTAATTTCAATTTAAATATCTAAATGTGGCTAGTGGGTGTCATATAAGAAAGTAAAGCAAGGATGGATAAATCTCATTAGTTCATGTGAAAATGAACCATCACATTCAGCTTCTTATGCAAGCAATTGCTACAGGGGCCCACATAAAGCTTAATTTTAAAAAGAATAAACAAGTATAGATTTACTATCATATTAATTAGTACTTAAGTAGACTAGGAAATGACAAACAAAAAGATAACAATAACACAAAAGCTGCCTGTTGAAACTCTTCAGGGAAGAAAATATTCTGCTTTGATTATCTCAATTTAGCAGTATATCTGGAACAACTTTTCTGTAAGTCTCCCAAAAGAATAGTTTTATTAAAGAACCAAGTTTTGTGGACTGGGTAGCCCTCTGACAAAAGCGCTTTGACAGGTTCCTGCTGTGGGCTGCAAAAGGAAGGAGATATGGGGACACTGGTTCAGCAGTTCTGTTCAGGGGGCACCAGTCCCCTGCTGGTCTGTGAGGGAACCCGGGCTAAGAGCACATGGACATGGTCCCCCTCGCTCCTGCAATTCACTGCCAGCAGGGCACTCTGTAGCTCACCTGCTTCCTCACCCCAGGGGATGTACTAGGGATCCTCCAGATCCACCAAACTGGCTAAAATCTAGCATGTTTTCTTATTGTAGTCAAGTTACATCTGTATTTTAAAAAGTGTTTAAATATTTTTTGGCACAAAATCTGTGAAATGTATAGATAGAATACAGAAATGAGTAAAAATAGAAATGCAAATATGCAAACCTGAACTTTACCTTACTTACTCCTTTTATATTTTACAGAAATGTGATGAAGTGAAATTACAGTGGAGTAGCAAAATTCTCCAGCATACCTATACCATGACATTTCCTATACCACAGTGAAAACCAAAATGAATCACAGGAGGATGTCACATAGAATAGACCCTTATTTTGAAGGATTCGAAATGACTTCCATAATGAGGAATCCATGACTATACAAAAGATTCTCCTTATACTAATCTCCAAGTTGTAGAAAACATAATGAAAATATGTTTTTCTTATCCTTAGATCTGCACTCTCCAAGTGCAACATATCCCACCAAAATACTGTGTCACTGTATGTTTCTACTAATCATTAATAGGTAAGATAATTTTTACCTGGTAAGACTTATTTCCACTTCACATTATTATAAAGAACATTTTAAATTCTATTTATACTCTTGCCTTCCTCAGCCTTTCATTTTTTTTAAAAAAATAAAAGACACATTTATTACAAAAATGTATGCCAATGTTTTTAAATACACACAGTTAACATTGGCTAAACTCTTGAACATATCTCAATTTCCTGCAGTTTCTGTTGGATATGTTAGAGGGTCTTGTGGTTCATCCAGTTATGGAAGAAAGCAATTTAATTGGGAAAAAAGCCAGTTTTTTTTTATATGAATAATTAAATAAAGCATAGATGAAAGGTATGTGGTTAGCAGTGTTGTAGGAAATAAGTATCCAATGTAGCTGAAATGACAGATTCTTAGAAAGACCTTAACTGTCTAATAAATGATTTTCCTTAAATTATAGAAGTAAAAGTGAAAAAACAAACAGTACAGTCAGTAAATGAAAGTAATTTGGCAACATCTCTCAAGATGAATTAAACACATAAACTGTAATCTTTGAAATGCATGTTAGGAAATATTGAATTAGATGAGAAAAGAAAGAGTAAGTTAAAACCAGGGAGTCCATGGTTGAAAAGATATGAATCATCCAAATGATTTGGAGCGGTATCAAAATCAATTTGGAAAAAAAGATAGGAAAAGGAGAAACTTTCAAATTCAGATCACTGGAATAAATATGATATGTTAGTAAAATTTTAGAAACAATGTAGGGAATTTAGGAATAAAAGTAGGAAGTTAAAGATAGGAACTAATAACATATTGGGCTTTGTATACATTTAAAAAGGTAGCACATTTTTAGCATTTTCTAGTTATTTGCTTTTTTACTCATTATCAGTCAGAGATTGAATGGGACCTTACTAGGCACAGCAATGCACAGATGCAGAGGAAGGGTACAATTTTATTGTTTTTGTAAAATTTAAGTTAAGATCTGCTAATTCGTGATGAGTGCTTTTTTTTAAAAATGTAGTAAATAGAATGCAATAAAATATGATAGAATAGAAACTATCATAATGTATCCCAACTAGTAAAGATAAGTAAAGCTATGGGCTGAATGTGTCTCTCCCAAATTCATCTTGAACTCCTAATCCCCAACCTTATGGTATCTATAAGTAGGGTTTTTTGAGAGGCGGTGATTCATGAGGACAGATTATCAGGAACTGGACTGGCAAAGCTGTGTAAAATAGGCCCAAAGGAAACCATTTTCCTCTTCTACTTTTTGAGGATGCAGGTAGAGAACACCAGCTGGGAACCAAGAGGTAAGTCCTCTTCACTAGGTTCAGTAAGAATCTATAGACCAGAAGGAAGTGGGATGATATATTCAAAATTCTGAAAAACAAAGCAATAATAAAAACAAAACCTGTCAACCAAGGATACCACACCCAGCAAATCTGTCCTTCACAAGGGAAGGAATAATAAAGACTCTCCAGATGAGCAATAGCTGAGAGAGTTTAACACAACTACACCTGACTTACAGCAAGTGCTAAAGTGAGTTCTCCAAACTGAAGTAAAAAGACACTGAACAGCAATACAAGAGCATAAGAAAGAATGAAACTCATCAAATAAGTAAATATGCAAGACAAAAAAATAAGATTACTATAGTGGTTGGAGGGTATATCTCTTTCAATCAAAAGATAAAAAGTTAAAAAGACAAAGTCTTACAACATCTATATCTGAATGATGTAAATGGATATTTAACATAAATATAAATTTAATATTAATAGTGTAATATATAGAGGTAGAGAGGTAAAAGTAGAAAATTCTTATATGCAATGGTATGTAAGTTCTTACCAGATTAAAATAGACTGCTATGACTCTAAGTATTTTTGAAAGTCCTTTGTTAAGCCCAAAGAAGACATTTAGGAAGTTATATGAAAGAAAAAAGAGAAAGTAATCTAACCTATCAGTGTAAAAAAAAAAAAAAAAAAAAAAAAAAAAAAACTGATAAAAAACAATGAAATGGAAAAGAAAAGAGGAAGAGATAAAAAAGAGGAACAGGCAAGTAAAAGACAAATAAAAAATATTTAGCAAAAATAACAATTGTAAATCTCCCTCAACAACAGCTACTTTAGAGGTGCATGGACCAAACTCTTCAGTAAAATTTATGGAGTAGGTAAATGGATAAACTCTCTACCACCTTCCAGAAACACACTTCAGATTCAAGGACACACTTGCACTGTAAATAAAAGGATGGAAAAAGATGTTTCATGCCAGTATTAATGAAAATAGATCAGGAGTGGCTCTATTTGTAATAGACAAAAGAGACTTCAAGTGAAAATATGTTAATTTTTTCATACCCAGTTTTTCTAAAGGGTCTCAAACCCATTGCACTTACATATACTGGAAAAATGTCAGTAGTAAATAATGCTATCATATCATTACTAGCATTACTACTGAAGTGACTATTTGGGGGAAGGAAGTTAAGAAAATAACATAGCAGACATTATATATTTTCCTCATAATTTTTTGGATATTGTTTCCTATAAAGAAGTTATGTATAGTTTAAAAAAATAGCATCTATTTAACACTACTAGAAAAGTATAAGCAAGTGTATATCTTATCTCACCTGTGTAAGATATATACAAATGTATACCTCCATTTACAATAAGGTTGGATCCTAATAAACCCACTATAAGCTGAAAATATCATAAGATAAAAATGCATATAATCTACCTAACTTACCAGACATCGTGACATACAACACAGTGCACTGTGGAGTACCACTTGTTCAGCCTTACGATATGTGATTGACCAGGAACTGTGGCTCAATGCTACTGCCAAACACCTGAGTGAGTAGAATACTGCTCATTGGTAACCCAGGGAAAAACCAAAATTCAAAATTAGAAGTGTGGTTTCTACTGAATGGGAATCACTTTTGCACCATTGTAGAATAAAAAGAAATGTTAAGTCAAATCACCATACCTCAGGGATTACCTGTAATATTAAATCACATACATATCATAAAATCCTATGGTCTAAGTAACACTCTGAAAACTTAGCTAGCAATGATACTGACTTCATCTTTTTTACGTATCCTTAGTATATGTTAATAAGTGATTTCTTTGAGAAATTCCTTAAAAGTTCAAAAGAATATTTTCACTGCAAAATGCATTAAAATAAATTTCAGATATTCAGACTTTATTTGTATGCTTAATAGAGGAGTTGAATGTTGTTTAAATGCTTATGTAATGTTAGTCTACTGGGAATGACATAAATTGGAGAGCAGAGGGAGTCAATTACTTATTTTTACAATTGGTAACATCCTTGAATGTTCTGTTCTTCAGTTTTGTCATCCATAAAATGGAGATAAATTGAATACCAAGCCCATAGGAGGGTGAAAACTAAGAAAGTCAGTATATCCCAATCACTCAGAACAAGACCCACTATGTAAGTCATAAATTTTACTTATTTTTTTTACTGATTATTTCTCAGATTAACATCACAAAACTCAAAGAATTTACGATCTTTCATATTTTTCATAACTTTATGTCTTCTAATAATACTCTTTCCAAAAGCAGTTTGAATTTTTAATATATAATATGCTCTTAAAGGTATTATTGTTATTATTATTTGTGGTACTACAATTAAATCAAGGGGTGCTTTACCACTGAGCTACACCCCCAGGTCCCTCACATTTTTTTGTTTGTAATTTAAAGAGAAAATCTTGCTAAATTGCCCAGGTTGGCCTCACAGTCTTCTGATTTGCTGGGATTATAAGTGTGTGCCACTGTGGTTTAAAGAAAACTTTTTCAAGTAGACAATGTTTCTTAACTAAGTATCTGAACTTGAAATATTGAAAAAAATATGCTTAAATCTGTGATTTCTCAAATTTTTGTATGAATAAATATCATTTATTTGGGTACACTTGTACGTGGTGCTGAGGATTTCGCCCACGTAACCCCAGGATCTCTGAATTTCAAAATCTGAATTGAATTGAATGTGCATATTAACTAAGTCTATGAATTTTGATGTAGGTATATCTAAAAAATGAAATACAATAAACAAAACTAGTTCCCTCAATGATGATCCTAAAATATCCTAAAATGTATATTTTATTTAATTTTATATATATTATTAGATGATATACATTTTAAAAGACCATTTTTCAATATTAAGATGTAAGTATTAAGTAAGTATTAAGAAAATACTTAAGAAAACCTGAGAACAGAAAAAAATGTTTTCTCATTTTTGTCTACAAATAATTTTCTAATTTTAAGATTAGAAGAAAAAATAACAATAAAATGAGAAGAATCTATGCATGATTACATATATTATTAAACATGATAACTGGGTACATGTTTTCAGTTGTATAAATACCCCCAAAATTTGTAAAATGTTAGGATTAATGACAGGATAGAATGGAGTGAAGGTCAAAGTTAAATATCACAATATTTTGTTTAGTAAAGCATTGGAGCAGGAAGACAAAGGGTAACATTTCTTGAAGTTTGAGATTTAATTGATACTTAAATTTAAACTGAAAGATCATAATCCTGAAATGTGGCTGTCTTTTCAGGGACGCAGAAGGATGCACAATATAATATTCTTAATGGATTAATTTGGGTTAAAATAGGGTTGGGGTAGCATATAAATGACTAGATTGTTGAGTATTTTGAGAAAAGAAAAAAACCCGGAAAACAAAGAAATGAACAGCTATATGTTTTATGTTATTTACAGCTTGTAAAATAAAAATCAGTGGCAAAGGCCTGTTTAGAATGAGAACTTACTGCTTGGGACTCTGCTTCTGATCTCTGCGTGACACTGTTTCCTACTTTCATGCTTCAGCCCCCATGGAATCCTTCTGACAGTGGGTGAAATCCTGTGATTCCAATTTTGAGCACAGATGTGGTCTTCTCATTTGCTACTTCAATGTGTTGATTTCGTGTTCTGACTGGAAGTCTACACACCTGGCATCTCCCATCACTAGGCGGCAGACCGCCTGTGTAAAATCTAATGTGCATAAGAAACTTGCAACACTCATGAATTGGAAATGTAAACGTTTATTTTTGAAAAAAAAATTTGCCGATGATAAAAGTATTATAGAACATTTTTTTGTGACCTTGCTACTTCTTTGCTGTTACCTTGCTACTTCATTTGCTAGCAAGTATAAATTCTTTGCTAAGTAGTTAATAGTAGGGAAGTTTGCTTATAAGAAAAATATTTAATAAGCAAAGATATATTTGTCATATATTCTATATATTACTTATAACAAAGGTAGAGAGTAAAAAGAACATGAGAAAATTTCATAGAATTATTAAAATGTGCAATTTCCAGTATAATACTTGAATGATTGGAAGATACATACTGTAAAAATGGAATCACATGTACGTGTAGCAGAGCATTCTGATACAAAAACGTCATTGTATTTTGTGATAGCTCAGAGAGCACCATAAAGATCATTTATTCATTTTTTTCTCTTTATATTTACACAAAAAAACATAGAAATTTGTGCTATGTAGTATCCAGAGAAAATTAATATTCAAGAAAGCAAACTGTGTGTTTTGTCCTTGAGAAGGAGGTACAGCTACTTGGCCTGTCTACCTGCAGGACAACCTTCCAGCATATCCATATCAAGAACAGAGTGTGACTCTAGAGGAAACAATCACACATTTCCAGACCCAATGCTATAATAGAGGATAAAATGTACTTAAACATTCACATTAGAATGAAGTTTGATTAACTTGTGACAGATATTAGCTTGTGTCCAGTAACATATACCATGTGTAAGTTAAAATTGTATCAGATCACACTATAAATTTATAAATACTATATTATTAATTATATAGTGACTATCTGTTATTATTTTCATGAAGTTAAAAATTTTATAAGGGGATTGATATCTGCAGCAGTTACATACCAAGAATTCTGAGAATGATCTAGTTAGAGCAGAAAAAATGTTTAGCTTCTTAATGTCTACCAGGATACAGTGATTAATTGTAGCAAGTGCACACGTTTCATACATAACCTAGGAAAGATAAAGTAACTTTATAAACAAGAATTTAAATATAGCAACTATTAAATTGGATCACAGACCTTCTAAAGCCATTGAAAGTCCATCCCTCATATTTATTATTTCAATTGTATTTATTAAAACTTTCTTTCTCTTGCTTATTCTCTCAAGTTAAGTGCTATAGAAATATTTTTAAAAATTAAAGCAAAAAATACAAAAACTAATGCCACTAATATACTATTACAGCGATAAAAAATAAGTTATTGTTAGTATATTCTGAACTTGAAAGGCAGGGTCAACTTATTTAGACAGGATGAGAAATACAAATTATAAGGAAAGATGGTGATCAGGATGGGGAAGCTCGAGTGAAAAGAAAGCAACTAATCCACTGTGTATTCTAAGAAATTGTATCACTTGAAGAAAACAATCCATATGTTAGAACTTTTACAAGGAAAGCTGTTAATCTGTGTACAAACATGTTAGATATTTAAATAGCATTTGCTCTACCATCATGAAGGATTTTTTAGAAATGTGCTTAAAAAGCAGGATAAACTTTTTTTCTGACCAGGTATTTAAAATTATTGATTATTATTATTGTTATTAACGTTTGATTAACATGTATTCATTGTACACATAAACAGTTTCAGTGTGATATTTTAATATGCGCATACAGCATGCACGGAAAAATTGCAGCCTCCTTTAATTCAGCCCTTACCTCCCTCAAGTTTTCAAGCATTAATAACCACCATTCCACATTCAAGTCAGTTTTTTTTTTATTATATTTTTCCCTTGTGTTATGGTTTGGAGGTATACTGCAAAAGTTCCTCTGTTAATGCAAGAATGTTCAAGGATGAAATGATCCACTGAACCAACTGAGTGATAACTCTAAGTAGGTAGGATGTGGCTAGAGGAGCTAAGTCTTTGGGGTCTTTCCTCAAAGGGTTTTTGTTCCCCACAGCCCATTCCTCTTGTCTTCCTCTCTTTTCTGACCACCATGAACTATGGAGCAGCACTTACCCACCATCATACACATTATATTAGACTATGAAATTTTCTTTTGAAAAGGTGAGATTATATTTGAATATTTGAATTATAGAAAAGAACTATTTTGTCTTAAATTGTACTTTATAGTAGAAGAGAATATATTGAATGAATAGAGCACCTGTTGTTACAATGAAAATATATGTTGTCATTTTAAAGATGATAAAGTGAAATCATTTTTAAAAATAAAATTGACTAATAGAATGTATATACCATGGAATTGGAGAATCCTCTTAGCTAACTGTCGAAGTAACAAGGCAAACGTTATACACATTTGCTAACATGTTTGCAAATACTTAAAACTGCCTATTCCATAAGATAATCAATTACATCTGCTTGGACGCTTGATTCTGGCTTTATCAGTCTACATTTCAGTTGTTTCTAGCCACATTCTTTTAAAATATTTTAAGTTAACAAAGAAGTCAATTTTATCATTCAGGAGTTATTCAGGGGACAGAATCCATATTGGGATATTGCATGCAGGGATTTAATATGTGTATATTAACTTAAGTAATATAATTGTCAACTATAAATGTGTTCTCCAAGTAACAGAATGAGTGAAGGAGGAACTCTTAGGCCTGATGACAGAAGCAAGCTTAAGGAGCAGACTTTACCCCAGAGATGAAAGAAAGGGGAGGAGGCCAGCATCATTATGACAGGTTTAGTGGAGGGCCCTGAGAAGCTGAACTCTGAGAAAAGGGTGCTTCTCATGGTCACTCAAGGGCAAGGTTGACTCAAAGGCATGGACTCATCTGAAGATCTGTGGACTTGTCTATCCTAGGTCTGTCTTCCCCAGAGGAAGAAAAGAGGAAATGTAGTCTTCTTTACTTCTATTTCTTTCTGGTATCTCCCAATTCCTCTTTTAAAAAGTCCTGTAGAAACATCTTAATAAAATTTTACAACAGAGAAAATGAAGAAAAGCTTTTAAAAATACACAACCATCAAAAAAACACATCAAGCAGATAACATAATCTGTGAAGTTAATGTCTTGATTATATATTTTCTGCAAGCACATAAAACTTGCCAAAGTAAAATCAGGATGGATTAAAAAAAAACTATATAATAGTTCCACTTCTTAATATTAAAACAATATCTATGAATGCCGCAGAAGCCGCTGCCATGCCTGGAGGTCTCTTCTGTGGGCACCCCCTCAGTTAAGTCAGACGCGAATTCCAACTACCTCCATGGTTGCTGCAGGTGAACTGTCCTATCAATCAACTGCTGCTTGCACCACTGCCACCATTGCTGCTGCCCCTGATACCACTACTGCCAGCCTGTGGTGGTTTTCTTTCTGGGCTGCTGCAGAAGCTGCTGTCGTGCCTGGAGGTCTCTCCTCTGGGCACAACCTTCAGTTACCTCAGTCGCAAATTGCAAGGCTACCTCCAAGGTCGCTGCCAGGGAACCAGAAGTCTCCTGTCAATCAACCTCTACCTGTACTACTACCACCATTGCTGCTGCCTCTGATTCCACTGCTGCCAGCCTGAGATCACCTGAAGGACTTCTTTCTGGGTGCTGCTGCCATAGAAGAAACTGCTGCCCTGGATTCAACTGAAGCTGACACTGCTGCTGACCCCTAGAGATCTCCTGGTGACACTCCCCCCCCCACCCCCCTGCAGGTGCAGTTGCATCCACTGCTGCAACCACTACTACTACTGCTGACCTGCTGCCTGCTATCAACAATCTCCACTACTACTGCTGCTACCATGCCTAGAGGACTGCTTCGGGTGAGACTCTGGGTTTGGTTGCATGGGGTCTTCCTGCTGACAGTGCTGGTGGCCCTTTTATTGCTGCTGCATCTTGGGGTTGCTCCTTTGCATGAGGGTATCCTTGGTGGTCTCTCTGCAAGTAGGAGCAGCATTGAGATCTTGAGACTGCAGTGTAGTCAAGACCAAGGTATCTGAAACCCAGATTGGTGGGATAGAGACTGGGTTTGCGAGGGTTGATCTGGGTTTGGTGATCCTGAGACACCAGAGACAGGGCTGAGAAACTGTTGATCACTGACAGAGATGTTCAACTTTCCAGCAAGATTTATTTTATTTTATATTTTGATTCACTAATTTCTACCATATTCAGAACAGGATGTTTTTAATGCATCAGTATGTTGAGGACAATAATATATGAATGGTGTTTTGCATTTTTGTTGGATTCTTATATCTTCAATTTTTTCTCTTTGTTCATATTCTTCCCCTCTCTTATATATTTTCTTAGATTTTCTTTCTAACTTTTCTCAAACTAACAGCCAATCTCTTTTGGCTCCACTTCCACTCTTCCTATGAATTTTTACTTCTAGCTTCTCTCTTCCTTCCTCATGAATATTGCATACTACCCTACCTCTGTTCTCTCATCCACCATTTGAAATGCTAAGTCATTTTAACAAATATTCTGTTTGTACTATACAGAGTTGTTGAACTCATCACTTTGGGTTAATGCAAGAAAGCAGTAGATGCTTTAGTGGGAGCTATTAGTTTTAAGACTATATATTGTGTACACTGGGTGCTATTGATATTGGTCTCACCGGTAAAGGCGAAGGGCACAAACCTTCAGGAACACTATAGGTCTACAGGGTAGAATTTATCCAGCCTTAGAACCATACTTCTAGATGGGAAAATGCACTAACAACATGAAAACAACAACAAAAAAATAGGCGAATAAAGTGGCCCAAACACACCAAGATTCTTCAACAACAGAAACTACTGATAACACCGTAGAAGAAATGTCCAAGAAGGAGTTCAGATTGTATATAGTTAAATTTATATATGAAGTAAAGGCTAGTATAAGGAGTGAAATCAAAGAAAAATACAGGAAGTGAAAGACGACTTCAATAAAGAGTTAGAGATCATGGGAAAAAAAAAAGAAAACAAGCAGAACTTCTTGAAATGAAGGAATCAGTAAACCAAATTATAAATTCAATGGAAACTATCACCAACAGACTAGACCACTTGGAAGACAGAACCTCAGACAATGAAGACAAATTATATAATCTTGAAAGTAAAGATGATCATGTGGAGAAGATGGTAAAAAAACCATGAGGAAAACATCCAAGAATTATGGGATAACATGAAAAGACCAAATTTAAGAACTATTGGAATAGAGGAAGGAGCAGAGATACAAACAAAGGAATGAACAATCCTTTCAATGATATAATAGCAGAAAAATTCCCAATGGAATGGAAAATTAAATACAAGAGGCTTACAAGACCCCAAGTGTACAAAATTACAGAAGACCTACACCAAGACACATTATAATGAGAATGACCAACACACAGAATAAAGATAAAATCTTTAAGGTTCTGAGAGAAAAATCAAATTACTTATAGGGGGAAACCAATTCAGATCTCAACTAATTTCTCAACCCACACCCTCAAAATCAGGAAGTCCTGGAATAATATATTTCAAGCTCTAAAAGAAAACGGATGCCAACCAAGAATTTTATATCCAGCAAAATTAAAACATTCTATGATAAAGAAAAATTAAAAGAATTCACAACTAAAAAGCTTACACTACAGAGCATTCTCAACAAAATATTCCATGAGGATCAAGTGGAAAAAAAAAAAAGGAAAACCAGCAAATGGAGGATCTACACTAAAGGGACATTCAACTACATGAGAATCTAAGACAAATCAAAAACCATAAATAAGCCGGGCGCGGTGGCGCACGCCTGTAATCCCAGCACTTTGGGAGGCTGAGGCAGGAGGATCGCGAGTTCAAAGCCAGCCTCAGCAACGGCGAGGCACTTAGCAACTCAGTGAGACCCTGTCTCTAAATAAAATACAAAAAAGGTCTGGGGATGTGACCCAGTGGTCGAGTGCCCCTGAGTTCAATCCCTGGTACCACAAAAAAAAAAAAAAAAAAAAAAAAAAAAAAAAAAAAAAAACCATAAATAAATCAAAATGACAGGGAATACAAACCATATCTCAGTAATAATCTGTAATTTAATGGCCTAAACTCATCAATCGAAAGACATAGACTGGCATATTGGATTAAAAAAGCAAGACCCAACAACATGCTGTCTTCAGGAGTCTCAGCTCATGGGCAAAGACATCCACAGGATGAAGGTGAAAGGATGGGGAAAAAATTATCACTCATATGGATTGTATAAACAATCAGGGGTTTCCATTCTCTTTTCAGATAAGGTTGACCTCAAAGCAAAGTTAGTCAGAAGAGACAAAGAAGGACATTTCATACTTATTAAGGTAAGTATATATAAGCAAGACATAACAATTGTAAATATTTATGCCCCAAACAATGGACCATCTATGTACATCAAACAAACCCATCTCAATTTCAAGAGTCAAATAGACCACATACAATAATACTGAGTGACTTTAATATACCTCTCTCACTACTGGACAGATCTTCCAAACAAAAACTAAATAAAGAAACTATAGAATTAAATAATATAATCAATAATTTATACTTAACAGGCATATATAGAATATTCCATCCATCAATGAACAAATATACTTTCTGCTCAGTAGCACATGGATCCTTCTCTAAAATAGACCATTCTAATGCCACAAAACAACTCTTAGCCAATATAAAAAAGTAGAGATACTACCCTGCATTCTATCAGATCATAATGGAATTAAATTAGAAATCAATGATAAAATAAGAAACAGAAGCTATTGTAACAAATGGAGACTAAATAATACACAACTGGAAGAAATCAAGGATGAAATTAAAAAAAACTCTTAGAGGTAAATGAGAAACAACATATCCAAATCTTTAAGACACTATAAAGGAAGAATTAGAGAAAAGTTTATTGCATTGAGTGCATTTATTAAAAGAATAAAAAGTCAGCAAATAAATTACCTAACACTATATCTCAAAGCCCTAGAAAAAGAAGAACAAATCAACACCAAAAGCAGTAGAAGACAGGACATAATTAAAATCAGAGCTGAAATAAATGAAATCGAAACAAAAGAAACAATTGAAAAAATTAACAAAGCAAAAAGTTGTTTCTTTGAAAAAATAAATAAAATAGATTAACTTCTGGCCATGCTAATGAAGAGAAAAAGAGAGAAAACTCAAAAAAATACAAGTTAAAGAAGGAGACATCACAAAGGACACATATGAAATACATAAAATAATTAGAAAATATATTGAAAATTTATACTCTACTAAAATAGAAAATATTGATAGCTAGACTATGGAACCAACCTAGGTGTCCCTCAATAGATGAATGGATAAAGAAAATGTGGTATATATACTCAATGGAATATTACTCAGCTTTAAAGAAGGGTAAAATTAGGCCATTTGCCAGTAAATGGTTGGAGTTGGAGAATGTCATGCAAAGCAAAATAAGCCAATCCCACAAAACCAAAGTCCAAATGTTTTCTCTCATATGTGGATGTTAATTCACAATAAGGCAAGGGACACTAAGGAAAAATAGTGTTACCTTAGATTAGGAAGAGGTAAGTGAAGGGAGGTGAGGCATGGGATGTGGGATTGGGAAAGATAGTGGAATGAAACAGACATTATTACTGTATACATATATGTGACTACATGACCTATATGATTCTGCAACATGTACACTTAGGAAAATGAGAAATTATATCCCATCTATGTATGATATATCACAGTGTATAAATGCATTCTACTGTCATGCATAACTAATTAAAACAAATAAAACAGTTAAAATTTTAAAAAAATATATGAAACTGTTATTAAAAACAACAACAACAACAACCTGTATGTATTTCACCATATTATTTGCTTTCTCCTAAGTCCAATAACTTTAGATTTAAGGTAGAAAAAAAGTCAGGCTTTAAGATAAACACACTAAATATTTAAGTTCACTGTAATTTTCAAACCTGACTTCCAAACTATTACATGATTATTCATTATTCTAGTACAGTTATGCTGCAATGTGAAATTAATCAGTGATTAAAAATCACTGGAGTAACCAGAGTACTGTAGTTGATATTTATATTTTTACCTTCTATTTCTGAGTGTTATTTTTCAGGTAAGAGTAAAACTTAGGGGAAATAATTTTTTCTACACTCTCAGTCCAGTTTTCAGTGATTTATTTTTTAAACATAGGTATTTGACCCACATTAGATTATAAAATGTAGGTGTTGGATTTCCTTAACAATTGTCAGAGATTGAAGAAAAGACTCTTCTTTCTGTTGGCTTGATCAAGAAGAGAAGCCTAGATTACAGAATCTGACAATTCCTCCATCAGCCCAGAGATAGGATCTGAGAGTGTCACTGCTGCTGAGTGAATTTAAATGTTAGAACGGTAGAGGGGGATCAGTCATGAGGTCATGCTTGGGCCACTTAATTTAGCTGTGCCTGAAAGTAAACCTTATTTTCTAATCTATCAATACACTGATATCTACTTGTTATTCTTTTTACTAAGCATGCTCAAACTGGGTTTGTGAAGTTTGTTGCATGGTGAATTCCAACTCATACAATGAGGAGAAAAAAGTGTGCAAAGGCTCCAGTCCTGATCTTGTACATTTCAACAGTATAAGTAAAGACCACCATATGTAGAATTCAGAATATTATGATTTAGATTTTAAAATTATAGGAGGTTAGGTGACTTATTCTTCAAATAAAAAAAAAAAAAAAAGAAAACCTTCAGTACTTATTTGAGCAATCACATTTGTATGCAGAACTTAATTATCTACTAAGTAAATGATGTATTTTCACTTCAGGATCAAACTTCTAAGCAAATATACGGGATGTTTAAACTGCCACTTGATATATCAAGTCACAACCGTATAAAGAGGGAGCCTATTCTTTATTAGCTGTTGAAGCAATGTAAAAATGTGCAATTAAAAGAAATCCAAATGCTATTTTTATATAAAAATTTTACCTTGTTATTAAACTGTTTTCTGTAATTAACTTGACAGTTCAAAGATGCTAATGTATGTAGGTGGAAGAAAATTTTTTTTAATGTAATTAGATGTAATACTTAAGGAGGGGTAATGAATCCTTGTTGCACTCCAACAGTCAAAAAGCTGTGTGACTTCAGAACTTTTTTTTGACCTTTCTGATGTTTAAAAGTAACGATACAGTCAGTTCTGTGGAATTTCTTCTGTGGATCGTTTCAGAAAACAAAACAAAACAAACAAAATAAGAGACCCAGTAAAATAATTTTAGGAAAAGTATGGCCAAGCAGAGTCATAAGTTGTGGGATGATAAAATATGGAAAGTACCCACATTTCAGAAATGGAATATTCCCACCATCCTTAAGCCCCACTGTCATCCTTCCAGCACTTCCTTTCTCTTTGTACAGGGCAACACTGCACTTTCTCACATTGTCCTTCAGTCTGCCAGACTTTGATCTTTGAAAAGGGGTGTCCTGTGCTTATTTTCACCTCTCTTTGGCCAGCGTGAAATTTCTGAGCCCCCCTCATAGTTGTTCATAGTGATGAGAAGTGTTTTCATTGCTACACAGTATTTTGTTTTATGAATTCATCTAAGTTGTTCTTTTTATTTTCATTAGGCCAACTTTTAAAAACAAATATATGCTTGTGTCTCATTGGCTATTCAGCATAACATTGCCACCCAAATCTTTATTCAAATTTATACATGCCAATCTATTCAGGATGTGCACATTGCAAGCACATACACACCCAGAAGTAGAATCAGGGCTCATAGGGCATCTTTATATAAATATCTTCAGATAGATCCACCAAATTATTTGTATTGATTTGCTCAATTATTAGCAAAGACAGTATCAAAGTTGCCAATTATTCCACAGTCAAGGCAATATTCAGGTTTTGTCTTTTTTACTTTGGTCTTTTACATACTTAAGCAGGGTATCACATTTTTTATTTATGTATATGCATTCACACAAATATATTGGAATATCAATTGAGATTGCATTCAGCATAGAGGTAAATTTGTGAAAAAAAATCTCTTTAAATTTTCAAGTTTTCTGATGAATAAAGATGACATGCTAATCCATATATTTAGTTTCACTTTAATTTTTTTCAGCAATATTGGGTAGTTTTCCTTACAGAGGTTTTATAATCCTCATAATTTCTTTTAGATATTTGACATTTCCAAGACAATGAAAATATTTTTATTTTTTCTCACCTTTTTGTGGTTTATAATAATTCAAATATTTTTTAAATTTTTTAATTCAACTAATGTATTAATAAAGTTTGTATTTTCACAAGGTACCATAGCACATACCTGTTAGCCCAGCAGCTTGGGAGGAGGCTGAGTTAGGAGGATCATGAGGTCAAACCAGGTCAAAGCCTGCCTCAGCAAGACATCCTAAGCAACTTGGCAAGAACTTGTTGCTAAATAAAATATAAGAAATCATTGGGGATATGGCTCAGTAGTTAAGCACCCCTGGGTTCAATTCTAAGTACAAACAAAAATAAAGAAAAATAAAAAAAATAAAATCTGGATTTTCCATGTACTCAAATGACCATGACTCATTGAGACAATTTTTTTTTCTATTTTATAACTTACATGTTCTTGCTATATGGGTCTGATAAAGATCTTGAATATAATATTGAATAAATATGAGAAAGACATGCCTGCCTTTATCATCAAGGACTTCAGAGAAAAGCTTTTGAATTACTGTGGGTTGTTGTTGTTCTTAATATTTATTATGAGTTTTTAAAAGTTCATTTTCTAGTTAGTAAGTAAAAGCTTCATATCTTAATAAGAAGCAGAGTTTTATTGAGGGATTCTGCATCTATTGATATCTCATGTGCTTTTCTTTTATCTTGTTAATCAGGAAATTACATTGCTTGATGGCTGAATGTTAAAATAATTAGACACTTAGAATAAACATAAGTGAGCACAATGTATTTTTCTATACTTATATTTTTTAATTTGTTTTAATAATAATTCATTTAGGATATCCATGCCTATGCTTATGAAAGATATTTGCCAGAAATTAACTGTAATTTCAAATATTTGCCAGATTTTATCCTCAAGATAATCCTAACACTAAACACAAGTTTCTGAATTTTCCCTTTATTCCCTGGAATTGTGTATGTCTTTTTTTTTTTTTTTTTTTTTTCATTTTTCTCCTAAATATGTGTTAAATATACTAAGGAAGGACACTTTCTCTATAGTTATTTTTTGTGTATGTATGAGAATTGAATTTTAAGAGAAATGAATTATTCAGATTTTAAAAATTTTCCACATCAGTTTGTATTTAGTTGCTCTATCTAGAATGCTTTCTTATTTCATCTATATTTTCATCTGTGTTTCTATGAAGGTTTTCTTAATATGCTTTTATAATTATTTTCATATTTGTAGCATCTCAGAATATCCCTTGTGTCACTGCTATTATAAAGATTACTGGGACGTTTTTCATGTCTTGATTTGTCTAACCAAAGGTTTGTTATTTTCAGAAATATCTTTATAACACATATTTATTGTGTGATTAATTTCTTATTATCATGATTATTGTCTACCTTGTGATTTCTTCTGCTATTACTTTAAAAGATAGGAATGCTTAGATGAAGGAGTTTCTCATGTTATTCTCTGGAATATGCAGTAAGCACATAACTCTTTTCCAAAGGCAGCAAGAAATTTTGGCATTCAATTACACATAATTCTAATTTTGTTTGCTTCTTTCATTCTAATGAGTGGTTATTTAGAAGTCTCCTTCTTGATTTAATTGGAATTTGATAGTTATTTGCTTCAGTATTGATTTTTAAGTTAATTCCATTATTATATAATATGGTGCTGTTTCAAACCTTTAAATTTTTGTGATTTGCCCTGTGGCCCAGCATCTGGCAAATTTTAGTTAATATTTGACCATGTGTACATGCAAAGAATGTATATTCTGAATTGATTGGGCCGAGGTCAGTTGTTAATCAATTGGTTCACATATTCTGATAGTCTTCCAGACTTTTTCTTAACAGTTGTTACCTCTTGATGTATTTTTGGATTTTTCTATTCTTTATTACTATTAATTTTGACAGTGTTCACTTTATAGCATAATATTAGGGTAAACATCTTTATTTTTATTTTTATGTTGAATCATAACTTTTATTGTGACATTTCATGGTACTTTGCTACAATTATAAAATTGTAGAAATAATGTATAACTAGTAAACATCTTAGGAGAAAGGACAACATCAAAGGAGGTGGTAACTTCCTTGGGTTCCTCTCATCTAGAACATACAGCCACTGAAGACCACTTTGATGGCCCCCAGTATTTGCTTTAGCGAATGGTTATTGTTTTCAGTATGTCCAGTTATTTCAGCTTTTTATTATAGAAAGATTTTCCTAATAACTGACTCCACAATTTTCAAAGGACCACTCTGGAGTGGTGTGTGTGTGTGTGTGTGTGTGTGTGTGTGTGTGTGTGTGTTGCCTGACTTCTAAGGGAACTTTAATATCTTGAAATCAGATTTGTCTTGTATGCATATATTTCAATAGCTGTATCTCTTCTAACTGGTGTTTAATGATTCTTCATATATGAATATGCATATGATGAGCAGAAAATAAGTCCTCAAAAAGTCAAAAGACTAAACATTTTGTAATTATAAAGCCTTCAAAATTGAAACCAGAATAATGCTACTATAGTAAGTCCAAAACTTATGGAAAATGAGAAGACAGTAAACTTTATAAAAATCAAAACATATTCATTTCTTTCTAAATTCAGAGATAAAGCAGTAGTGATAACACACACGTGTACAATAACATACTTAAAAGTATTTCTACATTATGTATCTTATTTCAGTCCCGATATAATTCTATAATAGCTGAAATACTGCCATCCCAAAGCTTTCAATTCCAGGCATTGCGGTTTACCTTTGATGCATACATAAATGCAGAAATGCCATGTAACTTCTGCTCAAGCTCCTGCCTGGGCAATTATTTGAAGTTCTTGGACGGCTTTTCTGAAGATGTGACATTCTGCTGTCATAACAAAAAAGAGAATTAGTAGCAAACACATAATTCCAAAAATGTATCATATTGAATGTTTTAACATATTTCCATTTGAATCTACAAGATCATTCCTGCTTTCCTGAATATCCTGTTGATTTAACTCCATCAAGCCTGGACTGTCATTATTGCTGTGCCAAGTGCCCATTAAATGATTTTTAACCTTTTCCCAACCCCATTGGGAAATGTTATATTTGGCTGCTGTAACACAAACAAATTTGTAGCTAGTGTGTATTGTGGGACCAATATATAGGTTAACTCTCACTATATCCAGTATAATTAAATCCAGTTGAATGAACTGGTATAATATGATTATCTGAAAGAACTCCAATAATTTGAGTATCATTAGTAAATATAGGAATGGATTCTTCAGTCCACACAGATAATTGTACTAAAGGTGGATCCAGGATAAGTCCAGTAAGTTTACCCATGAACCCTAATTTCCTGACAGCTCATAAAGCCAGCATAGCCACAAATATTGTGGCTGGAGACATAGGTCCTTCCTGCTGTTTATCTATCTGTTCAGCCTGATATGTCAGGTTCTTCAGTTGTTTGAACTGCAGCTCTAAATCTTCCCTGCTGATAGTGAACAGCACATTCAGGTACACAGATAGGATGAGCTTCACCTTCTGGAAAGACACAAGTATGGCCTCTCCCCCTATTATTACTGAATGTGGTCCATTCCATTGTCCTATTTTCAAGTTTTTCCACCAGACTAGGCCTGACAGGCCTACTGTAGGAGGAGTCTCAAAATTTTAAAAAATCATAAACAAAGAGAGCATGATTCAAACACTTTGGTGGAGTTCTATCTCCCCTTTTTGTTTTGGTAAAATTGTTGGAAAGAAGAACTGGTATAGGCTGGAGCATTATCAGTTTTAATTTGTAGAGGGCGGCCCCACATTCCAAAAGCAGTTAAATAGTGAGAAATGGCCTATTGAGTATTTCCTCCTGTACAAGCAGTGGCAAAAATGAAATGAGACCAAGTATCAATAATAACATGAAAAAAAGCACTGTTTGCCAAATTGATGGATGTGTGTTACACCCATCAGCCACAATTTGGCTGAAAACCACAGAGGCTAATTCCAGTAGATGAAGCTGGAGTGTGAACTACATGTTGAGGACATTGATGCACAATTTGGTGAGCTTGTTCTCTAGTAATATGGAATTTCTTGTGTAAACTGGGAGCATTCTGATGATGTAAAGTATGAGAGGCTTGAGCACAGTTACAAGGAGACAGCTGTTGACAAGCTGCAACAAGATGATCAAACATAGCATTACCAGATGTTAAAGGGCCTTGAAGTTTGGAAAGAGCTTTAATATGACCAATGAAACAAGGATACTGATGTACTTGAATTGTTTTTTTTATAGAGTATGGAATAAATGAAATAACCCTTCTGACTGTATATATCCAATGGTAGCTGTTTCAATGTGCATAGCAACTCCTACTGCATAGGTACTGTCACTGTAGATATTAACTGGCTCATTAGCAAAATAAGGTAAGGCAAAAATGAGAGCTTGAAACTCCCCTTGTGCTGCAGAGGTGTAGGGAGTCTGTACCACCTTAGTGTGACCAAGGCTATAGAAACCAGCTTTTCCTGAGCTGGAGCCATCTATAAACATTGTGACTACCTTGGGTATTTGATACATAAGTACAATCTTTGAAAAAATAAATGAAGTTAAAGTAGCAAACTGAATAAGTTTATCAAGAGGATAATGACTTTTTACTTGGCCAGGAAAATTACCAAAAGCTACTTGCCAAGCATTTGAAGATTGTCAAAGCCAATGTTGCAGTTGAACTAATAAGGGCACCATAAAAAAAAAAAAAAAAAAAAAAGACTCAGCTCCCCCAATTGTATGATTTAGCTTTTGTATTTAATAATAAGCTGACCAACCAGATTATGAAATGGGATCATTGTAAATATTGGAAGTCAGCCTTACATCTTGTTTGTCCTATAGCTGATGGCTTTATTACCTTTGTAAGGCATTAACAGACAATAGTTGTAAAGTTTATAAGGAGACTATAAAATTAAATTAACAAGAGTAAAAACATTTAATTTGTGTAATAGCTATGAACCGAGGAACATCATATTTTTGTAATTCAAAATCTTTCCTTATTTACATATAGTGCTTTTGTTTATTTCAAGATTACACTAATCCTTATAACTATATATACATATATACATATATATAATTTTATTTTAAATGAACTTGAACAGTTATCTTAACATGGAATGAGTGCTCATTTACTATATGCCACTTTTAGCACCATGTGTGTGATATATGGACACAGACAAAACAATACAAAACACCAGTGTGCACTCATACACACAAAAAAAAGTTTTATAATTTTTTTGTAAGTGGAGCTCCACAGGTAGGAGGTAATGTTCCAAATGTTTATTAAATCATTTGTTAGATATAACCTCTTAGAAATTAAAATAGAGTCAATTAGACTTTTAAATTACCACTTAAATATAGAACAGAGCTGGACAGATGAAAATGCCAGGTGTAAGATCTAGCAGACATGAGGACACCGAAATAAAAGATTTCAGAAAGCCAGCTTTTGTCTTGATGATTATCAGATCTGCCCTAAATCACAGTCCCTGGAAAAATTGGCCTCTGAAAAAAGACAGGGTGTTAAAACCTCTATAGTTATATAAAATAAAACTGATTAGAAAAATACATTAATTTAGGGAATGCAAAATCAAATGTGAATTCACCATAAAATCATGAGCTCAAAAATAAAGGATTTTTTTTTTTTTTTTTTTTTTTTTTTTTTTTTAAAGAGAGAAAGCCATCATTCCTCTAGTAAAGGAGCATGTAGAACATCTTTGTTAACTTGAAATTCACTTTGAGTTCTGATTAGAGTAAGTTCAGATATTTAAAGAATGTGAGAGCCTGTGAATACTCAAAAAAGGTTTTCAAGAATAGGAAAACTTGTACATTTAGAATTTGTCCATTGTTGTTTCCTAGTACTGCAGTATTAATTGGGAGGTTATTAACAAACCAATGTGTAAAGACCTTCAGTTAAACTAAACCAGAAGAGGTTTGGATTTAACCACAACACTTTTTTTTTTTTCCTAGCTGAGCCAGAAACAGCCTAAATTTAAAAGAGACACTCTTTCCTATGGTCTTAAATCTAGAAGGATTCTTTCAAAGCTTGGTGCTACAGTATACATTTTTTTTTTTCTGGAAACCTTACCGCAGAGAGGTTTTAGCCAAAGAGGCAAAAACTATCCCCCTACATTTGATTGTGATTTACACTCATCAGCCCTGTGTTTTATCACAGTAACAACATGAACACAGCCCTGGTTTATTTTATGAATGAGCAGTTACTGGTCAAGTGTCCAGGCTTGTCACAGTTAAAACACATTTTTTGTGTAATTTTTATTTTTCTAGGGAGGCTTCAAAACTTCTCTTAAAGATGCAGAGATTCAACATTTTTGTTCCCCACCCCTGCTTGCTCTCAGAAGACAACGGCTTCAGCTGAGCTGGATGAGGGTCTGCAGGAGAAGTTGCAGGCTGAAGCCTCTTTGTAACTGTTTGTAGCCTTTATCATCATTTTTACAGCCAGATATCAGGTCAGAAGCCAAACATTTCATGCTATTACAAGATGGATCAAGACAACTTTATACCAAAGACCATGAGATAAAAGTTCCCACTGGGATTTTGTTAAGTCCCTCAGCCTCCTATCTAGCATGCAGCTGTTTACCAAGTTTCTCCCATGACTCTGCTTCTACTCTTCCCTCTTGAAGAAACCAAAGAAAAGTTTTAATAACAAATTCTAAAAATTGTACCAACTATGCCTTCTTTATGGGGCTGCCTGTGATTTAAACACAGTTTAATCATATGCCTAGCCATAATAATATAGGGATCACTCTCTATGTATCCTCAATGCCCCATATTTTATACCAAACTATATATAAAAACTCACTCCTCTCCTTTCTTTAACTGATGCATGTATTTTTTAGCAGTGTCTCAATCACCTGACAAATTAGAGTTCCCATGAGCATTTGGGTCCCTGTTCCGGTGTCAAGTAACAGGTCCTGCAAAACCATTTATTCAGTTTCCCAGAACTGGACAGCAAGGGGATTTGAAAAAGACAAACAGACACAAAAGTAGAAAAAAGCCCGGTACCCAGTGGATCAGCCAACTTTTGATAGGAGAAGACTGACCACAAGCAAGCTCAGCACATTTATTATATAGGTGTAAACAACAAAAGCATTTATTGTGAGAAAGCTTCTTCAAGATAAACTAAACAAAAGTTGAGGGTAATACAGCTCAATTAGGGCTTATCAGCTTGCACCCATAACTCTCTCCCTGTGGGCAGGGCAGCAGGCATTTGAACCCAAGGCCACGAACTAACAAATTCCATGGCTGGCAAAGAATCTTCCTTTTACAGGGCATCGCCATATCAATGGGCAATCATTGATTGGTTTCCTTGCACTGAGAAATTCCCAAGGGAGCTGTTGCCTCTGTCTCTGGGCAGTTCAAAGATGCACAATTCATTTTCTACTCTTGACACAAACTCACATTGTTTTATGGTTATGTGACACATAGATGAATGCTAAACTTAAAAAAAATTACGGGCATCCACCATTGTGCTTTACAGATATTACATATTTTATAAATTGCAGGTTCGTAGCAACCGTATGTCCAGCAAATCTATCCACATTTTTTCCCATTTTCCAACATCGTATGCTCATTTTGTGTATCTGAGTCATGTTTTAGTAATTTTCACAATCATTGAACTATTTTCATTTTTATTATATCTGCTATGGTGATTTATGGTCTGTATTCATTGATGTTACCATTATAGTGGCTTTGGGATGCTACAAAGATACCTGTATAAACCAGCATGCAATCAGTAAGTGTGTGAGTTCTGTCTGTTCCACCCATGGCTCGTCCATTTCTTTGAGTCTCCCTATTACCTGATACACAGCAATATTGAAATTAGGCTGACCAATAACCCTATAGTGACCTAAGTAGTCAAGTTAAAAGAAAAGTCATACATCTCTCACATTAATTCCAAAGCTAGAAAAGCTTAACCTTCATGCAGAAGGCAGGTCAAAAGCTTAGCCAGATTGAAAGCTAAGCCTCTTGCACCATACAGCCTAGTTGTGAATGGAAATAAAATGTTCTCAAATGAAATTAAAATATAAACTCCAGTGAAAAAAAATTATAGATCCACCAGCCATCACATTCCCTTAAACAAAAGCCTGGCCCATAGCAAAGAACTAACTCAATTCCAGGAAGTCTGAGTGGTTAAGAAGCTGAAGAAGAAAAATGTGAAGTAAACAGAGGTTGGTTCATGAGCTTCACTAATGAAGCCATTTCCATAACATAAAAGTACAGGGAGAAGCAGCAAGTGCTGGTGTAGAAGCTTCTGTAAGTTACCCAGAAAATATAGCCAGGGTAATTGATGTTAGTGGCCACATGAAATAGATTTTCAATAAAATGCCTTCTATTGGAAGAAGATGTCATCTAGGACTTTCATAGTTAAAGAGGAGAAGTCAATGTCAGGCTTCAATATTTCAAAGGAATGGCTTATTAGGGGCTTACACAGCTGACCACTGAGAAACATCCTCAAAACAGCTGCTGACTTTCAGTGGGAACCAAAGCTCATTTATTATTCCAATGTTTAGGGTCCTGAAGAATTATGCTAAATACACTCTGTCTCATTCTATGGATGGAATAGCAAAACTTACACGACAGCACATCTGTTTATAATGTAGAATGTAGAATGTTTTCAGCACACTCTTGAGACCTACTGTTAAGGGAAAAAAAAACACATGCCTTTTCAAAAAAAAAATTTTTTTTTCGACAATGAACTTAGTCATTCAAGAGCTCTGATGTAAATGTACAATGAGATTAATGATGTGTTATGCCTGCTAATGCAACACTCATTCTGCAGTCAATGGATCAGGAGTAATTCTTATTTTCAAATACTATTATCAACAAATACATATAAGCTTCCATGGGTAAGGACTTCTCTGATTAATTTGGGAAGAGTAAAATGAAAACCTTCTGGAAATGGCTCACCATTCTAAATGACATTTAAGAACATTTGTGATTCATGGGAAGAGGTCAAACTATTAACCTTTGCAGGAGAGTAGAAGACATTTATTCCAATACTCATGGATGACATTAAGGGGTTCAAGATTTTAGTCAACGAAGTAATTACAGATATGTCAAAATAGCAACAGAGTTAGAATAAGAAGCGAAAATGACTGAATTGCTATATCTCATGATCAAACATTGACAGATGGGGAGTTGATTTTTTTTATGGATGAGCAAAGGGGGTGGTTCATTTGATAAAATCTACCTCTGATGAAGTTACTATTAACATTCTTGAAATTGCAAAAAGAAAAAAATTTAGAATATTATACAAGATTGATTGATAAAGCAGAGGAAGTGTTTGAGGGGGTTGATTCCAATTTTGCAAAATTCTACTGTGGGAAAAATTTGTCACATATCTTATACTAGAGTTTTTCATGAAAGGAAGAATCTAATAATGTGACAAATTAAATAATTGTTATATTGGAAAAAAATAAACACATCCAACCCAGCCTTTAAAAACCACCACCCTGATCAGTTATCAGCTACCCAAGGTAAGTCCCTCCACCACATAAAATGTTACATTTCACTGAAAACTCTTGATCATCATTGGTGTTTTATAGCAAGAAAGTATTTTATAATAAAATTATTAACTTGTTGATAGAATGCTAATAGACTTTAGTGTAGGTAACTTTTATATACATTGAGAAAACAAAAATATTATGTGATTCACTTCATTTTGATATTCATATTACTCAGTGGTCTGTACCCATGCCCAAAATACTTCCAATGTACTTTGTACATATATTCACTAAAATTTATTTGATGGTTACATGGATGAATACTGACATAAAAATTGGAGACTAATCATTATAAATAAAATAATTTCTTATTTCTAAAAATATTCTTCTTTGGTATAATTTTCATTTTAATATTTATAGGAACATTTATTTTTATATTTTATAGGACACTTCAGATTGCTAAAAATTTCAAGAAAAAAATTATCACATTTTAAATAGACTTTGCCTCTGGGTGTGTTTTCTCATGTTTTCTTTTGATTTGTTAGAAACAAATGTTCATTTGTCAAAAGCAGATATACATCTTCATTGATATGCATACTATATATATATATATATATATATATATATACACACACACATTTGCTAATTTAATGACTATTAGAATGATCTATGTAATATCTTAAAACACATGGATATCACAAATATTAAATAAAATACATTCAAAATATATTTTTTTCTATATAATTTTCAACATACTAAACATTTTAAATTTCTAAGAAAATATCATTATTTCTCTGTGTTTCAAAAAGTGTTAATACATTGTGACTATATTTTTTTTTCAAAACTACAGTGAGCATATACCACTTCTTCCAAATATCACAGCAACCAAAACCAGTCTTAAATACTGACACAAATAATATTAAGTGTGGTACAAGTTTGGCCTGCTAGTGTAACAAGCCTTGGGCAGAGGTCTATAAGCAAGGCCTATGGGCGTGTATTTCTCACTGTTCTGGAGGCTGGAAGTCCAAGGTCAAGGTGCCAGATTGTTGGATTCTGGTGAGGGCTCTCTTCTGAACTGCAGACTGCCAACTTCTTGTCAGACACTCAGGTGGTGGACAGACAGTCTGCTAGCTCTTGGGCCCCTTCTTAGAAGGACACTAACCCTTTCTGACTTAATTATCTCTCAAAGCTCCCACCTTCAACTACCATCACTTTGATTGAATTTCAACATATGAGTTTTGATGGTATATAACCATTCAGTCTATCATACATACACTTCTTTGATTTATAATCTATGTTCTTATAGCAGACAATGCATTCATAAATTATTTTCCTTACCACAGAACAACAGAGTGAAATTAATATAAATTAAATTACATACAACCTAAGAAATGAATGTGTTAAGCAGAGATGTTTTTCAGCAGTTTATTAGCATGAAAATCCCTAAGCAATCCAAATAAGCTTTGGCCGAATCAGTTCCATTTTGGTGAATATCAAATTGGTAGTTCAGAGTTGAGCACTATTTGGTTATGACAGATATGGTATATTATTCTAGATATGCTACATTTCAAGCAGATAACCTCATCTATTTATATGCCTTTAATTTAAAAAAATCTAATTGATGTCTGCATCAAAAGTGTTGATTTTAAAATGTGGCCATAGTTTTTTAATATTGCCTGAATGAGTGTTGTTTAGCTTTGAAGCATTTTAGTTGCAATTTTATAAACAATAAGTCAAATTTTTTATATTCTTATTAATTATAGTATTCAGGTTTATGTTAATATGAATGTTATATCACAATAAAATTTTTCCATAATGTGCACTTTGCACTAATTTTCTTAACTTCTTAATACTAGAAAATGTATTTGTATTGCTTTAAATTGAATAAATCCATAGCAAACAACCACAATAAATCCCAAACTTTAATCATATTTAACTCTTTAAAAGCATAACTACAGAATAAATAAGAATTATGGTCTTAATTATCAAATGAACTTAGCCAGTGGTATAGAAATTGTTAGGTTAAAAATTTCTGGACTTTGATATTTTTTCCTCAAACCATAAGAGAAAAATATTAGAAAGGGGGAATATTTCCTTTTACATTTTCGTACAATCTGTCTTAATTTGCTCATGATTAAAAGCAAGAAACAATATTATCCAAACATGAATAAGTGAAATACCATTCATTCCTCTGAACAGGAAGGAGCATTTATTATATCTCATTGTGTTACATCTCTACAATGCCAAATAGACATGAAAGAAGTACGTAAATATATTTTAACATTGGAGTCAAGTGGACCACATGTATTTATTACTGCCTCTCTGCTTGGAAGAACTAACAGGAAATGTAAGAAAAAAATACTCTCTTTCAGTGTCAAACTTTAGAGGGACAGAGAAGTATATTGTAAAAAAACATAAAAGGGGAGAAATTCTAACTATGAAAGAAAATTTAAAACTACAGTCAAGAGAGAGCCAAGGGTTTCAAATCAGCAGATTCTTTTACTAGTTTGTGTTGCATTCCTTCTTCCAACAGTTTCTTCATGCTAATGGGGAAAGGGAGCCTTTAGAATTAGTGATGTGTCCATGTGCAACATATAGCACATTTTCATTTCTAACTCCTGACCTCCAGAATGTCCTTCACCACCAATCATGTGTTCATCTAGATAAATTACAAGGGTTTTCTTGTAAGGCAGATTTGGATGCTACCAATTTGACCCAAGTTTCTCATTTTACAAAAGGAATATTGAGGTTGAAGATGATTAAATGATTTCTCACATACATGCATATATACAACAGGGAGTTAATGCAAGAACTTGTGTTTCTTTACTGTTCTTCAGACATCAGACAATTATTTCACCCAAAACCATGAGTAAATCATAGTTTTTAATTACACAGTTATGTGTGTGTTCACTACAAATATTTTTCATAAATTCAATCTACAAAAACTAAGCACTAAGCATGCTCTTGCCATTTCTCCCCCAAATTGTGCTTTTTGACATTCACCCAAATAATTTGAAAACTTTGGTTCACACAAAATATGAATGTAAATAATAACATTGTTCATAATTATCAAAACACAGAAGGAATCATTGCATGCTTCAGTTGGTTAATGGATAAATTTACTGTAGCATATACCACTCTGTTATTTTTATGTGGGTTTATTTCTTGGCTTTCTATCCCAATACATTGATCTATTTGCCTATTCTTTCACCAATATGTTTTCATACTATAGCTTCATGCTGCTGAAACCAGGTAGCTTCATTCCTCTGAGATTGTTTATACCTTTCAATGATTCCTTGGCTATTCTCGGTCTTTTGGTAGGCTATGTATAAGTCATATAATCATTTTGTTGATACCCACAAAATAATTTGAAAGCATTTTAATTGAAATTTCTGGGACTTACTGGGATTGATATCAATGGCTAAACCAGGACATATGTAAGCAATAGAATATAATACCATGCTGAAAATAAATGAGCTATCAAGAAATGAAAAGACATGGAAGAAGCCTAAGTACGTATTGATAAGTGAACAAGTCAATCTGGAAAGGCTGCATACTACACCATTGCAACTATATGTGTTAATTTGGATATGAGTTGTCCCCCAAAAGCTGCTGTATTAATTCAGAAATAGGATGTATAACTCAATCAGTCCATCCTAGTTTGAATGGACTTGGTGGTAACTGTAGGCAGGTGGGGCTTGGCTGAAGGAGGTGGGTCAGTGAGGATGTGCCTTAGAAGGGTCCATCTTTCCCATATCTCTCTCTCCTCTTACTCTCTCTGCTTTCTTGAGGCTATGAGGGAAGCAGCTCCTCTCCAACACTCATGAAGTGCTGTCTCACCTTGGGCCTAGAGAAATGGAGCCAGCTGTATATGGACTAAAACCTCTGAAATCATGAGCCAAATAAAAATTTTTCTCCTCTAAGTTGCTGGTGTTGGGTATTTTGGTCCCAGTATTGCAAAGCTAACTAATACAAGTGGTTATGGCAATGTCTCTGTCCTTTCCTTCCAATTTTTCTCTAAACTGGAAACTCTTCCAAAAATTAAGTATACACCACCAACAAAAATAATAACAATAAAAACACATTCTTTGAATCTATCAGATCCAATTTAGCCAGAGTGTCTGGCAGTGAAGTCTTGCAATACATATTTCATACCTCTAAGGACATGTTCTGTGTATACTAACATTTAGGAGATACCATACGTTATCTATCAAGCTTACATTTTAAACAATTATGGCTTCACTTCATAAAAACTGATATTTCAAAATTATATAGGTCATATTTTAGATTAGCCACATAGTCCCAAATATCTTAGGAAAATCAGTAAGGTGAGGAAATGTAAAAATACCATAAAATTTAACTCCTAAAGGTACTATTACTCTTGTTTCCTTCTTGCTTTATGGCTTTTAAAATTTTTATTTTATAATCAAATAAATATGATAATTACCTATCCTAAACTTTTTTTTCTGACATATTTTTTGTATTCATTTTTATTTTGAATTCATTTATTTATTCTAATTAGTTCTACATGACAGCAGGAAGCATTTCAATTGATAGCACACATATAGAGCACAATTTTTCATGTCTCTGGTTATACACAAAGTAGAGTCTACACCATTCATGTCTTCATACATGTACTTAGGGTAATGATATCCATCTCATTCCAACAACTTTCTTACCCCCATGCCTCCTCCCATACCCTCCCTTCCCTTTGTCCTATCTAAAGTTCCTCCATTCCTCCCATGTTCCCCCCCAACCCCCATTATGGATCAGCATTCACATATCATAGAAAACATTAGTCCTTTGTTTTGGGGGGATTGGCTTACTTCACTTAGCATGATAGTCTCCAACTCCGTCTATTTACCTGCAAATGCCATGATTTTATTCTCTTAATGCTGAGTAATATTCAGCAACATATAGTTTTTGTTTGTTTGTTTGTTTGTTTGTTTGTTTTGGTTGTTGTTCTTTTGATGGTGGTGCTGGGGATTGAACCCAGGGCCTTGTGCATGTGAGGCAAGCACTTTACCAACTGAGCTATATCCCAAGCTCTCTTATGTCTTTTTTTTTTTTTTTTTTTTTTAGGGGAAAGCGCGAACGCAGTCCCCCACTACCACAAATTATGCAGTCGAGTTTCCCACATTTGGGGAAATCGCAGGGGTCAGCACATCCGGAGTGCAATGGATAAGCCTCACCCTGGGAAAACCACCTTCGTGATCATGGTATCTCCCCTGCCAGGTAAGTATATCTTATGTCTTTTTAATAAAAAAAAAAAAAAAATCAACATTTTTATCCAGAAATCGTACATATTATAATACTGCATTATAAATATTTTACTTGTCAGTTATGATTCTTAAAACTTTTATAAGGTTTTATCACTCCCACATGAATATTTGACTTACTCCCAAATTCAGACTAATGATATTCCTCTGTTCACACACTGCCCATCTCTAGCAGTTACTCATTCTGTCACCCTTTCTTGCTATCGGGTGATACATCACTTTACCAGACTTATTTAGATAATCTCTTATTATTTTCAGGTTGTGAAAAGTGAAAGATAAACAAAATACCCAAAGTCACCCTTTATTGTTTACGCTGAGTCAGACTCATAAACCATTTTGAATCAGTTTTGTTATGTAAGATGACTACTTGCAGTAAAGTGTATATCAGTTTTCAATATAATTTTCAATTCATTCTTTGATTAGACAATTAATACTATTAGTTGACAGCATCCAAGAAGTTGTCTATTTAAAATTGCCTGAGTAGTATGACAGAAATATAAAGTCAATTAAAAGCAAACATCCACTCTACAAAACAATTGGAATAAATTATTGTGGGTCTACTACCAGAATATAAAAAAAAATTCTGATAAAAGAATGAGTCTCTAAGAATAATATTTCTTTACATAAAGTAGTGAAGAAAAAAGGATTCCTCTCTAAGACACTCTTTTGGATGAGAGGAAAAATGCTATTCAAGTTTGCTCTTTATTGAAAAATAAGGGGAAAGTTACATACCTATAATGAAATTTGTGAGAAAATTTGCATTTTATTTGTGATTGGATGAGTATGGTAATATTATTCTTTTAGCTGTTATTTGAATTATTCACATGTTTAATCTCAAGATTTGATTTAGCAAGTTAACTATTTTTATTGATGGTTAGTTGACAATTTAATGTTAAGTACTTAAATATTAATTGTATCCTTAATATGTCAGAAATTAAAGTAACAGAGCTAGCTTTTATATTTTATAATTTTAATATCACTTACTGTTTAACCACATAATACACAGAGCTTCTGATTAATTATGCTCACATAAACATGCACATGTGCATATGCATTCATATATGTGAACATATATGTGTGTATATGTGTGTACATAATTGCTATTATTATTATTTATGTGATTGTTATTTCTCTTTTATCAGTATTGTAAATTATTTTTATGGATTTTATTTTTTCACATTTACTTCTTTTGGCATTATAAAGGTCTATTTTCTCTGACTTACATGATGTTATGGAATTTTTAATAAAAATTTTAATTTGAGGAATCATTTTGCATTTTTTATTAATTTTGAAAGGTATTCATATTAGCAGAATATTAAAGCTTCTTGAAAATCTTCAAATATTGGTTATATTCCTGTAAAGGAAACAAAAGGAGACAGAAGCAAAGTGCAGGGGCAAAAGTAAAAGTGTTCGTCTGAGCTGCCAGCTTTATTTATAACCATAGGTTTCATTAGGTCATTGACATCATTAATACATATAGCTCATTGTATAAAGTGACTGTTATGTGGGTAGAATTAGGCATAGTGACACACTGGTATTGTCTAGTAGAGTTCCTTTATTCTCAGAAGCTGAGTGTCTGAGATTAAGGTCGAGGCTCATAAGACTCTAGCATAAGCCTCCTCATGAAGGACATTACCATAACAGCTAGGCATTGAACATATATTAGTTATCTTACTAGTACAAGAGAGAAACTGCAGAACATTCCAAGTGTGGAAAACAGGGTGCCTGTTACCCTCCAGGAGTTTGCTCACCAGAGGAACACTGCCTTATACATTTCCACAGCCAGAATCCTTACACATTTCACATACATTTTGAATGTTTATATTTTTGTTTGATTTTGTTTTAAAATTAAGAACATTTCTTCAATTTTGACTTTCAATCTTCCTAGACTTTTTTTTTTTTTTTTTTTTGGTACCGGGGATTGAACTCAGGGGCACTTGACCACTGGGCCACATCCCCAGCCCTTTTTTGTATTTTATTAGAAGCAGGGTCTCACTGAGTTACTAAGTGCCTCGCCATTGCTGAGGCTGGCTTTGAACTCGCGATCCTCCTGCCTCAGCCTCCCAAAGTGCTGGGATTACAGGCATGCGCCACCGCGCCCGGCTAGACTTTTTTTTTTTATTATTATTATTATTATGGTACTTTTAATTTCTAAGTGACGATTATTGATCACTAGGTATTCCTTTTTAAAAATGTATTTATTCATAATTAAAACATTTAACATCTTTCAGTCTTCTAATTCTGCTACTTAGAAAATTTGAAATAATTCCTTATCCACGTTTATATTTTCACAAGTAAAATATGAAAATGAAAGGCTTTCTCATATCATTTATAGATAATGCTTGAAGAAAGTAGACATACTTTCCAAAAGAGAAAAGAGATTACTATTAAAAACATCATCATAAACAGCCAAAAACTGTTTAGAAAATCCTCCAACATCCAGAACAAAGCAGAAGTTATAATAGTAGATTTATTTGGACAACATTTGACTGTAAACCTCTCTCTGCAGAAAGGATTCGGAGTTGTGGGAAAATGCCACACCCAGCCTGGAACTTCAGAAGCCATCTGTGTCTTCCTGAAGGTGGGAGCACTTAGGACCTGTGTCCCAACCATGGCAGTGGCAGCAGAGTGCAGTGTTGCCTCAGGAAAGTCAACGGGGCCTGGCTCCATAGGAACTTCTAACCCAATAAGAGAAAGAACACTCACCACATGTTCAGGCCGGACTAGAAACACAATGGACGTCTGAATTGATTTCTTATTCAGTCCTCACAATAAAGGTTAGTCATCTCTACACTTAAATATAGAAGTCCCGCAGGAAAATATAAAATAGCTAAAACAATCAATCTAAGTCTGAGGACTAGTAGTTGTAAAATCATGCAAAGTAACCATAAAGCTAAGGTGGGAAGATTGGAGTCATTATGATATATTGCATATGCCATAATGTACTTGCAATGAACTTCCTTTGAACTTGCAACGTTTAAAGCAAGGTTCACAGGTTTCATGTTCCTGAGAGTCAAGAATAGTAGTTACAAAGAAGACGTGGGAAACCCAGTGCTGGACATTAGGCTGTGTGTTTCCAAAGAGTTTACCACACGTGCAAATGTAGATTTGTTGGATGTGTATGACTAACCCCCATCCTAATGCAGTTATATTAAATAATCAGGATTTATTTTCTCAGAAGCAATGGCTGAGGATAAGGGGAATAAATATATTGACAAATGATAACCAAAACCTACATTTTTAAAATCTTTATGTGTCAGAAGCAAGATTAAAATAATAAACCTTTGACAGAAGGAGAGAAGCCATTGCAGAGGGGTGTAAAGAATATTCCAATGCTCTGTTAGCCTAAAGCAGAAAGAGTTAAGGAAGATTGGGAAGTGACCCAGGGCGAGCAGATGATTAGCAGTTGTCAGCTTGCAGTCTGATGTCCAGGAGGGCTCTGTTCCAGTTTTGATGTTGTCCATGAGAAACTGCATTATCAGCCACCCTCACTCTGCATGATGACATTTATGAGCATGACGTTTGACAGCAGAAAAGCATTCCATTGAGTCCTCATTGTTCTAGATAATTCTAGAAACAGAGATGACAGGAAATGCTCCATCCATAACATCAACAATCCTTCCTCTTTTGAAATGCCCACAAGCTACTCACTTGCCCCCTGTAGCCAACCAAAGGCTTCCAGGTGCAGCAGAGTGAAGCAGCCCCAATCAGGGAGATGGCTATTGCGGCTAGCTGGAAGCCATAAGTTCCACCTGATAACAATCATATGCACATGACGCACCTGTAAATGCACATGACGCATCTGCAAAGCTAAAGGTATATAACAGGGTGAAAGCGGTCAGAAGTGGTATTCATTCAGTCAGTCATTCAGTCGCTCAGTCGGTCGGAAGAAGAGTTTGGGTCAGAGAAAAAGAAAAGAGTCAGAGCGGCCAGAACGTAGTCAGAAGAAGAAATAAGAATCAGAGCGGTTAAGAGTTCGGTCAGAAGAGCTAGAGAAAGAAATGAGAAACCATAGACAGAAGTAGTTGTTGCTGGTCGGAGTCAGGCCGAGGCTGCTGAAGAAGAAAGAAGAAAGAAGAAGCTCTCTCTCTCTCTCTCTCTTTCTCTCTCTCTAAGCTCTCAATAAGAAAGAAAGTGAAGAAGAAAGAAGAAAGAAGAAGCTCTCTCTCTCTCTCTCTAAGCTCTCTCTAAGAAAGTAAAAGTAAAAGAAAGTAAAGTAAAGATGTGAAGAGTCAGTAGTCAGAAGAAGTAAAGAGTCAGAGAGGTTGCTGAAAGAGCCAGTGTTAGAGTTTTGAGAGATAGTTAAAGCCGAAGAATAAAAAAAACTTCTTTCATCTTCATTCTGCCTCCGAATTTTTCTCCCACGGCATTGTTGCTCCAAGTCAGGAAGCAATAGCAGAGCACCAGTTAGAATGACTCCCCACTTCCAAAATCCAGGCTTAGTAGCATACTTGCCAATCAGGGACTTTCACAGTTTTTCTTCTTTAACTGTGCAAACCTTATTCTCCCTTCCAACACCCTCAAATCCCTGCAGAAATGTGAGTGATGGTGGGAAGGTTCCCTTGTGGTGAGTTTATGAATCAGCCTTTGTGAATATCATAGCAGACTTCATTTGGTCTTCAAGAAAAAGAACCCATAAATTAAAAAAAAAAAAAAAAAAAAAAAAAAGAGGAATAAATTTAAATATGAAATAACACCACAAATCCAAAATCAACACAGTAGTAACTTTTAACATTTTTATAGTCTGCTATAATTAACAAACTGTTTCACTCAGGTTATTTACACTTTGCCGCAACCCAGAGAGACAATCATTCATTGTCAAGGATATTGAAAATAGCTTTTATAATTTTATTTCCATTTTCCCAAATTCAGAAAGTATGGGCCATGATTTTAATTCAGGCTCTGTGTGGCATGGAGTTCTTATAATTGTTACCTTGGCAGCAATTTTGAATACAAGTTCAATTTTCTCATAGCAGAAGCAGGACCCAGTCACCACTGCCAATCTCCAGTTCTGTCCCACGTGCAAATGGTTCAACCCCAGTGACCCAGAAAACTGGCCTCTCTACTTTCACACTTCCTTGAAAGGTATATTCAGGAACTGGTCTGTGAGATTAAAGTGTTCCACAATCTTTTCCCCAAAATATCATACCACCTAGCACAGGATCTCTGTGCCTGACTCTGAATTCACCCTCTCAAGACTGGGAACCAAGGACTATCTCCTCCAGCACTTGCACCCAGTTGGATTTTTCTGGAACATCAGGGAGGACACAAAATCTGGCTTCCAACCATCCCCAGAGTGATGATCAGGAAGGCATAGATGACATAGCTCCAACAAATATCGTAAAATGATCTTCCAGCACAAAGAAGGTTCCCGTGAGAGGAACACCCTGGTGCAGGTCCAGCATCAAGGTTGTAGATGTCCACCAGTGGAAGTACCCCAGGAGAGGCATGCTGTACACACCCATGCCCATGCACCTCCATCTCCAGCAGCAACTCTGGCACAACTCCAAGTTAGGCAGGGGCTCTTGGCATGGAAACAATCTCCCTTTGATTGAAAAATTCCTCACATTGGTTATATATGATGAGGACCAGATACAGAAAATGCTATTCAACAGTGGAAATGTTTAGGGTGACAAATATTACAAAGATTGGCTCTTGAAGGAATGTAGCTTTGGCTGGGGATTTTTTATTTTTAATGTGAAATTCATGGATTGGAGAGAAACAGAAGAGAAAAACTGGCATCGCAATGGTGAAATCTGGAAAAACACTCAAACAAATATGCTTTGAAGACCAATTTCTATTTCATCATTAGAGAAAATGCTATAAAAGTTATATCATAACTTATTTAACCTATAGATTAAAGGATCATCAGAAGATCAATTGGTGCATCTAAATTTGGAAAGAGGTTAAGAAGGATTCACAAATACAAACAGGCTGTTCTTACGAAACATATGCTTTGCTTGGATAGAAAAACTGACTTTATCTTTATAAGGTAAGCTCCCCTAGTTAATATTCTTACTCTTACCTCTGTTAGATGAATATTTTTACAAAAAACATCTGAATCTTTGTTTCTGGTCAATAAAATACTGGAAACAAAAAATGTGAACACACGAACACTTAAGAAATGCCAGCAGATTTTGTCTGAATTTTATACTGAAAACACATTACTCAGACCAAGAAATGTCGGGGTCTTTGGAACACGTCGGCCGAGAGGGTAAAGAGCTCTGGCTCTCTGGCTGATTTCCACGCCCTGTTACGGACCTGACCCAAGCAGGGGGTGTTGCTCTGACCTATTGTGAGAACGGAAACCACCCTAAGGATAGGATAGGGGACTCTGCCAATAGGACTTGCCCATGTTCGTTACCTGTTTCTATAATCTCCTTGCTGACTGGTCCTTGTCCACTATAAGACTGTCCACCTTCCTCAATAAACCTGAGTTCCAGCGCTGACCTGGCTTCCTGGTGTGTTCCTGGTATTTTGAAGGCAGAGGAGGGGGTGCCAGCGACTTCTACCTTCCCAGTCTCGTCTCATCACTGAGGTACGCTCCCCTACCTTTCTTTGCTGGACAAAGAAAGGTCCATCCCAGGTCTACGAGGAGCTAGAAACTTCAGCCACTACCGTATTTTCCCGACAAAGAAAATTACCTCTTAAAGTTTATTGTCACTAATATCTTTAATTCTGATTCTTTAAATAAAAAGAAAACACATTTCCTCTTTATTCTCACTCAGTAATAGCCTTACCTAAAGGTTTTATTATTTTATTCTTTTGCTACTTCCAAAACTAAAAGACATCTTCTTAAATTGATCATTTCTAGTTCAGTTCTATTCCATATTTTGAAAATTTTATCATATGATCATCACGTTAGAACACATTAAGTACACAGTACATAAATTTGAAGCTTTCTGAACAAACACTATAAACTTGACTGTCAATTAGTTTCATAAACATTAGGATGGTGTAAATTCTATGTAATCTGAATGAAATTCTAATTATGTTTCTACGTCTTGATGAGGGACAAGTATACATTATAATATAAAAATCATATTTGAAATTTCCTGAAAGGAAAGAAATAGAAAAATTATGAGAAAAATAAACATGTCTGGCTGATGGAACTAGTTAGTGGAAATACTAATCCTTTGGTAGTTGTCATAGGCAGAAAGCAGCTCCTTTTAGAAATGGGCTGGATCCCAGGCACTGACAGAGTCATTTACAGTTATGGTCCCCGCTGTCTCTAACCGCCGTGGCCTCTTGACAGTGAAGTGATGTCTCGGGAGACACACTTTTATGGGCTAATTCTGGCTGAGGCCAACAGCTAGGAAGATTACCTTTCTTCTTCTTAGGAATTATAAATCTTTCTCTAATTATTTTCTTCTTCCCTCAAGTCTTTATATTTCTTCTGCTTGGCTATATTTCATTCATATAAACCTACAAATCTGATCACATCATTACAATACTTATAATCTTTCTCTAACTTCAGGGTGATTTCAAAACTCATTAGCACATAAAGGTTACATGTGGCATGGTAGAAAGATTGCAGTGTGGGGAGGCAGAGAGAATGAAGAGTCAATCTGGATCTGTCACTGCAAGTGATTCAATTTCTTAATCTTCAAAACACACATTTACATGGTTGTTGTGTGAACTGGGCAAGAGAAGGTATCTGCATAGCACCTAGTATGGTAGAGGCTCCTTAAAGTGTAGACAGAGGTCTGAGTATTGGGCTTGTTCAGTTATAATATCTCTAACCTCACACAACTATCATCTTTGTCTTTTAAAATATATTTTGATTATTTGCTTTAAGCTCTTCTGTATTCTACTTTCCTGCAGAGGTTTGTCCTCTCTGACCTGACACTCACTTGTGGTACAGAGTGAAGGGAGCATGCAGAGAGAAGACTGTAGACTTGTTGGGAAAGAGTGGGGATGCACCAATGGTGGTGGGGTTACCATAATTTATTTATTTATTTTTATTCTGGTGAGTCTGAATGATGGATGCATTCAAGAGAAACAAAACCAAATCATAGAGCCTAAATTTAAATTTTAGAGAGAAAACAAGAAAACAAATTCTAGGTAAGACTTCAAAATTTGTGTGTAATAAAACTGTTAACCTTCCATTTCTGTGTAATATCTGAAGCTGGGAAATAGTCAATATGCTTTTGTTTTATATAGTCACCATTTTAGCTAAATGGGCTTTCATATTTTCAGTTGCTTTGCTTTAATGTCATAGCCCTTGGACATAGACTACCCCTGGTACCTTTGGTCACTGAGTCAGTTTTCTAGGGCTCCCATAACAAGCTACCACATACTAAGTGTCTGAAACAATGAAAATGTATTTTCTAATTGTAGTGGTACCCCCTCCCCCACAGAAAATCTTAATTTAAGCTTCTCCAGAGATCCTTACCATAGTTGTTCATAGACTCTCGTCAAAATTTCTGCAAAATATTTTTTGGGCAGGGGGCGGGGGTGGGTGGATATGCCTGCAGAAGCAGAAGCAGAGTGTGGTAAGAGAGACAACCCAAGGCCCTCACAGAGGTGTCTGCATTTCAAAGTTAGGGCTTGAAAGCCAGCTGGTGGGAAAAGGGGGAGGAAAAATCTCTTTCCCAGGCACTGCTCTCACAGAGAGCATCCTTGGGGGTTATTTTAAAACCTGGCCTGAGTTGGGAGTCAGCACTGAAGAGTGGGAAGGAAAACCCTACTGTTATGTGGACATCTGCAGACTGTGACCCTCAGAGCCCCTTTCCCTATACATTGGTTGTAAAGTTCTAAAACTCCCTCAACTGTGTGTTCAGGGGGATGGATTGATTGTAGTGAAAGCTTTTTCCTCTGAATCTGGCTGCAGCCAATGAACCTGCATCCTGCAACTTCCTCAATGTATAGCCTCATCTGTCTTACAGCATTATCATTATGGAGACTGGAAGTTTGAGACTAGGATATCAGCATGCTTGCTCCTTCTACAGATGTGTTCAATATTCCTCATCTATAAGAACACTAGTCGCAATGGAATAGGATCCACCCAAATGATGCCATCACTCCAACGTCACATTTTGGAATACTGAGAGTTAGGACTTCAAGGTATGGGTTTGGGGGTAACACAATTTGGCCCATAGTCACTCAAATGATATTTAAAATCCTTGAAAGGAACATCTGATTGACCAAGCACAGACTTACATCCATGTACATTAGATACAGCTGTTGTTAACACGATGCCACTCTTCATTTTACAACTGGAACTGGGTTTCCCATTGCACACAAGAGTATGAAAAACACCCATTCTAACTCAACCTTTTTTTGGCTGGCATTTTGTTCAGAAACCATTCTTCTTCACATTTATTGTGATCTCATTGCAGCTTTGGCAATCTGAAGGCTAAATTGTGATGGTACCCAATACCAATTCACCCCACTGAAACACTGCACAGAAACGTGAAAAGGGGAAAATGTCTATGGCACAGCTCAAAAGGACATGCAGATACATAAGATATGATTTCAGCCATGTACCTGTGTTTGTAGTGTATACTAGCATTATCTTTCAGCAGATCCATTCAAAGATTTGTTAAATAAAATAACTGAGAATTATGTTTGCTATGGCCAAGGGGCAACCTCCAATGATATTAGTAATAAATTATTACTGATGGTATTGTTTGAGAGAGAGAGAGAGAGAGAGAGAGAGAGAGAGAGAGAGAGAGAGAGAAGATGCATAAATAAAAAAGATAAATGGTGATAGATCCACCCTCCCACCAAGGAAATTGAAATGGGTTATTAGCCATGGGGAGATGAAAATTTAAGGAAAATTTTGTTTAATTTTAATATGGAGAAATTATCATGTGTTTATATTCTAATTGGGATGATCTACTTGGGAGCAAAAACTGAATAATGCAGAAGAGAGAGGTAGCTTTTTCTGTAGTAATGGTCTTAAATGAGTGAGAAGGAGTGCACCTCTGGCACACAGGAGGAGAGGAATCTCTTCTGGAAGCCAGTGAGATCAGGCCTAGGGCTTTATACTGACAAGTGCTTTAGAAAAATACTTTAAGGTAGGAAAAACACCCATTCTAAGCACAGTGGCTTGACAGAAATAATTCTTGACAACATTTAAGGTCATATATTTCTACAATATTTTCCTGAGGTTTACCTCATCCATCTTTCAAACTGTGATCTAGGTCAGGCAATCCAAAAGGTGGGAAAAAATAATTTTTATGAGATTATTTTTGTTTTCACAGCTATCCTCTGAAATATACACTTATAAATATGTTTTACATCTATGGATTTCTGTTTGGCATTTTCTATTAATTTCACATGCTCCTTTATTAAATATAAATTGCCCTTCTCAAAATATTCATATGTTCTTTATACATAATCCATATTTTGGTTAATGAATATAATTCCTTTTGTTAATTTTTGTATTCCTTACTATTTTATAAATCCATTTGTGGCTTTGATTTTTTTTAAACTTAACATTCCTTAATTTAAAAAAAAAAAACACAAAGTGGAAAAATGAGGACTTTTCCTTAAATAATCATGTTATACTATATCATTTAATTTGTAGATAGAGACAATAAACATCTAATTATAGGAAAAGTACACTTCAAATAATGTCAAATACTAATAATTTAAAATATATTGGTATAAAGTATTATTTCAGAATTTATTCTGTATTAAGTTCATAGTCTTCTTATGACTTAGCACATGTAGAAATGTGTACAACTTTTAATATCTTTATGAAAACTTCTTTAAGGCCAAGCATTGAAAGGAAAAGTACACCTAAAAGTACAATGTTTTTTTAATACATATGGCACTATATAGCTGATTCAAGGAACTTTAAAATTTAAATGAATTTTTTTTTTCAATTTTGATATTAAAACTGATGGTATTCCTGTGTGAATTAATTAGTAGCTAAGATTGCGGTTTCCATAAAAGTTGTCCACCTGATATCCATACATTTATCAAAGAATTTTATGTGTTTAAGCTCGAAACAACTGGGTGAGGATATTAGTTATTTGTGGATGGTGGTTGATGTTGGTGATTGAAATCACTGTGAGTTGGAGAGGTTGCTGAATAATGATTTTCATCCTGCCTCCGACGCTTTTGCTCCAAGCGGCAATCGCCTCAGGCAGCAATGTTAGTGTTTCCAATTGTCCACATTTTATGGTTTAAACACTAATTAAAATCCTTGGTTAGATCTCAGCTTTCTGTTTTGCCCACTAACTCCTTGGTTAGCCTCACCCTCCTGTTCACCTCTGAGTACTATGGGTTGGTAGCCTCCTGCTCAGGCTCATTTTAAGCATCACAGATTTCTAGCCCAGCATGGGAACTTTCCCTCCTCAGGCCCCATAGATGCCTCTCCCTCTTCTTCAAAAGCCAGCACCGCTCCCCTACCTTCCTGCATGCATGGCAAAAAGCATAAACTTTCTGTCCAATTAATCTACTAACATTAATCTACTAACTTAGTATCTGTTTGCTCAATAATCATCTTTCCAATTCCTCCACTTATCACACTGAATCGTCTTCCATTTTCTGCTTTACCAATTTAAACCCTATCTATATTTGTAAAATCATACTATTAAGAACGATTCTAGCTCCTGCATAAGACCACTTCCCTATTGCAATGTCCACTGAGCTCTAAAACATCTGGATTCCCAAAGAATATCAACCACCTACTATAGTACTTAACAATTTGTTGTAGTATCTGTTCTCTCTCTCTCCCTTTCTTTTTCTTTTTCTCTTTCCATCCTCTTATCCCCTATGTATGTTAATATCATCTCTCCAGTTTCAGTCTCTAATAAAGTTTTTTAATGAGTCTTTCAGCTAGGGAACAAAATACAACAAAAAGAACTGTTTCATTAGGATAACAAAACAGGGAATAGAAGTGATAATGAAGGTAATGGCTAGTGTTTAGTGAACATGTTGTATGAGGCAGACACTATATTAAGACATTTGCAGGGAATATCTCATTAATTTTCCTCCAAATTCCATGGGGTATTTACTGTGATCATTTCACTTTTACAGGTGATAAACTTGAAGCTTAAGAAAAACAAGCATTATTCCACAAGATCACTCTCAGCAAGTGAGGCTATTCAAACCTCATTAATACCTGGCTTCAGGATCCACACTATATCGATTTGTGGTCACACTTGAAGATTATGCCAGTTAAGCACACATGTGAAGCACAGAACAGGATTGACAAGTGTATTCTGTTTTTGTTTGTTTTTAAAATTGATTTAGTTGATACTCAGTTCAGATGTTATTTGAGAAGATAGATTGTAAAGTATAAGTATTGCTTTATTTTCTAAGCTATTTAACATTCTCTAAAATTCAGTTTCAAAATATATTCAATGTTATAAATTTTACTTTGTGCATCTTATCCTAATAAAGGTTTGTAACTAGCTATTTATATGTTATCATAGTATCATAAGGAATTTAACTCTGAAAATTAGCTTTGAGGCTTAAGGGCTATTCAGCTACAAAAATTGCCATTATATTATTTCTTCCTAAGTATTATAGTTTAAAGGTATATTGTTAAAACAGGTACAGAAGTAGTATGGAAGACTGTGAATATCTTATCAATTTTAATTGATATTTACATACATAGAGGATAAGAGGATAGTAAAAAAAAGAAAGGAAGGGAAAGAGAGAACAGATAGTATACCAAATTGTCAATCATAAATCTAGAAGATGAAAACCATTGGCCAAGCATCTTTCACATAAGGGATTAATCACAGTAAGAAAAAAATAAAGTACTCTCCCCAAATCACAGTGTTTTCTAAATGCATAGAGTCAGTATACCTTCAGAAGCATTGTCTCTCTGCTTTTAGCTTATTTGAATTTCTCTTGTTTGTTTTGACCTAATTTTGTAGAAACTCCCCCCCTTTTATTTTAATCAAGCATTTGATGAGAAATAGGTTGTGATTTAACGTAGAGATATTACCCTTCCTAGAGAACACACACTTTTTGGCACTGAGGCCCACCACACAATCATCTGGGGCAACTTAAGTTTTAAAATCAGCAAATTATTTGTCTGTAAATGAATAAAAAATCACCTTATTCTTTGCATTGTTAGGAATTTTAATGCATATTTATGATTAAAATCTGTAGTCCCTCATGCATTATTTAATTTCATTAGATATAATGGGGAAATTGATACTCAGGACACTTTCTTATTATGTTCCCTTGGTCTCTATGTGGCATGGAAGAAATATAATCAGCTCATAATCAGATAAGCATTATGGAATGCATTATCCTTTGTTTTAGATTTAGAGGTCTCTTCCCAGCTTCCTCTCTGTACTGAAATGCACTAGAATTATAGACACATTTTTTAAAAGAAATTTTCAAATAGCAGAATAATGAAGAAAAGGCTGTATTTTATGTTTTCATAAGAATTATTAAAATGTTCATATATTTGTGATTTTCCTCTCTGACTTATTTTATAAAATTACCATTTAGAATTATTTACTAGACAACTTATAATCTTATGGTCTTACAGACCACCTCATACTTAAGACAGAAATATCTTAGCTTTAAAATCATACTATTTATTGAAATATTAGAGCTCAATGGTGATTTAAGAGAAAAATAATAACAGCAAAACAACAAAACCTAAGTTTGAAAGTTGTAGCCTTTTCTCCTAGGGATTTCAAGGAAGAAAGACCACCAGTCAGAAAGCTAGAAAAGTGTCATATCACAATAGATTCTTTTAGAATAAATAACCATAATATTCATAGTTCTGTTAAGCTCCATTAAAATGATAGAATATAAATTCCAAGTGATTCAGAAAATTTGTTGCAAAATAATCTATAAAGGCTAGTGTTTAGAATAATGTTTGTACATTATAATACAGTGTAGGTATTTGTGTGCATGCACAGAAAATATAGCTTATAAAATTCCAGTAATGAAAAGATATGAGTCAATTATATGGAAGATGATAGAGAAATGGTTAAATGTAATATAGAAAAACCCAAACAAAACTTTTAAATTTTTGAAAGTATTAGGCAATCATGATTGGCATGTCATACTGATATTAATTCAGATGAACAGCAAATATAAAAAGACTCAAATATTTATTTTGCTGTTCAAATGCTAATTTTACAGGTGTTTATAAAGGTATCACTATCTATTAAACTGGAAAATGTTATGCATCCTTCTACCAAGGAAATTTAATCTTAAATATCAATCACATAAAAATGAGTCACAATTACACATATATGAATATAGCTGTGTTTTTTTATATGTATATTAGATATATATACACATATATATATACATCTATATGTATGTGAGTGAGTGTGTGTGTGTGTGTGTGTGTGTGTGTGTGTGTGTGTGTGTGTGTATTGTTCATTCAAAATGTTTAATGGCAAATAAGGGAAATTTTAATCAAGTAGATGATTAACATCACAAGTATTATGCGGTCTTTATAAGGATGAAATAAACCTCTGTAAGTTAACATACAGACCTATATCCAGAAGGTGTTGTGAGATATAAACAACAACATATAAAATACTACTTACAATAAAACACCTGTTTTTCCTGTAAACAATCAAAAGCTATGTAGAGTGTGTGTGTGTGTGTGTGTGTGTGTGTGTGTGTGTGTATGTGTCGGATAATTTTTTTGTCCTAGGTCTGTCCTGTATATTGTAGGATGGTACATCCTTGGCCTCTCTCTATTATAGAGTGGCACATCCCAGTTATGACACACAAAATGTTTCCTGCCATTGTGCAAAATTGTCTCTGTGCAGAATCTGTATAGTGAAAAATAATATTGGGTAAAAATAAGAATCAAAGTTTACAAAGAACTGCTAACAAGGTTCATATTCAAATTATTCAAGTTATACATAGAGAAAAACTAATTGACGTGTGAAATACTAAAAGGTTTCCATTAGTGCAGATATAGAATAAAAATAAAAACTGGTATTCCAGTACTACATTAAAATTCAGAGAGGAACATATAACAAGATAAAATCTCTTTTCCTAGAATTAAATAAAAGTGCAGAGTGCTGCAGATCCAGTGCCGTGGTTAGAGATGAGGTATAGAGAAGAAGAGAGATGTGCTTGCAGGAAAGCACTTGAGTTCTGCCTTCACCTCTTCCTCACTTAGTAGCATTACAGGCACAGATACTGCTTTCTACTTTTATATGACCAACATTTTTAGATTACACAAATGAGTGAAAATGCAGGATTTGTCATTCTGTGCCTGGCGTGTTTCACTTAACCTAATATCCTCCAGGTTCATTATGTTGTTATAAATGACAGGATCTTATCTCTTTCTTATGAATAATATTTCATTCTGTACATATACCACATTTTTTATCTATAACTCCATTGACCAAAGACTAGAAGAGTATGGGGGACAGAGAGAGATCAGACAACAAGAAATAGAATACAGGAAGATGGGGGAATATTTCTAAAGTTCCATAGCACCATAAGCTAACCTTAGTCTTCACCAATTTACTATATATTTCAAGATTACTAGAAGAAGAGGTGGAAGGTTCACAACACATAGAAATGATAATGTTTGAGATAGTGCAAATGTGAACTACCTCAATTTGATCATTACACACTGCATAAATGTATTCAAATATTATATGCCAATAAAAGGCATTGATTCTATAATGCTGGCCTCTCAGACATGAGGTAAATTGACTTCCAGTATGCTGGAAAAACTGTACAAAAGAAAATGAAAATGAAAAAAGCAAAGGATTAAGAATCTATAATTATTTTGGATCTTATTGAGATATAAACTACACACTATAAAAATCCAGTCTAACATTTATGATTCAATTGTGTGGGATATATTTACAGTGTGACACACTCTTTATCAGTCCTAATTTTAGTGCATTTTGACACCTCAAAGGACACTTATGCTCTTTGGTAAGTCAGTCACTCTTCACTCCTGCTGACTTACCAAAAGACCTAGGTAATGATTTATCTACTTTCTTTAGATAATTTCTTAATCTGAACTTTTCATACAAATGCCATCATAAAACATACATCTGGCTTCCTTCAATTTTTATGATTTTATGATTATCCCTACATAGCATATATCTGTATTCTTATCTCATTGCAAAATAATATTCTGGATATGTCACACATATCTTTCATAGATAAGATATGTTTAATTTCGTTGATTCTTCTGTTGGTAGATATTTGGTTTGATTTACATTCTTTAAGATTAATACTATTGAACATCTTTTTAAGGGCTTTTTTGGTCCAATTGTATATATTTTTTTTAAAAAAAATTGTTAGATATGTGTTTATATTCAAAACAGGATTGGCTTATCTTTGAGTAGCAACAGTTCTTTATAGATTCTGGATACAAAAGCCTTATCAGATTAGTTACTTTCAATTTTTTTTCTCCAAGTCTTTCAGTTATAGTCTGTTGGTTTTTTTAGAGTGCTTAAATTGTTTGTTTTCACATTTGAAGAAATCTAATTTACACATTTACTACTTTATTTAATGGGTTTTTGGCACCATATTTAGGGAATCATTCCTTAACCTGAGTTTTCAAACATTTATTTCTGATTTCTTTTGAGTTTTACATCTTTAGTTGTTACATTTAGAAACATTATCCAATTCAAGTATGTTTTTTGCATAGAATGCCAACTTGTACATATTCAATTCTTTTATGTATGGGTATCTAGTTGCTCCTATTGAAAAGATCTTTCTTTACCCATTAAATTGTCTTCACCTTATTTTAAATCTCAATTAAACATAAAGGTTAGTGCTTATCTGTGGACTCTCAGGTTTTCCATTGATCCATGTGTCTATCCTTGTTCCAACTAGACTACCATAGGTTTTGTAGCTGGGCATTAATTTTGATGTCAGAAAGCAAAACCACCCAATTCTCTTCTTTTTTTCTGATTATATTTTCCATTTTGTGTTCTTTTTCTACATTAACATTAGAGTCACTTGGCTAATTTATGCAAAAAAAAAAGAAAAAAGAAAAAAAAAAAAAAACATTCAACCAGGTCTTTGTGCCAAACATGTAGATCAGTTTTGGAATTATGGTCATCTTAACAACACTAAGATTTCTGATACATAAACCATGAGCAGTCTTTTAAGTCTTTTCTTATTTAGATCCTTATTGATTTCCTTAAATTAAGTTTTATACTTTTCAGAGTTAAAGTAGTGTGTTTCTTTTTTTAAAAAATCCTAAATAGTTTATTCTTTTCAAGCAATTAAAACTAAAATTATTTTCTTAATTTTATTTTTAAAAACTCCATTGCAAGTGTATAGAAATACAATTGATTTATGTGCATTGCTCTTAAATTCTGCAACATTATAAAATGTATACATTAGTTTTAATAGTGGATAATTTAGCATTTTCTATATAAAAATAAATATAACAGCTGGGTGTGGTGGCAACACACACCTGTAATACCATTGGCTCAGAAAGGGAGGCAGGAGGATTTCAAGTTCAAAGCCAGCCTCAGCAACTTAATGAGGCCTTAAACAACTCAGTGAGACCCTGTCTCTAAATAAAATATATAAAAGGGCAGGGGATGTACCTCAGTGGTTAAATGCCCCTGGGTCCAATTCCAAGTACAAAAAAAAAAAAGAGATAATATTGATGTGTGCATTTCACAATTGCTTGTTTGAGAGTAAACCCTAGAGGCAGTAAATTTGTACTCTCAGTTTGTATGAGCTAGACACCTATGAAGAAAGTGTTTGCTTAAGTCTCTTGGGAAATACTACATACAATCTGCCCTTTATATTCATGGGTTTTTCATGTATACATGCAACCAACTGAAAATTTAAAACGTTTGGAAAAAAATATTGTGTCAGTACGGAACATGTACAGACTCTTCTCCTTGTCATTATTCCCTAAATGAAGCAGTGTAACGAATATTTACTGTCAACTAAATACAAAATTACATTAAATGTAGTGTGTTGCTCTTTTACAATTTTCTCTTTTCTTTTAGATTTTTCAAAGGTAATTTGTATAAGGTTTAATATGTGGTTCATTTGATAGGAATCACAAACATGCCTGTCCAGTTTTCATCATTTTATATCACCCTATTATTTACTGATGCAGTTATACTTATTGTTTTGTCTTCAGGTAAAGAACTGATTGCATCAGTTGCTTGAACCTACAAAATCAAGGACACTTTGTGTTTTGCTGTTATTTATTGTCCTTACAGAACTCACTGCTTAGAGGACCCTCCAACATTAATATTCTCATGACTAGGGGACACTAAATGGGTAGCTTGGAGCCCTCCTGGAGTGGCTTGGATGCTGCTCAAGGACAGGCCACAGTTCAGGCTGCTGAGGGCCTGGCACTGGTTACGTAGAATGGTTCAGTCATTGTGTAGATGTGATGTTTTTCAATACATTACACATTCTATTAGCTTCATCTATAAAATTTGGTATAAACTTTAGCAACTGTTGGTCTTCTCTAAGAAATCCAACCAAGAGCTGTGGTGGAGAGCCCTGTGTGCCACTGTGACTCAGGGCAAGCTCTAGTCACCCTAAGTCTTTCAGTTCTGGTTCTGTCCCTGGCTTGCAGTGTGACTTTGAATGTGTAAATTGTCCAGACCTCAGTTTCCTTACATGAAATTGTAACATTAACAAGTGCTTCACTGAGAGTCTGTGAGGAATGGAGGAGGTCTTACCTAATGAAGCAGATGGCACTGTGCTTGGCACCTAGTAGGTGCTTTGTGAATATCTCTGGCTGCCAAATATAATATGGTGCTCAATTCATCTTCCAGTCACCCTAGAATTCAAAGTTTAATAATTCAGGGAGCTACTTGTAGTTATAGACTAATTAATGGAAAATAAATTTAACTAAGACTTCTTACACTGAAGCTTAATTTAATTAATTATCCATAATAATAAATACTTCTGCAGAGGTCTTTGGGAAGTAAATATACTTAACACCTAGTTAAAATTTTTATGCAACCAAAAAAGTTTTAAACAAAAAGAAAAGTTCCTTTTAAAAGCAAAATACAAGACAAAATTGAAGGTACATATTTTCAGTTTTAAGTAAATGAAGTTAGAATCAAAGAATGACATATATCAACCAAACTGAGAAAAGCCTATTTTATCAACTATTAAAGGTGTTTAACAATAAAGTGCTATATTTTAACACTCATGCTTTCCACAGATACAATTTATAAAAGTGAGTTAATTATATTGAGTCATTAATTTTAATGAAAATATATAAGCATACATTTAGAATGGTATAACCATTCCTATAAGGAATGTATTAAATTAACAATAACATGATATAATTATTTTTATCAAGTACATGCATAAATAAATAAATTATACATATGTAGAAGGAGATAATGTCTGTCCTATTAAGAGATTTCATGTTTAAAAAAAAAAAGTGAAATCATCTCAATGTAGCTTCACCACTTTCAAGACTTGTGACACTGGTGGTGTCACTCACATATGTGAAAATCAGTTCATTCTTTAATGGTTGGTCAAATGGTGAGTCTCTTATTAATTCTTAGTCCTTAGAGCAGTCATTTCATCTTGCTACACCTCTATATTCCAATATATAAAACAGCTGCATAAAATCTAAATTCGTGGGCTAACATGTGCATCCACACCACACACCACACACACACACACACACACACACACACACACACACACACCTCCCTATGCATTTATGTAAGATGTATTCAGAAAGCATATGTGGCAATTATCAAAGTGCACACAGAATTGTGGACTGTATAAAGTACTCAAATGGAGCCAGGATATTTTATTTATAGGATTTTTAATGAGAATTACTAATAAATGCAGCTAACATATGCATGTGTGCACATTTTATAAATTATAAAAAAAGTGAAATCATCTCAATGTAGCTCCACCACTTTCAAGACTTGTGACACTGGTGGTATCACTCACATATGTGAAAATCAGTTCTTCATTAATGGTCGGTCAAATGGTGAGTCTCTTATTAATTCTTAGTCCTTAGAGCAGTCATTTCATCTTGCTGCACCTCTATCTTCCAATATATAAAACAGCTGCATAAAATCTAACATTCGTGGGCTGGGATTGTGGCTCAGCGGTAGAGCGCTTGCCTAGCACGCGCGCAGCCCGGGTTCGATCCTCAGCACCACGTACAAATAAACACATTGTGTACAACTAAAGTAAATAAATATTTTTTTTTAAATCTAACATTCGCATCCACACCACACACACACACACACACACACACACACACACACACACACACACACACCCCCCCTATGCATTTATGTAAGATGCATTCAGAAAGCATATGTGGCAATTATCAAAGTGCACACAGAATTGTGGACTGTATAAAGTACTCAAATGGAGCCAGGGATATTTTATTTATAGGATTTTTAACGAGAATTACTAATAAATGCAGCTAATATATGCATGTGTGCACATTTTATAAATTATTTATGCACAGATTATGCACTCATGGAAAGTTTACCAGTCTCTTTTCTTAATCATGTGTTTAATGTATACTACTTAGAGATTTTTGGAAAAGTTGTACAACTACACATAGGATTTCCATATATCCTTCCCCTAGTTTCCTTTGCACTGCTAGTGTCTTACATGACCGTCGTGCATTGCCACAACTGTGAAGTCAATTCTAACACACGGCTGTTAACTTCACTACAGATCTCTCTCAGCTTTCATGGATTTTCCACAATTGTCTTACTTTCCCAGAATTCCAATCAGGATTGGATTTAGTCTCCATGTCTACTTAGGCTTTTTGATACTGTGCCAGTTGCTCAGACTTTCCCTGTTTTGGTGAAAGCCACAGCTTTATTACATATGGAATGTGCCCGTGTTTGGTTTGGTTTTTGTTATAGTTATAATGTGGTTATTGATGTGAGGGAATGATAATACAGAAGTTATTTTTGTCTTAACTTTACAATTTTCAACTAAAACTTTTGAGATGGGCTTACTGTATGTCTTCAAATTCATATTGCTGAAGCCCTAACTCCAAGGTGGATAATATTTGGAGATGGTGTCCTTGGAAAGGTAATTAGTGTTAGATGGGGTTGTGAGGGCAGAGCCATCTTGATGAGATTAGTATCCTAAGAAGTGATATTATGTAGTTTTCTCTCTTCCCTCTGGAGAATAATCTCACCATGTTGGCACTTTGATCTTGGACTTCCAACTCCAGAAGTATGATAAAGTAAATTTCTGTTTTCTAAGATACTAGTACAGTATTTTGTCATAGCAATCCAAGGAGACTAAAGAACACAGTTTTCAAAATGACTTGGGTTAATCCCTACTTTGCCCCTTTGTTGAAATTCACCATGTATTTATAAAATACCTGTGTTCCTTTTCTATGGTATGAATTCCATCCTGGTGTCCCCTGATCCCTTTGCTGATTTTAGATTTGTATTCATTAAAGTTTGCACACTTTGACATAAAGTGCTATGGATACTGATGAGTATATATGACATTAATATTTATATGCACATTTGCATAAGGTAAGGTGGTAGATCTATCACACTAGTACCACATAGAATTATTTTGGTCGGTTTCCTCCTTTATACTGTAACTATTGTCAAGTCCCTGGAAGACACTGATGTGTTTTCTATTTCTATGATTTAGTTTTCTTTTTTTTTTTTTTTTTGGAAGTTTATTATAACTAATAAATTAGCACATTTTTTTAGTACCTGGCTTCTGTCACTTTGAAAAACTATATTTACAATTCATCCATATTGTTGAGTTAGTAAATAATTAAATAATGTGCTCTTTTTTTTATCAATGAATATTAGTCCATTGGGTGTGTGTGTGTTTTGTGTGTGTGTGTGTGTGTGTGTACAAAATCAAAGTTTGGTTATCCATTCATTTATTAAAGAAAATCTACTTGCTTCTAATTCTGGAAAGAGGGATAAAATAAAGGTGTTATGAACAATTATATATACGTACTTGAGTTGACTTAAGTTTTCAAATTGGGAACATAAATACAGCAGAGTCTGATTTCTGAACTTTTCTATGTGTAACTTTATAAGAAACTTCCCATCTGCACGTCAAAGATTTTTTTTAAAAAATATTGTTATTCCTATATTCAATGAATGGGAGTTCCTTTTTCTCCATATTCTCTCAAAAATCTGCTGTTGTTGTTGCATTTGGAGATTTTACTCAGCTATCCAATTGACTTTTTTACAAATAGTTTTCCAAGCAAAAATAATCTGTTATCTAAAGAAAATAGGAAACTTTAATTTTGAAATTCTATGAATTGTAGTAGACTGAAGTATCAAAGATTTGATAACTAAGCAGAGAGGCCTTTAATTTGTCAGCATTTCCTTGCTATAATAAAATACTTGAGGCAGGTTAAGTCTATAATGAAAAGAAGTTTGCTGAAATCCCTGTTTGGGCAGTTCAAAGGCACAGTCCAGGCGTGGTCTCAGATCTTATGACAACCTGTTTTCTGGCAGAGTCCTGAGGATGCACATGGCATCAGACATCCAGAGAAAGGGCACATGTGTCTACATCTGCATTTCTGGTCTTGACATGATCCCCTTTTATAAAACTGGTAAGGTTAATTGTGGGGTCTCCACCCTAATGACTTTACCAAACATAACCACTGTGCAAAGGACCCCACCACTAAATACCATAGTTGGGTTAAATTTCTGCTCTCTTAATTCCATTAGCATAAAATTCAAGGGATTAAACCCCTGCCTGAGTTCATGAGGACAAATAATGTTCAACTTACGCAGCTGTGCTTTCTTATCTCTGTAATTCTTATTTTCTATACTTAGTTTTATGTCTTAGCTATAGGTGAACATGATTTAGAAAGCAAACTGCTGTTTGGTTTGTTTCACGAACTTAAAAAAATAAAGTAGCCTATTGACATACTGAGGACCTGTATCAAAATATAAATAGAATAATTATAACTGTGGTAAATACCATTAACAAAGAATTTCTGTGATTGTATACTCATTCAAGAGATATAAAACTTGATCTAAATTGTTTATTTTCAAGAAAGAGTAAAGTCTCAGAAGGCTCTTCACACTGTATATTTTACTCAGGTAAAATGTGACTTAACACAACAGATTAACCTTGAATACTGAAGTATCTCCAAGCATTGGAGCACAGAGGACAATGGTGATACCAGAGTGACTAATAACTGTGTGAAACACTGAATTTCTTAGTGAGCCTTGATTAGCCATTAGTAGTTTTATGAATTTTAAACCTGAATTCTACTATGTAGCAACAGAAGAGAAGAAAAAGTGTAGACTGTGATTTTAGCATAGTTTTTTAAACACTAAGTCAAGAAATATTCAGTTAATTTATCTAATGTTGTTACAGCACTAACACCATTATACTTCCCTCTTGAGCTTTCTTAGGTGTTGTTGAATTTGGGAAGGTTGCCCATATTCAGATTCTCCAAGTATCAAATTAAGTGTGCATTTGTGGGCGTATTAACTCATTGTACAACATTAAGGTCAAAACAGCTGTAGTTAGAAGGCTTACATATTTGTTTCAGGGAATTTTGTGTGCTTTTCTATTCAATTAAAGATTATCTATGCCATGCATATGATTTCAAGTTTTTAAAATTTTATTCTCACACATAAAGTCAAGTCTGTAAGCATATGTGTAGATAAAATGAGTGTTCCCACCTTTGGAGACTAATGTTAAGTCACTGTGTTGGCTAGTTCTCCTTTGCTCCCCCAGCCTTACTCATCCTGAAACCTCTGCCCTTTCACTTGTGTGGTCAGAGGTATGTACATGCAGTAAGACAGGAAGCAGACGGCAGAAGCTGGGTACCTTTGGAACACTCAAGACATCCACCTTGACAGGCAGTATTTGTCCCCTACATGACTTAATTCCTTATGGATTTGCTTTTTTTTTTTTTTTCCTTTTCTTTAACTAAAATTCATTTTGCTACCTTTTAGTGTCTTCTGAATTGTATATTGCTTCACAAGATTCTGATGACATGCTATTTTTCCTTAACTTGTTTTATTTGGTGCCCATAATTGTGATAGCATATTGGGAAGAATATGCAGGAGAGGGAGAAGATACATGTGTTTGACCTAGTCAGAAAACACTGATCCAAATCAATGAATAAATAGTGCACTGGATCCTTTGAAATATATCATCAAGCAGTTAGAACAAAATGAGGGAGACAGCATGCACATACTGAAGAATGAGCAAATCAAGGAAATTGTTTAAAACTGCTGCAGAAAAGCTATCAATAAATTGCTATGAAAGTACACAATAAGGAAAAATTAACTTTGAGAGAAATAGAAAAAGAGTAATGTATATAAAGTGGGCCTTGAAACATCCAGATGAAAAACAAATATGTTTTCTTTTTTTTGTATCAATCTCTGTAAAAAGTCCTGTTCCTCTCCATGAGCTCTTAGCTTCCTTATTTGCTTCCTCTCTGCCTCTACCTGTGACTATTCTTTGGTGGTTGATCAATCCATGGACATCTCAGAAGAAGCCCACAACACATGCCTACAGGACCCGGAGGAAGACTGAAATCTTCCTTGGAAACAGGAGGTAATTCTCCCTGGGACAAACTAAACAGGAGGTAGCAGCAGGAATTAGCCTCCTGCCTGGGCTAGAGGAAGTATACTTAATTTTTTAGGCAAAAATGAAGAATTTTTTGTCCTTCTGGAGGTGTTTGCCACAGCAGTGTCCAGAACCTAAGCAGAAAGTCGGAATCAGTATCCTCAGGAGTCACACATTAAAATCACGACAAAGAAACACATGAACTGAATCTCCCTGGGAAATCATTTTCGGCATTGTCTGTCTTAATTTCCACATTATATGTATTCTGCAATTGATTTTTTCTCACTTTACACACTCTACCAGAAATTATAGTGAAATTATACAAGAAGACATATTTTGACAAATATTTTTTAGAATTAAAACACAATAGAGTGCATACCTGAATGATATTTTGCTCCAAGACACTTCAACATGAAACCAAAAAAAATTAGACTATTTGGAAGTGAAAGGAGGCTCGTGACATGTAGGCATGGTGGGAAGAAAGGTGTGAAGTCAGAGGGAAAGTGAGGCCAACAGCTAATGATCAGGAGCTGGAGTAAGTTTACTCATGCACACGAGGACATGTGAAGGGCAGAGACATCTGAGAAGCAAACACACCTAGCACCCAGGAGGGATCGTTAACTTCGCCAGTGCCATACAAGGAAGAACCATAAACATCTGTCATAGTGGTTTCTAGTTTTCAAAGCTAGTTGTATTATCCAAAAATATGTGTGCATCTACTATTAGAAGAGTGTCATGCAGCATCTAATTTTATAAGGAAAGACACTAGCTATGGAGGAGATAGATGGTATTGAAATATTTTAAACTTACCTATGTCATCTAGGAAGTTTAAGCTGAAATGACTTACTGCCACCAACCAAAAAGTACCACCCCTTTTTTATGTGAGTAGTCTGTCCCTTTTACCACCAGGGAGGGTAGGGAGGAGGAAAACCTAGAGATTGGATAGCAGGTACCAAAGTGCAGTCAGATATGCTATGAAGAAATGTCGCTGCCTGAAGCGGAAGCCGCTTGGAGCAGCAAACGCCGCAGGAAAATTCGGAGGCAGGATGAAAATGAAAAAAGGTCTTTTATTCTTCTTCTCTCTCCAGCTCCAGCAATCACTCCAAATGCTCTAACTCCAACCACCACCTTCTTCTTCTTCCCACACATACTAACTAACCTCACCCAGTTATATACATATAGCTTTAACAAGGACACGTGCTTACAGCTCGAGCTTACAGGTGCGTCACGCAGTGTTCACGGGCATACAAAGATTCTTTGAATAATGTATTAATATCAGGTGGAAACTAGAACATCTTTTATGGCTATCAGCTAACCGCAATCTTTAGCTATCTCCTTGATTATAGGCTCCTTCAAAGAAATGCCCAATCGAAACAAGCAAGCATAAATAGACAAGGGCCATTTTTAGGCATCTTTCCTCTTATTGTGAAAACAAACCAACAAAGAAAATTTCCATACATCTCCATGTTTGTGGTCATTAAAGCCACATATTACATCACTGAAGAGAGACATTACTTCTTGTTTTACTTAATTTTTTAAACTTTTACTTGGAAAGAAATTTAAACTTACAAATAGTTTGCAAAAAAAGATACAGAGAATTCTCACATACCCTGAATGTGACTTGCCTAAATGGGAACATTTCCACAATTAAAACATAACTATCAAAGTAGGAAAATCATCACGGTTGTATTATTCATAACTACTCAAAGTTTGTTAATTGCACACGAGTGTCCAGTGTCCACTGTTTGTACATTGATTTTAGCTGTCATCTTTCTTCTTTTACATTCATGTTGACTATTGACTTAGCCTTTCTCTATCAATGTTTCATTGGTAATTAATTTTGTATAATGTCCCTCAGTTTGGGTTGGCTTAATTAATCCTCAGGATAAAGTTTAAGTAGTGTAATTTTGCAAGTATACGGCAGAGATATCGTGATCTTTTTGCTATGTATTGCATATCTGGAGAGGCACAAGTCTGATGTTCCTGACTAATATGCTGTTAACTTTGATCACTTTGTAAAGGTAATGATTGACAGGTCTCTCCACTATAACATCACTATGTTTCCCTTTATGATTATCAGTGTCTTGTGGGGAAACCAGAAAAACATCCTGTTCCTCATCATATTTGACTATGAAATTTTAGCAGTCAACAATTTCTGCCTGAAAAAAATGACTTGGTAAGTGCCCACTTCTATTTTCTTAATTCTTTATACATCTATTAACTGGAATTTTACTATAAGAAAAGTATAGTATTTTCTCTTCCATTTATTTAATTATTCAATTACTAGCATGACAACATCAGCTTTTGATATTTATGTCATAGCTATTATGTTATACTACAATTACAGATTTTTTCCCCAAATTATCCTATACATTCACCCTTTTTTTATTTCCTTACTTTGGGCATCAGAATTATTCCTGGTTTGTCTTATACTCTCCTGTCTCTAGCCTTGGGATGAATCATTTGTTGAAGTGCCACTGAACTTTTTTTTTTTTTTTTTTTTTTTTTTTTTTTTTGCACAATGGCATTTAGAATCCAATATTATACTGTACAAGCACTCACTGGTATTGTGGGCCATTGCTTCCAAGTTTTCTCACGACTAGGAAACACAGAAATGAACTTACTTTTGCATATTCACTCATCTGTCAGAACACAAAATCTTATATCAACAAATACCTGCAATTCAAATGCATCACCACAAGATCACCCTGCTATCTCTTCTCTGAAGTAAGAGATTTGACTTTGATGATCTACAATATAGTTATACATTCTATCAACATGAATATACACATAAAATGCTATGTAATTGTTAATCTGAAGTCTTTAAAAAGAAGTAAAAACTAATTAAATACATTTTTGTTTGGTGCTTGTGTCTTTAGCCTTAAGAATATAAAAAAAAATGATCATATACTAAATTTACTTCAGCAAATTATTTTCTGTTCACCTCCTTTGATGTGATTATATTATATGAACTTATAATAGATTTGGATTCCTTTATATCTGTTCTATTCCATTTGTCCCTCTAGAGTCTTGCTTGATTTTAGTTTTTGAAAATGTGAAATAAAAACTAAAAAAAAAGCAGCTCCTATAAATAGAAAATGTATTCAAAGTTCTGTTATTCCACACACTTCTCATGCCTTCTAAGTCCTTTCTAGATCTGCATTTTCTCCTTCATTTCTATCCACCACTAAATGAAACCAAATTAGTTTCTAATATATCCCTTTGTGAGATTTCTAGTATACCCCTCTTCCAAAGGTTACATTAGACCATTTAACATGTCTTCTAATTTCTGTGCATAAAATACTCATTTGTTAAGTACTATTATCATGGAAAAGATCAGGAAATGAAGGGAAGTTGGATTCCAAATATCTAAGCATATTTAAAATTTTTGAGGAGACACAGCATAAATCCCATGAGCTTATAATCCACTCTCTAAAATAATGCATCTGGAAAAGACCCAAATCAATGCAGAGAACATATTTTTCATTTCTAAGAGCACATATGTAATTTATAATTCATTTCATTTAAATAAAATGTAAATTTCATTTAAAAGTTGGCAAGAGATTATTTACTAATAAACAATACTATTTATCTACACAAAAATATAATTCAATATACCTTTGGATTTTCTAATGTGGTCTTAGATATCTTATTACTGTGACACCTGTGTCAACCTCAACACATGAAGGGAGACTAGCAATCTTCCTTCCTAGATGCACATTCTGGACTTCATGCAGGAAAAAATACACACACACACACACACACACACACACACACACAAGTACAGCTGTCTCACAGTGGTGCATAGGTCAAAGTCAATGTACAGAGCTTTGAAGGACTGGGATTTCAGGAACAGAATATAAGAGGGACAGAGAGAGAGAGAGAGAGAGAGAGAGAGAGAGAGAGAGAGAGTGCAGAGAATGAATTCCAGTGACTCCTGAGTCAATTAATAGATAAAATATAACAACTAAAATGTCCATCAACTGGTGAATCAATAATAAATATATACCAAATACATATCAATAATATTACTCAGCAGATATGAGGAAAAAATATCAATACACACAAGGAGTCTATCCAGAATGAATCTGGAAGCCAAACATGATGGTGCATACCTGTAGTCCTAGCTAACCAGGAGGAAATGGCAGAGGATGTCAGTCTGGGAAATTTAGTGAGACTCTGTTTCCAAATAAAAATATAAACAGGGTTGTAAAGGGAGGAACATAGGTCAGCGTTGAAACACCCCTGGGTTCAATTCCCAGTACAAGAAAAAGAAAAGAAAAGAAGAGGAAGAAGAAGAAGAAGAAGAAGAAGAAGAAGAAGAAGAGAGAGGAGGAGGAGGAGGAGGAGGAGGAGGAGGAGGAGGAGGGGGGGGGGAGGGGGAGGAGGAGAGAAAATCTGGATAATAAAATGGTGCAACAAGGGTAAAAAAACTACTATATAAATATAGGTATAAAATTTTTGGAATAAGTAAAACTCACTAATGTTGAAAACAATGAAGGTGTTGGTCTCTTCTGAACAGGTTCCCCCCCACACACTTTTATTGGTGCATTGCAGTTGTATATATTTTGGGGTGAGCAAGTTTTTACTTAACCCAAGGAACTTCTGTATAAACATTTCTGTGTCTTGATAGATGTGTATGATCCCAGTCCAGAAATTTCTTAAAACTGATTGAATAATATACCTTAGATTTGTTTATTTCACTCAATGTAAATCTTATCTCAAGTATTGTGTGTCAGCTGGGCGCGGTGGCGCACGCCTGTAATCCCAGCACTTTGGGAGGCTGAGGCAGGAGGATCGCGAGTTCAAAGACAGCCTCAGCAATGGCGAGGCACTTAGCAACTCAGTGAGACCCTGTCTCTAAATAAAATACAAAAAAAAAAAGGGCTGGGGATGTGGCCCAGTGGTCGAGTGCCCCTGAGTTCAATCCCCAGTACCACAAAAAAAAAAAAAAAAAAAGTATTGTGTGTCAGTGTATGTGTGTAAATAGAATATGTGTATGCAGTTTGTGTCTGTGTGTAGAGTTTATGTGTCAAGTTCATATTAGAATTATAGCAATAAAAATATAAACATTATTTTGGAATAGAAAATATAAGTTAATCCTGATTACATTAAGAAAGACCAAATACCTTATATATGTTACATAAGTATTTCTGTAATACATATTGGCTTACCCATTTTGTTTTATGAATGCTTCAAAAATACATACTGGAGATGTATAAAATGGAAAATATCATAAAATAAGTATAAAATATTTTAAATGATTTTCAAAGTATTTTCAACCATTAATACCATTTTTAACTATCACAAATTCAGCTAAGTCAATGAGAAAGGTATCTCAACTTTTTTTGCAAAAGAGCCAACAAATGTACCCTTCATGAACAAATGACAGTTCTACCAAGTCCAAACACAATATCCCACAAACACTCTACAAAAATTATTTTTGGCAATTCTTAAAGATAGAGCAATTCCATTTATTTTAATTAACATTTCTAAAATTAATTTTTATATACTAAATTGCTTGACTATGGCATCCTGAGAAATAATAATTACCTGTCTAATTACAATAGTAAAGTACACCATTGTGTTCACTTGGCTCCCTTTAGTTGAGCTTCCTATATTCTTTTTTTATTTTTTTATTTTTTTTGTGGTACCGGGGATTGAACTCAGGGGCACTCGTCCACTGGGTCACATCCCCAGCCCTTTTTTGTATTTTATTTAGAGACAGGGTCTCACTGAGTTGTTAAGTGCCTCGCCACTGCTGAGGCTGGCTTTGAACTCGCGATCCTCCTGCCTCAGCCTCCCAAAGTGCTGGGATTACAGGCGTGCGCCACCGCGCCCGGCTCTAGCTTCCTATATTCTTATTCACTTGAACAATATCATTAAGTTCTGAGGTTGATTATATGGGCTGCTTTGTGAATAAGGACAAGTAGCATTTCAGACAGCTAAAAATAGGATTCTATTTAGTTTTAAGTGAAATAGGTGTAAACCTATCATCATCTTTGAAGATTATGCACTGAGTATCAGAATTACAATGTTCACTTCTTTAAACATGCTCTGGAAAGTTAAGAATTGGTTTGGTGACAGTTAAAATTTTAGATATTACATTTCACATAACATTTTAATATTGTGCCTTCTAACTCACAAAATTAAAATCCTTTAGAGCATTCTCAATTATTAATTATGAGTATAAGAAGAACACTTTCCTCTCTTTTGTGGCATTAACTAAAACAATGCTTAATATGAAACACAGTTTTTCAAACACACTATGTAATCAGAAGACAAATTTTATGAAGTTTCACATGTAATTAACAGAATCAGATGACAAGAGTGAAGATTTTGAAAATATACATTATTATTATAAAATTAAACATGAATATTGGTTTTATTATTGATCATAATCTCAGCATGCATAAATTTTATGTTAATCAAACACAACTACAAAATTAATCTGATCTAATCGATAAAATTTAGATAACATTCAGTGGTTTTGAATTGTGGCATGTATGATAAGTATTTCATATAGATAATGGAAAATCTTTTATTCATTTATGAAATCTATAGGATTTTCCGTCTCACACTGTTAGTTTTCAGCAATATCCTGTTTCCTTTTGCACTTTCACATTAAGAATGATGGCCTTGGGCTTTGGTGGTGTAGAAGTAGCCCAGATTAAGGGAGATAATGTCCAGATGGAGCAGAAGATTAGCCAACAAGAGCCACATGTTTCAGATGGGAGAAGGTGGTGAGGTTTTACACCATGGACATTAGTTAAAAGTTCTGAGAAGGCAGGTGTGGGGTGCCCTGCCTCTTCCTGCAGGCTAGCAATGTAATGTACTCTAACCATACTCCTTCTGAAAATCTCCTCCAAAATGATTACAAACCCCAAAGTTTCTGGGACATGAGATAGTTTCTTCCACCATCTTTAGCCATTATCATTTTTAAATAGAATACTTCCCTATTTTCAGCTAGCTAGTATAGTTTCAGGAAGGAGATATATTTGCTTTCTATTTTGGGGTAGAGTTTTGTTTTGTGGTGCTGGGGATTAAAACCAAGGGTTCCATGCCACTAAGCTACATTCCCAGCTCAAACCTTTATGTATGAATGTATGTATTATTTTTGAGGCCCGGTCTTGCTAAGCTCCTCAGGCTGGCCTTGAACTCCTGCCTCAGTCTCTGCAGTCCCTGGGAATTTAGGTGTGCCATCATGACAGGCTAGCCTTCAAGCTTTGAAGTAGACTGTGTTGCTAAGGTCCTCTGCTATCCAGGGTTAAGTACATGCCCCAGATTCCCTTTTGTGCCCACAAGCCTGCTTCACCTCAAATACCTTCCTGCCACCTTCGCCTGCTCATGTAGCTGAACATCTATTGCCTTATTCCTCTGCTTCTGTCCTTGATCTCCAGCTTCAAAACTATATGGAGCATGAAATCCTAGATCTCAAGGAGGTGGCCTGCTTACCAACAGAATGTGATGAAAACACAACTCACAAAGAAGAACTGATAGACAGGGCATCACAGAGTGGTCAAATGGCCATATGTAAAGAATACTGGAATTCTTTATCTTAAAGCAGAGTCAAAAATAGATCAGACAGGAGCAACTTAGAAATAGGAATGAGGAAAGATAATCTTAGGTTCCTTTATGACCTGTGCTTAAAGGAACAAAGAAAAAAATAGGATTATTTATGAGTAAGCCCCCACACACAAAAAGAATTTCTGTACCAAAATGAGGAATAATTATTCTTAAAAATGGCCACTGGTTGCAGATGACAATAATTTGCTCAGTATCAAATAGTTCTCTTCCCAAGTTAGGGAAAATTGCAAATGCAAATATATAAGTATCTAAAAGACATAGTTGAGGCTGCATGAAGTGTAGATAAATAAAATCAATTGCATTACCTACAGAGGGAGATTAGAACAAATGGGAAACTTGATGTAATGAAGACAAACTTCTGTTTTTTTTATTACTATTACTGAGGGTCTCTCTTGATTATATTCTGTAAAGCAAAGTAGTGGGAGCTCATTCTAGAGGAATGAACCTCCTGAATGTCAGCCTACAGATGTTCCTTATTAGGTGGTATACTAGTAAACTCTAAATATTGTCATTGTTACTCCACAAGAAACAGGAAACTCTCATTACCCACAAAAGTGTGCTTTTTACTATTATTTTTTCTCCCAACCATCCTATAAACCATTTTTCTTCATTAAGCAAAACTTCAGAAATATTTTTCTAGAAAAATTACCACCCAGTTTGAGAACTGAGACATTTTTTAGATGGAGCCAGTACTGTGGTCAATGATTCTCTGCCTCAGCAATCATCTTCGTTCAACTTGTGGATGTAGGAGTTTTGCTGGAGGCAGGAAGAAGCAAAATGTTTTGATTCAACATAGAGAAGAATTGTAAGTAATTGAGACAGAGCAAGATGCCTCCCCAATATAGATCCTGTGACCATCAGATTAAAATGGTTAGGACAAAAGAGACCACTTTGAGGCTGTGTCTAAGGAAACTGCTCCAATGGGGACCACCATACAAATTGTGTGGCATGTGTGAAACATTTCTGTGAAGGGTACGATGGGAACGCAGTGGGTTTTTGAATTGGGAGATCCTGTGGATGCAACAAATCAAGACCCTGAAGGGATGAATCAAATAAATCAGTACATTTTCTATGGAATCAAAATTTTAAAATCTACTCTGAGAAACATTTTAAGTGGTGCAGGAAGAGATGAACAATTCCAATGCTGTATCTAATGCTAACTTCTTAGATTGTGTGCATATATACCTATAAATGTACATATAACCATGAACTTAACTATAACGTCTCATGGAAAACACAATCGGAAAGGAAGCCTTAAATAAGGTTTTGAGACAAATGGAACATTAGTGGAATGTGGAAAAATACATTTTAAAATCAGCCCATGTTTTATTGTCAGAAGGAAGGTATTTTAATGTAAGATAATCAGTAAAGCTTGCATATGACCTCTCATTTCAAAATATTATGTTTTGAAAAGAAGACAATGTCGAATTTTGATTTATTGTGCCTGGGGGGAGGTGCTGGGGAAGGGTGTATGTCTGTGTGTCTGTGTGTCTGTGTGTGTGCATGAGGGCCTGTGTGGGTATTTACGCCATATGCTTTTAATGAAGGCTCTACATTTGATTCCAATAATCAGCTGGTTTAAAAACTAATGCTATGATTTAATCAAAGAAATTAGGGATGCCAAGATCATTGATAGGAGCTGAACCTACAGTGTCATTGTAACTATTGGGACTGAAACATAAAGATGCATATACCAATAAGATTTATTTTTTTTTTTTCATATGAGATATGACTAAATATCATCACAACCATAAATAATGTCCCTGCTCCTGTTACTTCTTACTAACTGCATTAGATTCTCAGGGCTGATGTAACAAATTAACACAAATTGGCTGATGTAACTCTGACGATGAACATTTGGTATCTGCAGACCATTCTGACTCAAGGACCTTGGGGAAGATCCTCTGTGCCTCTTCCTAGCCCCAGTATTTGCCATTGTAACAAATTAAAATTCGTTTTAGTTGTAAAAGTTTTCTGGTAGAGTTTTTTGGGTCTTCTAGGTATTATCATGTCATCAGCAAATAGTGCTAATTTGAGCTCTTCTTTTCCTATCTTAATCCCTTTAATTTCTTTCGTCTGTCTAATTGCTCTGGCCAGAGTTTCCAGTACTATGTTAAATAGCAGTGGTGAAAGGGGACATCCCTGTCTTGTTTCCAGTTTTTAGAGGGAATGCTTTCAATTTTTCTCCATTTAAGATAATGTTAGCTCGGGGCCTTGCATAAATAGCTTTTATTATGTTAAGATACAAATTGGGAGGCTTAAACCAACAATTTTGTTCTACCACCATTAGCAAAAGCCTGAGATGAAGGTATCTGCAGACCATTCTGACTCAAGGACCTTGGGGAAGATCCTCTGTGCCTCTTCCTAGCCCCCAGTATTTGCCATTGGTTCTTGGAGTTCCTTGGCCAGTAGACACAGCATTCCTGTTACAGAGCCCAACATCACCAAGGGGCTTGGACCACGATGGAAGAAAAGGCCCCAGTTCTATCTTCTTTGTTAAGCTGAAATTTGCTGAATTTATTTTATCTTCTAGAAAAAAAGGAATCCTCTTTTGGGATTCATTTGATTATTCAATAATATTTCAGAAGTCTCATTTTTACTGAAAATCTGTTGTGTGATTATAGTATTCTGTTACTATATTTTCTTCTTTATCTTAGCCACTTTGACTTTGGAGTGTATAAGAAGAGTATACAGGGTGGGAGTGTGGGTGGGAATCTAATACACCAGGTCTGTGGCTTCTCTTCATATCTTCAGATGACCACTTCACTCTGGCATCTATCTTAGTTTTTTTTTTTTTTTTTTTTTTTTTTTTTTTTTTTTTTTTTTGCTGTGACCAGAAGAACTGACAAGAACAATTTTAGAGAAGGAAAAGTTTATTTGTGGCTCATGGTTTCAGAGGTCTCAGTTCATAGACAGCCAATTACATTCCTGAGGACCTGAGATGGCTGAAGGGTTTGGAGGAGAAAAGCAACTCAGGACATGGCACCAAGAAGCACAGAGAGACTGCTCCTTTTACCGGTGACAAAAATTAAACCCCATACCCGTGCCCACAGTGACCTATCTCCTTCAGCCAAACCTTACCTACAGTTACCACCCAGTTAATACATTCAAGTGGATTGATGCACTGATAAGGTTAAAACTCTCATAACCCATACGTTTTACCTCCAAACTTTCCTGCATTATCTCAGACATGTTCTCTTATGGGACACCTTATATCTCAACCATAACAGCATACTTTCATTCAAAATTCTGCATTCAGGTTGCCTGAAAATGCAGGGGAAATTTCCATATTTTTGTCTTATTTTGTTTGTAAGAGCCTGATATCAGGAGAGATCTACTCTGTAAGTATACATTTTGCCAGGTATTCAAATTACAAGGTGTCTGAAATTGGAGATGCTGTGTAATGTATCTGGGGCCACAATACAAGTTAAACAAAAAATATACATGATCAATCACTACCAGATTCTGACAGATGCGTTTGAGGCCAAGTTCCTACCACCTCTACTGGACTTACTCATCCATAAATTTATGACATGTGCATACTTTTATAAATGCTATGATGCCACCCTTGATATAAAATGAATAATATATAGAAAGGCTCACATTCTGAACCAAAAGATTTTGTTCAAGAGTTTATGAAACCTATACATAATAAGAAAGAATTCAAAGAGAATGAACTTGATGTGTAAGAAAGGTTCAAAGTGACAGAATGAAAGTTGGCTACTGCACTCTGAAAAGATGATACTTACAGCATAGACATTTCCTCTAAGAAACTGGAATTATACAAGATGTAGAAAAAAAGTGTAAATTCTTTGATATTCTTTTAGCTCCTCATATGCAAAGCTCTGCAGTTGTTTTTCAGGGATGTGGTTTACATATTCCAAAGGACTACTGTGCAAGTTACTAATACTTTAAATAAAAACTTGAAATTAGAAAAAATGGATTTTTTTATTAAATATTGATTCCAAATTAGGACATTTCTTCCCCAGTTGCTTTGGTATACAGAAACTGCAGGGAAAATAGATTAGATTTAAACTTCATCCAAGAAGTCTTAAATATTATTATATAGACAAAGACAACAACAACAACAAAAAAAAGAAATGTAACCAGAATGATTGGAATATTTGTCTCCATAGATGTCCAAACAATCATAAGGTTATAGAATTACCATTTCAACATAGCCTTGTTAACACAAAAAGTTATTATTCCTCAAAACATAAAATTCAATATAGTCAGCCCAAAAGCTGATTCAATATCCCCATATATCAAGATGGACCCAGATTCTTTCTATATCTCTACACTGATAGTTTTTATTTTTCTTTATCCTTAAATAATTGCTGAAGTTTCATGTTTCAAATATTAGTGAAAATATTTATAAAAGAAAAAAGAAAAAACAGTATATGCTTTCATATTCCAGGAATAAATTGTGTTTAAACAAACTTACTTCCACACATCAGTGATCAGAAATATTTCATGAGTCCTATTTGGAATCAATTTTTTTGGAGTATATGGAAGTTGGGTGAAATTTTCATGCATCATATGGTTATAGAGATAATGGATGTGTAGCTAAAGTGAATGGAAGTTTTATACACATATATGGCACTAACATATATACATATGTGTATGTATATATAGCTATTTGTATATTGAAATATATATTTATATAAATATATGTATGTACATCTAGTATATATAGCTAATTATATCTATATACAAATGTATGTATAAATATATATATCACACACACTTAGATTTTTATCTAAGCTAAAGCAATTTTCTCTTCTCCGTTTCTAAATGGACTGTGTAAAATATGCTGATTAAGGAAGATATGTAGATGTGTGGAAATTTTCTTTTGTAGTGCACATATTCATGGCAAAGTCTAGTATCATTTTCTCTGATTATAACTTATTGAACCCTTTATGCCCAACCCTTTTATTTGCTCATTAATGTAGTTTCTACTTACCTGTCCAACTGTTCATCTTTCTGCCTTTCAAGTCCTTCATGTTTAATTGATCTTCCATTCATGATCTGTCTTCCTTTGAATAGAGATTTTTTTTCCTTATTATGAAACCCATGTTACCTGGCCTGATTTTATTAGTATTTCTCATACAGAAGGATGTATTGCATTCATTTAAACTTTTTAGTATTCTTAGTTTGATTAAGTAAATGTATTCTCAAAGTTTACTTGAAAAAGTTTTGATTTCATTGGCCATTTTATGTTAATAATAAAAAATATAATACAAAACACATCTATAAATTAGAATGAGAGTGATAAAAAGAGTAAAAATATCTCTTAAGGAAAGAAAGTTTCCTATATTGCTGATGGAAATGTGAATAATTAAAATTATTACATTCTACATAGAAAGCAATGGAGCAATGGCTATTAAAATTAAAATTATAAATACACTATAACCTAGAAATTTACTTTCTAGTGCTCCATCATATCTTATCTATATGAATAATGTGGGCAATAATAAAAATATAGGTATATGACTTTTTCATTATATCATTGCTTAAGTTTAGAAAACCCTAAAAATAGATCTGTGTGGCTATTAATAAGATTAGGCTTGAGAAAAATATATGGGTTAGATGTGCTTTATATTAAATATATATTTTTGTCTATTAATTAAAATGGAGATATTTCTATGAAGCAATAACAAAGAAAAAGTGAAGAAAATTATATGACATAACCCCATTTTAAACAATGCTTGGGAAAAGAATCCCTCTATATTAGCTTTCATATTATTAGAAATGAAGCTGTGGTTTGAGTCACACAAAGAACTTGCAGATAATAAGAGATGTTGACCTTGGTGTGTCCTTCTGGAAACATGCATGCATTTTAAAAATTACATCACTATGTTAACTCTATAGTTAACAATATAGTGTTAGTGTGCCTGTTTGTGGATGTGTTGACATACTTCAATAATATTATCATACTGTGTAACCAGGGCTGGCAAACATTTTATATAGAGTTAGTAAATATTTTCTCTTTCCTGGCTAAATATGCTTTCAGTGGCTACAGCATCTTTCTTGGCTATATATGTTTTCAGTGGCTACAACTTCTGCTTCTGTTTTCCTCCTCCTCTTCCCCAATCTCTACTCCTTTCCATATTATATAAGTTAAAAGCCATTTTTTAAAAAATTGTTATACTAAGAACACTTAACATAGGTTAGGGATATGGCTCAGTGGTAGCATGCTTGCCTAGTGTGCATAAGGCTCTGGGTTCAATCATTAGTATGGCAAAACAAAAAACAAAAAAAAAACCCACTTATCATGTGATCCTCATCTTAACAAAATTTCAAATTTACAATATAATATTAGACTTATGTGCATAGTCAACCGATAGAATTTAATCCCTTTCTTACCTTATAGGATGTGCAATTAGGGCCATTTAACAAAAGGGTAAAATTTGTCCAATAAGGTATACATACATAACACCAGTTCATTATTCTTTTTTAACTTGTTTTATGAGTGCATTTTAATTATACACAAAAAGTAATACATTTCTTTATCCATTCATTCACTGATTGGCACCTAGGCTGATTCCTTAACCTACCTATTGTGAACAGTGTTATGGTAACCACGGGCACATAGGTGTCTCTATGGTATGCTGACTTTAGTCCCTTTGCGTGTAGACCAAGGAGTGGTTTAGCTGGAGCAAGTTCTATTTTTATTTCTTGAGGAAACCCCATACTGGTTTTTGTAGTAACTCTAGTAATGTACACTCTACCAATTGTGTATAACAGTTCTTTTTCCCCTAATCCACACCAGCATTTATTGTTTTTGTGTTCTTCATAATAGCCATTCTGACTGGGGTGAGATGCAATCTCAATGTAATTTTGACTTGCATTTCTTCACGACTAATGAAGTTTAATTTTTTTTTCCCAAATAATTATTGGACATTTGCACTTTGAGAATTGCTTCTGATTTATCAATTTTTTTTTTTTTTTTTTTTTGTACTCTGGCCTTATATTTTCTGATGAGAAATCTGTAATTCTGATGGTTTTGCTTTAAAACTGGCATGGCACTTTTCTTCTACGGCTTTTGATATTCTTTATTCTGAATTTTTGGCATTTTTGGCAATGAACCTCCTTGTGGATAAAGGCATGGGATGTCCCCCACACACTGCCCATGACTATGGGCTTTCAAGCCCCAGTCCTCACATGAAATCACATGGGTGTGCTCAGTGTTTGGTCCTCTTTGGTCACTCAAAGCACCACCTGAAAAGAAAAGCTAGCTGCCCTCCTCCTGTACCTTCAACCTGAATTTCACTGCATTATAATCTCTATGCATACCTCAGTGACATTCACAGTAGGGTCACAGTAGGCCACCAGGGTGATGCTGGCTGTGACTTCATGCCAATATTTGCTGTAGTCTTGTAATGGAGCCCTGCCAAAGGCTCTCAATAACATTCAAACAGTGTTAATGCACTTTGAGCATCCTTGGATCATACGTATTATATGGCCCAAGTAGTGAAGTGGCAAAGCCCTTAGAAGCCTGAATTTGTCACAGAGTCTTCTCTTCTCTGATTCCCACTCAAAATTAGCAGCTTCTTGGGTACCTCAGTAAATGGGTCAGAGTAATACCTACAAATGAGAATATGTTTCCTCCAAAATCCATGGAAATATAGTAGTTAGTGTGCTTCTTTCTTGGTTGTAAAAAGTGCTGGATGAAACAATTTATCTTAGAAAAGACATCTCAACAATCCCAATACCTTTAGTCAGATTTGTTTACTTTCTTCTGACATGCAAACATCTTACCAATAAACTTTGGAGTTTTTGCTACTTCATGTTCACTAGCTCCAATCAGCACAGTGTACCAGTGTAATGATCCAGTTTGATATCTTGAAGAAGAGAAAGGTAACCAAGATCCCTATAAACTAAATGATGATAGAGGGTTAGAGAGTTGATAAACCCTTGATATATAAAGGTAAAGGTATATTAATGGGCTTTACAGTTGAAAGATGACTACTTCTCCTGGGCTATTAAGAAGGCATAGAGAAAATGTAATTCGCTAGATCAATAGCCATAAAGAAGATACCAGGATATGTGTTAATTTGCTAAAGCATTGAACTCACATCTGGTACAGCAGTAACAATTGGAGTCACCACCTGGTTTAGCTTAGAGGAATACACTGTCATTCTTCCAAATACATCTGTCTTCTGCTAAGGCCAAGTAGGAAATTTGATGGAATGTGTTGGAAATCACAATCTCTGTATGTTTCAAGTCCTTAATGGTAGCACTAATCCCTGCAGTCTCTCAAGGAATGTAATATTGCTTTTAGTTTACTGTTTTCCTAGGCAGAGGCAATTTTAATAGCTTTCACGTGGCCTTTCTCACATAATAGCCTTCATCTCACAGCTCAGGGAACTAATATGGCAATCCTGCTAGCTATTAAGCACATCTATTCCAATTATACCTATTGGAACTGAAGAAATAATTACAAAATGGTTTCAAGTGTTCCAACAAGTGGACCAAAGTGATGTTTCTGGTCTTGTGGAATTGCTGTCAGTGCAAAGCCACTGTGAAATAATTTCTAAAACATCATAGGTTATTTTAGAGAAAAGGCTGGAATTATGACTAACCATATGCAATTAGTGTACTGGAATACACATTTGAGGAAACCTGTCCTCCTCTTCATTCAAGGGGTTTCAAGTCTTTAAACTGGCTCAAGTCAGGTATGGAATGAGGATTATGACCCTCTGTCTGTTTCACTTCTAAGAACACCAAGAAGACCAGACAAGCAAGTCAAACAATTACGAGTGCTCTTTTGAATCTACAGTCTGCTATAGTAACCAAGTCTACTTAGCCTTTGGAATGCAAGTGCCACCACTTAGCTCCTACTGCCTTAGGATCTAATTACTCCCATTCAATTTAATTTCCCAATCCAGTGGCTGCATTTCCCTCTGTAAGTTCAAGGCTCCATATAAGAGTTATCAAAGACCCCTTTAAGGATTCCAAGGATCCCCCCCACAAATTTATTGCTCACAATTTTAGTAAAAAGTATATCCACTAGATCTCTGTATGTAGTCCAATCTTAAATGACAAATTAAATCTAGTATTTCAATATTATTAAGCCTTTGGATCTCTTCCTTTACAGTATACAAAGGGCCTTGACATTTCAAGTTCATTGATTGTGGGCCACATTTTGATCTATTTTTAATCAACCAAACAAAACAACTGCCTGAGCCCCAACATTGAATACAGAACATCTGTTGAGTGTCCATCTAAACTAATTTTATGTTCTATTAATGATCAACACACATATATTAATAACATTTACAAACATATTCTACAAATCTTTGCATGAGTTAGTAAAATAAAGAAGTTCTTTTCTAGTGGAGTGTATCTTATAAGTCACACTGTACTTCATCTTTTATTTTTTTACTCCTCTTTTAAATAATTCATTCAACACCTATTATACCACATAGTATAAACACTGACATATAACTCCCTAATAAGATAAAGCAAGACAGAAAGTTTATCTTACTAGAAACAAGAGACACCATCACTTATTGTCTTCAAACATTATTGCACTTTAACTTCCATAATTTGACAAAGCATTCATGAAATAATCTGCAGACTAGTTTTAACAGACAAATAACACCTTTAAGCAGACAAGACTGTCCTAAATTGTTTTTTAGGTATGAACTTTACAAACATCACACTTATATTAGCGGTAACGGCGGAGCTGGAGAGTATTGCGCCTTCTCCAAGCTGCACGGCGAGAACCACCAATAGTGTGGTGGAACTTGTGGCCCTTTCCAAGGCCACGACTCTTAAGGCCTGCAGATGTTAGGCCGTGCATCTATCTCCCTGTGCTTGTGGACTGGTTTGGTGATCCACTGGGTGTCAGGATTTCTTCTGATAGCTTTATGGAATGGATCAATGAGGATAACCTCAAAGAATTTGTATGTGGAATCTTCACCAACCCAATAAGAATTCAGGACTCTCAGAGCCCCACAATGGCGTCCAGCTCGCTCCTCAGCAACAGACTGAAGGCTTCGAGCAAACTTTAGCAGGTTAACACCATGATGGACAGGCTTGCCATAGGTGGCACCCTTTGGAACTGGGCGTTTTCGGCCACCACAGCGTACACAAATCCTGTATATGACATAACCTTGCTTGGCCTTGTTTCCCGGTCTGTGCGCTTTATCCAGCCGAGTGGGGCGGGGGGCCCTGTGGAGCGCGGAGAGCTGGCGGTGCTGCCAGCAGCGGACCCTCAGAAGAAAGCGCATCACATCCCACTGCTTCTTCCTCCATAGCTCCTGCATGTACTTGTATGCGCCCATCTTGGCTTACCTGATGGCTGCCACTAAACCCTGTACTTCATCTTTAGTAGCTTTATGATATTTTAGTTTAGTTAGAGGTCTATAAATAAAAACAATAGGGATGGATCATGATAAGAGTCACCAGTGTTTTGCAAGGGTACTTTCTCTGAGGAGTCCACTAAAATTTCCTTAGTTAATGGAAGGCTAATTGCTTCAAAAAGAGGTAGATATGCTTTCATGACAAAGAATATTCATCAGGATTTAGGGGTTTAAAGTGCCCAGCTTCATCAGAGTATTCCCATATGACTTTATTACAATATTTAACAATCTAGGTAATCGGCTTTATTCAAAGTCTCCTGATTTTAGTGTTAATTTCATAAAAAAATACTTTCATGCAATTATCTAGAATACTGATTGATCAAATGTCAACGTATAATGACCTTGTTAAATTGATACATAAAATTAGACATCCATGGTCTTTAGAAGGGATCAACTTCTATATATTTTCCTTTTTTCATTTAAAATATATATTCACTTAATCATTTCTTTCATTGATTAAAATTTCTATTAATACATGTTTGTTAATTATGTCCATGAAAGCAAATGTAGGAGCGTGCATGTGTTTTTGTTAGAAATGGCCCTTCTCCCTGGGCATGACAGTGCATGCCTATAATTCTAGCTAATCAGGATGCTGGGGTAGGAGTATTGCATTGCAAGTTCAAGGCCAGCTTGGCAAGCTAGTAAGATCCTATCTCAGAACCAAAAGTAAAGGTGACTGGCTGGGCATGGTGGCACAGGCCTGTAATCCCAGGGGCTGAGCAGGCCGAGGCATGAGGATCATAAATTCAAGTCCAGCATCAGCAATTAAGCAACTTGCTGAGATCCTGCCTTAAAATAAAAAATAAAAATGGGCTAAAGATGTACTAAGTGGTTCAATCCCTGGTACAAAAAAGAAAAAAAAAGAAAAGAAAAGAAAAGTGACTGGGAATGCAACGAGTCTCCAAGGAAGAATGTTTACATTCCTCCATATACAAAGTCTTAGGATGAATCCCTAATGCCATTAAAAAAAAAAAAAAAAAAAAAAAAAAAAAAAAAAAAAAAAAAGCCCTTTTTAACTGAAAACTACTTTTAATATTTCCAAGTCTTCTTTTTCTGTTTTTATTTGCCTAGTACTTCTTTTCCTATGTTTCCTAACATTTTTGAGTATGTTTTCTTTTTTTTAATATTTATTTATTTGTTTTAGTTGTACACAATGCCTTTATTTTTATGTGGTGCTAAGAATCGAACCCAGGCCACGCATGTGCTAGGCAAGTGCTCTACTGCTGAGCCACAACCCCAGCCTGAGTATGTTTTCTATTAAAAACTTTCTGCTACTTTTGCATTACCAGTGAAGGAAATTCTACATATTTATACTTAATGTAATGATTGCTATACTTTACTACATTTTTCCATATTATAGTCATATTTACATTCTCTCATTTGTCATGTTTCATAATGTTATAATTAATTTCATTATGTCACTTCATTTATTTAAAATTCATCCTATGTTATGTCTATTCAATCAATGCTTATCTTCTATGGATGTACTCACAACAGGAGGAATAGTTACTTCTTACTATTCCAATCTCACTTATTTCTGCCACTAACCTGATACTTCTTTTCCTCTGGCCACTTCTTTTTTTTTTTTTTTTTTTTTTTTTTTTTTTTTTTTGTGGTACCAGGGATTGAACTCAGGGGCACTTGACCACTGGGCCACATCCCCAGCCCTTTTTTGTGTTTTTATTAGAGACAGGGTCTCACTGAGTTGCTAAGTGCCTCGCCATTGCTGAGGCTGGCTTTGAACTCGCGATCCTCCTGCCTCAGCCTCCCAAAGTGCTGGGATTACAGGCGTGCGCCACCGCGCCCGGCTCCTCTGGCCACTTCTACTCCACTAAAACAATACCTTGAATACAGTGATTTTTGTCCTTCTTCTTTTCTCCCTTCCCTAACAAGACTTTATGGAGTCCCTCATCACTCCTTCTTATGGTTTGGATGTGAGGTGTCCCCCAAAAGCTCAAGAGTGAGACAATGCAAGAAGGTTCAGAGAAGAAATGATTGGGTTATGAGAGCCTTAACTCACAATCAGTGAATTAATCACCTGATGAAGTTAACTGAGTAGTAACTGAAGGTAGGTGGGTGTGGCTGGAGAAGGTGGGAATTTGGGCATGGCTTTCGGGTACATATTTGTATCTGGTGAGTGGCATCTTTCTCTGTTTCCAGATCATCACAAATCATCATGTGAACTGCTTCTTTCTGCCACACTCTTCTGTCATGATGGTCCATTTCACCTCAAGCCCTGAGGAATGGAGCCAGCTGTCTATAGACAGAGACTTCTGAAACTGTGAGCCCCCAAATAAACTCTTCCTCCTCTACAATTGTTCTGATCAGATCAGCCACAGCCGAGAAGAAGCTGACGAAAACACTCCTATTGACACTATTATATTTACGAGTATCTTAGATAATTTAATATTTTTTACTTTTAAATCATTAATAAAGTATCTTTTTATTTATACTATTTATACAAAATCCTTATTTAATACTTGTATTAACATTTTCCATGGGTTATATTTGTCCTTAGTGCGATAGTTATATTTACATTGCAAGGATCAATGATTTATTTTTCTTTCAACATTTTATGACATTTTAGTCATATTTATAAAAAAAAAAACTCATTGGGAAAATGTTTTAATAAAAATTCAATCTTAATGTTTTCTAAAACCAGCTCTAACTTTTAAATTATAGATCTCTAAACATCTGAGTTATGTAAGGGATATGAACTCCAAATGCTGCAGTGTTTTTGTTTTTGTTTTTACATATTGAGGGATGAATGATACTTCTACTTGTTATATGACTATAAACACAAGTACATATGATTTTGTTCTCAGAGTATCCTAAAATTTTATGCAATATACAATACTGAAAATTATGTTCTATTGTTATTTTGATTTTGAGCAACTGTCATAGACTTTTACTATAAAATTAGAAGATGATCTTCAAGTTTAGTACTTATCTAGAAAACCAAGCAAAGTGGTAAAAACATACATCATAAAACAATCCTAATGCTGAGATCTGGGAGAGGAAGGGGAAAAAGTAAACAAAATATTTTAGAATTATAGCAACCATGCTTTTTTGTATTTGCTTAAGCAAGTGTTGAATTAAATGTCTCAATTCCAAAACAAAGCAGTCATTCAATAACTCATTGGGAAAATGTTTTAATAAAAATTCAATCTTAATATTTTCTAAAGCCAGTTCTAACTTTTAAATTATAGATCTCTAAACATGATCCTGAAATGCAATTAATATCATCATTATTTTAATAGTTATGAAGTAAATAAAGAATGAAGTACTTTTTAAAAGTCAGATGGAATATTATTTTAAAACTATGCAGAGTAACCTTAGTAAATGCCTATGTCTGGGTCAGAGTCTATGATCATTTTGTTAGTCATCTCTTCTTTCTGTGACCATAATATCTGAGAAGAACAGCTTAGAGGACAAAAAGCTGATTTGGGCTCAGAATCTTAGAGGTTCTATCCATGGTCAGTTGACTCTACTGCTCCTGGTCTGAGTGAGGCAGAACCTCATGGGAGAAGGACGAGGAGGAGGAGGAAAGCAGCTCAGCTCAAGCCAGATGGAGACACAGAGATCCAGTGAGGAGCCAGGGACAAAACAGTCCCCAGGGGCACTCCGCCAGTGACCAATATCCTCTAGCCTGCCCACCAGCCTAGGGGTACCGCCCACAATCCTTTAAACCAGTTAATCCATCAAGTGGGTCCATCCACTGAGGAGGTCACAGTTCTCACTGTCTAATCTGTTCTCCTCTGCACACTCCTACATTGCCATGTGAGCTCTTCCAGCCACATCTCATGACCAAAACATCAACATGCAGCAAACAACCTCACATCTCAAACACAGAGATTCAAACACCACATCCTCAGATGATTGTAGTTTCCTAATGAAAAATAAAGTGAAAAAACTTTGTTGTGTTAAAGTTTTTCAAATTCTCTCATAGTAATTTTCTTAAATTGTGTTTAATACATATTAATGTACACATTATATATTAATTTAATTACATACAATGCTTCTAATATTAGTGTATGATGTATCGACATTTAAAGCTCCCTGTTTTTGACATATCTTCTTTGATTTAAGAACATACATCTTTTTTTATTTAATAATATATTTAAGGATGGTGATAGTAGCTCCATACATATATATATATATATATATATATATATTGAATCCATGACTGTCTTAGGTAGAACAAAGGCTTATTAGAAATAGTTCATTCTTTTATGTTTTCTGTAAGATTGTTTGATTTATGAAAACTAAAAATAGTTATGTTTGTATCTTTCATTTGACAGAGAAACTGAACAAGATTTTTACATAACATTGTTTTGATCGCATTGGATAATGTATTATAAAGAGCACAGCGCCATCTATTGGACAACATTATTTCCAAGTTGTGGGAAGGGAACAGGGGGAGAGAGAGTGAAGATAAAGGGAAAGTCCTGTGGACTGATTTAGAACAAATTATATTTTATGCTTTTATAATTATGTCAAAATGAATTCTACAATTAGTAACAATTAACAAAAATGACACTATATAAACAAAAGTAATATGGTACACCTAAATATTCAGTATGGTTTTCACATGGATAAAAATATGACTTTGCTATTGTTTGATCTACCCAAAGTGTTGCTGAGTTATCATAATCAAAATTAAGAGTAGATAAAGGAGATAACACTCCACATATGAAGTTTAAAAAATCAGAAAAACAAACCTGGTAAATCTGTGTATTATGTGTAACAATTTTTAGGGTTACATTCATCTTGGAGTGGATATTATTATCAGGTTAGAAAACATATATAAAATATTATAGAGAAGGTCATGCAGTATTTCTGCATGCAAATGTGGTTTTTTCTGGTTAAATAGGGAAACATGAGAATGGAAAACGAAGCTAGGACATAGGGAATATTTCAAAAAGAGAAAAATTCTTAAAGTTGAATTCAATTCATCCAGATGTTTTATGGGAGTGTAGTTTCTTATTTTTCTATACCAAGTTAGGATTGAAAATAAAATATTCTGCTTGTGATCATAGCAATTAATGCTCAGGATAACAATTCTGAGCCAAGACAGAGGCTGACTGTTGGCCTTGATCAATTCTGAATTGCTTCTTTCTTTCATGCATAATTTTGAGGTTCTTATTTTATTGAGGTTTTTAGATAAGTAATATACCCCAGGAAAGGCTGCAGATATGAATTTACACCCTGGTAAGTTGTCTTATTTAGTACAATATTTTGAGTGTTGCAGTACAGGATTTAATTAAGTGGTAGGAAGCAGACTTGCAATCATTGAGAGAGAACATAATTTTGACACCTTACAAAGATAGTCTTCTTCTAATCTATGTTCTTTATTTTGGGAGATGTATAGCACTGGTGTTTTCATATCCAAGTGCTAAAGTGGAGGAGAAGGAGGTTAGTTAAGTATGAAGTGTGGAATATATACCAAGTTTGAGAGCTAAAATGTTTTACTCTAGTGGCATAAATGCAGTTTGTATGATAAAGTTTAAAATACAAGTGCAAAATCCAGACAGAGGAAATTCTTCCTAAAGTTTTCGGAAATTCTTCCTAAAATAGTTTGAAGGGTGGAAGAAAATCATTTGTATACTTTGCAGTATGTACTTCACAGATTTTTCTTATTGCTTCTCCTTTGTAATTTGAATTTAGGTTAAATATATTCACCATCTGTAGACATATGTGTAAACTTTATTTTTTATGTGGCATTGAATTCAAACACCACTGGAGACTTAACATTTAAAAAATAAAGGTAAGTTTATAAAGATGAGCATTACTCTACCTGGTATTAGTGATAACTATAGAGTACATATGTTCAATAAAGTCTTAATTAACCAAACACTTTCACCTATAAACACACATACTGCTTAGTTCTCATAATTTCTTTAAGCAAAACACATTTATCATTATTCCAGTTTAAAGATAAGGAAAGCAGGCTTTTGTTTTGTGTTTTCCCATCTGCTATCATATCAATAAAATTTCTATCTATGTGAATTTGTGATATTCAGCACTTTATTATAAGTTACAATAACATATGTTAGATTATTTTGTCCAAAAGTCAAAGACAAAGAAAATTTCTAAAAACTGCAAGATATAAGTCAAACAGTACATAAAAGCAGTCCCAACATGAGCAGCAGTAGGGAACCCACATAAATTAAATCAATAATAAAAATGGAAACTTACAACTGATACCAAAGAAACACACAGAATCTTAAGAAACTGTTCTGAGCTATTGTAGGAAATAAATTGGAAAGCCTAAAAGGAATTATGAACTCCAAGACACACAAATAGATCTATCTTGTGACCTGCAATCATGTCATAAAGACAGGCACACGAAGAAACACTATGTGATCTCACTCATATATGCAATATTATAATGTTGATCTCATAGAATTTGGAGAGCTGAGTAACACTTACCAAAGACTAGAGAGGGAAGGGGGGAGGGAGAATGTGGTGAGGCTGGTAAACAGGTAGGTCCAGCACTACCTAGTTAAACAGGAGGAATGATTTTTGTGTTCTGTGGAACAAGTGGTGGCCTACAACTAAGACTAATGCATCATACATCTCAAAGTCATTACAAGGAAGGATTTCTTCTTGCTTTTAAGTCAAAGAGTCCACCTTGATTGTGTGTAGCTGCTGCCCTTGCTCAATATGGGAGTTTAAATTTTCACCTGGTCTGAACATAAGATAAAGGAAAGTTTTCAGTTGTGTTAGGAGGTATCTAGATAAATCTTAATTTCTCTCAATGCTTTTACTTTATGGATAATTAGCAGTTTTCTTCATTAGCATTTTAAGCCTATAATAGAGCTGTAAGAGCTCAATACTAGGCAATGGCTTACTCATTTTTTTTAAGCCTATGTTTGTGTGTCACAAGAACATCTTCTGAAAAAGGCAATATTCTCTCTAGTGGTCAGAACCTACTAAAAAACAACATTAAGAGCTCTAAGGGCTGGGGAGGTGTAGCTTGGAGGTATTGTGCAGGCTTAGTATAGGTGAGATTTTTGAGTTCAATCCCCAGCACTGAAACAAAACCAACCAATCTACCACACAATAACAACAACAAAAATCCTAGCTGTCTTTTTTAAAGGGCTTTGACATGTGTGATGGACAGCATGAAGGACTGGGCTGTAAGATAACCCAGGTATTGCCATTCATTGCTGTCATTATTAATAAGCATTACTCAGGCAGACCCCTCATCTACGGAGTAACCCAGACAGAATTCTAATGATTTACCTGTTTTGTACCCATAGTAGTCACAAATCTCCCCTTTAATGCCTAGTGTAAGTATATGTCTCTGATGTCTCTGTCACTGACATCTGAGATAGATGGAATCTTCTTCCTATTTGTGACACAGTCACAGTCCTACTTATTATGATGGGTCCGTCTGATACATCTGGAGTAGTTTTAGTGATGTCCATGACAACTTTTCAATGTCTTTGAATGTATATCCTCCTACTCTCATTACAATCACTTCTGAATTCTTTCTCATTAAGGTGCAATAAAATGGAGAATCACTTATTGTCTGGTTTAACCATACAATGTTTTTCCAATACATTGCCAGTGATTCTCATAGAATTCTTCTAAATCTCATTAATCAGCCCATTAGGCCATCATCGTTCCTCTCCTTGAGATTCATGTTCTTTCAGCATCCTCTACATGCTTTCTCTAAATGGTTGTGTCCTATACCAAATCACAGAACAAGGGGGTGGAATTGGGAACTATAGTCCTGTTCAATCAGTGTACCCTGGGAGGTGCCATTGACCTGGAGAAGGGCATGCTTAGAAGAGGGATGTCTAGAGGGCCATTAGTTTCTTTATTATTAGATTCTTTATTTTTGGATGGTGCAATAGTGATGGACTTCAACCACAACTGACCCCCCTGCCCTCTTGTCGCACACCTGGACAAATCAGTAACAAATCCTAGGTGTTCTTCTTTTGGCACCAGTGGAAATGACAAACAACACAACACTCTACCTAAAAAAGCCTTACACTCCACTCCATGCTATAGTTACTATAAAAACCCCAAACCAAACTCATTTCCTGGCTCTCTGAATCTATTTTTTGTCCTGCTTAGGAACCATACAGTTCCCAGAAAGCCTCACTGTGTGAGTACTAATAACAATGCTCCTGTCCTTCCAATGCAAATGTACTTCCATCAGTCTTAGTAGACATATGATTTGGATCTGGAATGATCTCAGAAAAGCTCGTGTTTTTGAAAGCATAACCCACAATGCAGGAAGGTTTAGAATGAGGCTTTCATGCAGTTATTAGAGCCTTAACTTCAGTGGATTAATCCATTTGCTAGATTAACACAATGAGAGCTGAATGGAATACTGGGTGGTAACTGTAAACGGGTGGAGTATGACTGAAGAAAGTAGGTCACTGAGGGTGTACCCTTGACGACTATATCTTGTCCCCTGCTCCTCACTCTTTCTCTGCTCCCAGCTGCCAAGAGTTGAGAAACTTTCCTCCTCCAAACCCTTCTCACATGATGTTCTGCTTTGCCTCAGGCCCAGAGTAAGGGAGCCACTGTGCACTGAGACTTTTGAATCTGTGAGCCAGAATAAACTATTTCCTTTTCTTAGTTTTTTTTTTTTTTTTTTTTTTTGTCAGATATTTTGGTCACAATGATGAAAAGCTGATTAATATAATACCCAAAACAATTTTTGGATAGAAGTTTATTCCATTTCTGAAGAGAAGTCACAATAGAGAGGAAGCCCTTTGTACATTTCCCATAAAAGCTCAGTGTATTCTGCAAATAAATAAAGGGATTATGCAAAACACAACAGCCAGAAGAGGTAGAAGCAAAAGTTGCAGCATAAACACAGAAGAGAAGTCCAGAGCAGCATAAACTAACAGCAAGTGTGACTTGGAGTATGGCCTGTGTCTAGCAGACAGCAGAATCTGACTATGGCTGAGTCATAGGAATCACTTTAGACTTATGGTAGTTGTGCTGCCTAATACCAGGCAGATACTATCACTGGTTATCCCCTCTCACAAGAGCCTCTGGAAAGCTGAAGAATCAAACAAAAGGGGTGGTGGAGTCAAGAGCACTAATTTTGTTGTCACCATGAGGATTCCCATGTTTTCCTGAAGTTCTTCAGCATTTGGCTAGGTACACTCTATTATATTATTATAAAACTTTTTTGATGTTTGAGGTATTGGGACTGAATGCATTCTTTTTCTCCAAATTTTAGTCATGGGATTTTTATTTTGCCTTTTTTTTTTTTTTTATGTCAGATATTTTGGTCACAATGATGAAAAGCTGATTAATATAATACCCAAAACAATTTTTGGATAGAAGTTTATTCCATTTCTGAAGAGAAGTCACAATAGAGAGGAAGCCCTTTGTACATTTCCCATAAAAGCTCAGTGTATTCTGCAAATAAATAAAGGGATTATGCAAAACACAACAGCCAGAAGAGGTAGAAGCAAAAGTTGCAGCATAAACACAGAAGAGAAGTCCAGAGCAGCATAAACTAACAGCAAGTGTGACTTGGAGTATGGCCTGTGTCTAGCAGACAGCAGAATCTGACTATGGCTGAGTCATAGGAATCACTTTAGACTTATGGTAGTTGTGCTGCCTAATACCAGGCAGATACTATCACTGGTTATCCCCTCTCACAAGAGCCTCTGGAAAGCTGAAGAATCAAACAAAAGGGGTGGTGGAGTCAAGAGCACTAATTTTGTTGTCACCATGAGGATTCCCATGTTTTCCTGAAGTTCTTCAGCATTTGGCTAGGTACACTCTATTATATTATTATAAAACTTTTTTGATGTTTGAGGTATTGGGACTGAATGCATTCTTTTTCTCCAAATTTTAGTCATGGGATTTTTATTTTGCCTTTTATTATATATTTTCTCTTATTACATATATACATATCTATTGTAAAATAAATCTTGCTAAAAGACTAACATAAGAATCTGTTGGTTTTATTACAGAAGCAAATATATTCTCTGGTTCATTTAATGATAATCAAATTATAGACACAGTTTAAAAATGTAAGGCAAATTATTCAATCTGAGTCCATGTTGCTGCTATATACTCCAGAGGATGCAAATTTCCTCTGTTAAGGTTATTTTATAAGATATCCTTCCATTTAGAGGTGAAAATATATTCGTAGAAACATTTTTAAATGATCTTGATTTCTGCATGGATAAAATAATTAAGATAACTTAGCGGGCGCGGTGGTGCATGCCTGTAATCCCAGCACTTTGGGAGGCTGAGGCAGGAGGATCGCGAGGTCAAAGCCCGCCTCAGCAATGGCGAGGCACTTAGCAACTCAGTGAGATCCTGTCTCTAATAAAATACAAAAAAGGGCTGGGATGTGACCCAGTGGTCGAGTGCCCCTGAGTTCAATCCCCAGTACCACAAAATAATAATAATAATAATAATTAAGATAACTTAGAAAAATCAGTAAAAGATTTAACTGTGGTATTCAAAATTTTTCAACAGAGTGTTCATTTTTCAACTATACCAAGTATTATGAATGCAGTCAATGACTTTCCTAACTGTGGCTAACTATTAATTCTTCATTTACCTGAATAGAAACTAGAAATTCACTGCTTAGGTTATGAGTGACATAAAAATTTAAAAGCATCCAAAACTATGTCATGTAAGTACCTTTCAACTACTAGACAGTAAAATTAAATTCTAACAAATGTAAAGATATATTATTCATGCTTCTCTTGGCCAAACTTATTAGTGCTTTGGTAATATTCATCTTTGTCTTCCCTGTGGTTTTAAATCAACATCATCATTATAATCACCATCATTTGTAGATAAAGAAAATATGGCTAATTTAGGATACCTAGACTAGTCATCAAAATATATGATATCTCGTCAGAATTGCAATTGATTAATGCATACTGTGGATAAAAAGCAAAATTCCAGCTACCATATAGAAAAAAAAATAATGGGAATTATTTGTACTTTATTGTTACATACTAATTCCATCAGATAATACTGATTCAATCAGAAAATGAATGCTGTATTCTGCTTAACTATGTAGCACAATATTCTACATATTATTGAGAAATTATTAAAAAAATTGGCAAATACGATGGATAATTGGTTAATGAATAGAATGTTGAATAAAAGAAATGGAGCTTCTCTAAATTATTTTAATCAAGAGCAACAATGAAAAGTAATACTTCACAGGGGGAAGTGCTTGGGATTTTAATACTTGGCCTAAAGTAATACTTAGATTTAAATAAGATTAAGTGACTGATAATAGAAATAAGCACTATTTATAAGAGATTCACAAATGTATTTGGAAATTTATGGGTTATCATATTTTGTTGCATTGAAATTCTTTCCTCTTAGGATTGTGCATTCTAGACAATACCACAGCTTGAAATTAAGACTGCTACACGTACAAAGAAAGGAAACGTCTATGAACTCAAACTTCTCAATTATGAGGTGGAAGCTGGAAACTGATATCTTAAATTGATTTTTGTAGTTGTGTTGCTTTTTTTTTTTCAATTCTCTTCTCTGGATGGGTGGGTGGAGTGGGTGAGAGGTCAAGATTCCCAGATCTGGGCGATTAGGTTTTCAATTTTGGTGTGTAGTGCTGAACCCTGCTAAGAAGACAGAATATTGCCTCCCTCTGCTCCCTGGGGGGCACCCCTCCCCCAGGCACTCTGAAAAAGCAAGCCCAAGTTTCTTTGGAACTTAGGATAGAAACAAATGTTTTTTTTTTTTTTTTTTTTTTTTTTTTTTTCTGCATATACCTTAACAAGAATAAAATTGGGCTTATATGCAATGAAGAAGAAATAATTCCCAGTGTGTTTCATTCATTTTTAGATATAGAAATCATAGATATAAAATCTAAAATTTTGTTACATGTTTATTCACTTAGTATACTTTTCTCTTTCCCCCCCGAATTCTTTTAATTTTTCCTTGGACTTTTTAGTCCATTTTTACTGATATATGATCATGGTCTTCCTTCTCTATTATTGTTAATTTCCACACATTTTATCCTCTGCAGTGCTATCTTTCTTCATAGCAGTTATATTTTTTAAAAATAGGCCGGGTGTTTCTAGATGATCTGCAATAATGTGCCTGCAGTCTCTCCTCTGAGGCATAGTAAAGGGAACAAACACCGCATCAGAACTTATAAGTGATAAAGGGTAAGTCTTATTTTATTCAGGTGTTGAACAACAGAGTTTCCTGAAAATAATTTTCTTTCATTCATTAAATATGTTTTTACTAACACCAAAGAGTACCTACTTCATCATTAATTTTTGGCTTGAAAATAGAATTCATTTATTCCACTGTACCACTGCTGAGTGTGGTTTTCAAAAAGCAGAATTCTGAATATATAAGTTTGTTGACATTGTTTATATATAATTACTGATTTTGAATTTACTAATTCCTTGGTATATGATTTACGTGCAAGCTGATGATTCAAAGAATTGTATTTATTTGCAATGACTGTCACTAAAAATGATTATTTCAAGTGGTCTTGCTTGATCAAAATATTCATTTTATATATATTTATATATAATTAATATATATGATTTGTATGTATACATAAATTATTTTGAGAACTGGCGACATACTAATTTGCCTACTTATTTATCTATTAACTTATTTATTTATTGGTACCAGGGATTGAATCCAGGGGTGATTAACTACTAAGCCACATCCCCAGCCCTTTTTTTACATTGTACTTTGAGACAGGGCCTCACTAAGTTGCTTCAGGCCCTACTGAGATACTGAGGCTGGCTTTGAACTTGCAATCCTCCTGCCTCAGCCTCTTGAGCTGCTGGGATTATGCCTGTGCCACTGTGCCTGGCTCTAATTCATCCTTTTAAATAAACACTTATATAGTTTAGTGTTGATTTTATTTGTGCTCTTTAAAAATATATAAAGAACAAATTGATATTATATCTTGTTCATGTTTTCTTTTTTAAATATTCTTTTACTAACTATACACATAGTCAACATTAGTATCTCCATGTTTGCTTTATCAATTGTTCAAACTATTTTAAATGTAACTGCACTTCAATTACAAGGAGATGGAATATAATCCTATAAATATAGTTCATCATCAGAAAGTTATCAGGATGATAGTTTCACCTCATTTAACAACAAGGCCAAAAGTTTAATGAGATTCAATATTGATAATGAAAACATATTTTGAGACACCAATTATTCATCAACTATTCTGATATTAGATATAAAGTGTGTACCATATGGCTCTTCAGAAACAATCATGAAAATGATACTTAGCATCACAATGTATATTCCTAGTACTTATCATTTCATTATATCATTTCATTTTTATTTACTTGAAATATCCAATTTTTTCTTCATTGAAGAAATTTACCAGGAAAGCTTGCTTCAATGACATTTACAAATAAAACCTTAAATCCTAATCCTACATACTTTGGCACATACTTGTTGAACTTTAAATCAAACATTACTAATCTTTTGACCCTCTTTCTATCCCTGGTAACTATATTATTTGATCATAAATCACTTTCTGTACCCTCAATGTATTTTTACAATATCTTTGGAATAAAATGTATCTTATCAAGTTCTTATTTCATTTTCCTCCTTCTGACCTTCCCACACTCCTTATTCCTCATACATTTATTGATTCCCTGGGTGTTTTATGAGAGCAATATGAGAGTCAAACACAGTACTGGGCACTGGTAAAACAAAGGTAAAGAAAAACACACTCCTTCCTTTAATATATATATATATATATTATATATATATATATATATATATATATATATATATATATATCTGATGGGTACAGAACTGCAAAGAACAAAGTAATGGGAATTTAAAATTTCCTTAAAGATAAGCACATGCAAAATTATGTTAGACCACACACACACACACACAAAGGGAATTTTAAGCCTGGAAAAATCAAGACAATGTTACGTTACTAATTTTAGTAATATTTTAATGAAATTTTAAGAATTTTCCAGGTGATGAAGAGAAAAGGCATACAGGTGGTGCCTATGAAAACACAATATTCTGATGGGTACTGAGGCTACAGAATAGGCTCTGAATGTGGGAGTGCAAGAGAAGGTGTAAATGTGTACAGTTCTAAAGGTTAAACACTGCTTGAGACACCAAGCTGTTCAAATAAGTTTTCTTATATTGTCAGTGGTAAATCACTGGAATATAGTAAGAAGGCAAACTATGGGAAAATACATAAAAGAAATAAAAAATGCTATGCACTATTAGAAAACTAGGTGAGAGGTCATGCAGGATAATCTAATACTTTGTCAGTTGATAATAATGTGGTAGAATCTAATAATGGGATGATAAATGTTATAATAATCAGTGGATAATTCATGATGATGATTTGACATGATGGTAAGAGGGGGGAAAATAAGTGAAATGAGTAGTTATTTAATTCCCACCTTGGGCTAAATTCAGTGGTGACTAAGACATAGATCTGCTTCCCTCTGGAAGCTTACATTCCATTTGAAAGGGAAAACAAAGGTGCACAAAGAAGCAAACAAGGTCAATGAAGACAGGGAGATGTGCATTTAAAACAAGTGAGAACTTTCAATGGAATAGAACTTGCAATAATTTTAGGAGGGTCTCTCTGGAGAAGCAAGTAGAAATGAACATTTCGTGCTAAGGCAAGGAAAGGGAGAGTATATAGAAAATGCATCCAGTTTCATAAACATGTGGCCTTCATACCAGACAGAGCCTTTGCTCAGGTTCCCAGGGCAGCAGAGACTAGATTAGTGGGGAGTTGATCTGAGGGACAGCACCTAAAAGGAGCTAGCAAGCTGGCCTGTGCAGAGTGAGGGGTTGAACTGCAATGGTTAAGTGACTTTTGGGGTGCTCAGGAGCAGGGATGGACAGACTTGTGGCAAAGACAAAAAGATCTGGACTTCAACTAACATTGTTTGTTCATTTTCCCTTCGGTGGGTGTAGAGGCTCCCTTTGGCTGAAGGCAATTTTTGAAGAGGGACTCAACCCTGACCCTAAGAGCCAGTGCTCCCTATAGCTGAGTAAATAGATATCTGGCCAGGAAGAGGGGCACTTAGAATCCCCTAGAATCCAAGAAAGTGGATGAGGATGTGGTTAGGGGGTTGGAGTTTGTGATTAATATTGTAAGAATCTGTAGGGATATTTCAAGCAGGTGTTGGTTCTCACTTGATTCATAATTTTTTACAGGATATTCCTGGCTACTGTGTATAAGAATTGAGTGAGAATCAACATGCAGATGGTAGATGAATAAGGGTAGAATAGTTGAGTCTAGGTGAGTGATGATAATGGCTAAGGGAAGGGTGACAGGAGTAGAGAATAATCAGAAGCTAAAACCATGAGTTAGTTGGAAGGAGTAAAGTAAGAGAAAGTATAAAGCCAAGAAAGCTAAGACTAATCTCTGCAGAAAAACAAACAAAACAAAACAACAACAACAACAACAACAACAACAAAAACTACCTGGGTCCAAACAGAGGAAGCAATAAATATTTTTTTTTTAAAAGGACACTATGTAATCTTTTACAAAGTAAACTAGGAAGAGTGGAATCTTGTAAATATTAGGAGGTCAGTGCTTGAACAAGGAGAAAAAGTTGACTATCAAATGCAACAGAGAACTCTAACAGGACAGGCAGAGTTCTCTGTACTTTGACTGTGTCCATGGTAGTTTCATGTGTGTCCATGGACATAGTGGACTGAAAAGGAAGTGGGAAGGGGGTTAGGGAAAGAACAAAGGGATCAACTGGCTGCAGGTCAATACCCTGAGAAAAGGATTTTATTAAAGTGGAAAATAGGGAGAAGAAACAGTATATTTTTACTCTTTTTTATTTTTTATTTTTGGTGCTGGGGATTGAACCCAGGGCCTTGTGCATGCAAGGCAAGCATTATACTAACTGAGATATATCCCCAACCCCTACTGTCTCCTTTTTTACAGAAAGATATCTAAATGGGTTTTAAAGCATGATAAGACACAAATACCGCAAAACCCCAGTATATAGAGAGGTGAAAAAGAACAGGTTGAAAACCAAAAAACAGGTCCCAATCATCAATTCTCTCACATAAAATTAGCTTTGATTAGATACCTGTGGGGATAAGATTGGATGTAGTGAAAAGGGTTATATCAAATTAACCAAATTCCTTGGGCAAGTGGAAAATAAAACTGAAAGGGAAAACAAAATGGTAGCAAAAAATGATAAAACTTACAGTTGGAATTTTACAAAATATTTATGTGAGTATTAAGGTTGAGCAGACAGCTTATGCTAACATCTTTATAAAAACCCAAGCCACAAACTAAAAAGTATGGTTCATACCCTAGGAGAGAAAATGTAAGAAGGGAGAAAATGTAAACAAGATCTGCCTTCA